>JAODTK010003818.1:0-15137 GCA_026419785.1 Sclerodactyla briareus
GAGGATGCCTGAAGCCTCACAATGAACATGGCGGCTGCAACCATTAATTTTTTTTCCAGTAGTCTATGATAATAAGGATAGGGGGGGGGGGGGGGCACGGCCCTAGTTAGTGTTTGTATCTCCCATTCACACTTCAGAGTGGTAAAAAATAATTTTTTCGTTCAATATCACCTTGCCCCTGTTCCATTCACAGAGGGGCGTTCGCTCATATAGCCAAAAGGGGACACGGAGACCGTTGATTAGAAATAAACGACAATTGAGGCCAGCCCTAACCTAAAACAGGCTGCGAGGATACACGAGGACGTACTGCTGGTAAAAATGGAGGCCTTCTGTGCAGTGGGCGCGTCACGAGGGTAGTTTGTAGATGGGTCAAGAGATCTGATCTTGCGCACTCCCCTTAGACTTTCCTTGATATCAACGACGTACGGAAAGAAATAAGGTTGGGGGACGGGGTTCTACTGACGGCTAAGAAAATTGCCTACTACTCTTACATCTTGCTACATTCTTACATTCCATATTCATAATCTCGCGTTTTACCTTTGATCTCTCCGCTTTTGGGGAGGATAGTAGTATACGTGTTTTAGCTCAGTTGACACCAATGAACCTGTGAACCATATTTACTTCAAGTATACAGGCGCCAAAACTTCCAAGGTCTTGCCCTCAAGGACTTGTCAATCATGATGTCCATGTTCAACTCTCTAGAAGTTTCACGTGTCAATATTTGTGATGGCCAAGTTGTTAATTTGATCCTGGAACATTGTGCCGACGGACATTCTTAATAAGCTTTAGTTGTGGAATGACAGCAGCTCGCATGAGGCAACCGGATATTACAGATCACTGCAGTAATATGCACACCCTTTGCCCAAATTTGGGCAAACATTGTCCCCATAAAATGTTCTATGTCCTGTCAGTGTCCCATATTGTCCTCAGACAGCATTATGCCCCAGTCCACAATTTCATAACAAAGTTCGGCTTCATCGAAATCACCGCTGTAACTTTGTGGCAACGTTCACCCTTCCATTGGTGAGACGTTCAATTCCAGGTTAGGGTTCAAATCGCTATTTATAATCCCACGCCAAATCAAAGTAAAAATATAATCTAGAAGTTGGTTCTTTTGGAACAAAGGGGGACGTGTTCCAATTGTGTCATATTTCAAATAATTGTATTTGTACGTAGTGGAAAAAATCATGCGGGCGCGCTGACCATGACGCCATTGGTATACTCACATAATAGGCCCCCGAGGTGGGCTGTAGACTGTCACTGCTTGGCAATAATTGTTACTTACGCTTACATGACTGTATCGTACAACAGGGTGTAAGCATTCCAGGGAAGCGTACCGGAAGAATGAAAGGGGTGGGGGTATAGTGAATTGATGTGCTTTGTTCCGGGACGGACAAAATCTCTTTGGCGCTTGCAAACATATTCAACTTATTTATGTTGGTTGTATTTTTACAAAAAAAAAATCCTTGACGGGCCTACCTTCGTTCGGCGCCCTATATGGATTCTGCCAGAGAGGGGAGGTGACCCATTCCGGACCACCTCCCTTGTGGACGCCACTAGCATAGTTGGAGGGACATGAAATGGTGGCGTAGTCGGTTCCTCTGTTACGAATCAGGTCAGTGTGATTGTCAGTTAATGCACTCTGTTAAAGTATGGGATCAATGGAAATTGATCAATAACCAATGTCCGTCCACCATCCCCTACCCTCACCATTATCCCATCCACTTTATTTCAGTTACCCCTTTTCTTATAGCAATAAATTGGGAAACTAGCTATCAGGTCAGTGGTATATTCTTCTAGGCTCTCACTGCCAAGATACATAACGTCGCTTATCGTTCAAAATTGTACTCGGTATCGCAATACCTACCACCCCCTCCCCGGGTCCCTACTTGTTTCAATCTAGGCCACATTATCCCTCCTCGTATAGGTAGAACTGATTTTGTATATGATTTCGAAGTGTAATATGGATTTGGCGTGCCTCCCGGTTCAGATTTATCGCCGTATCACACAAATGAACTGCAAGTTTGACATTTTACTCAGTCGAACCCCCATTATAAGAGAAGCCCTATTCAACCGCCCCCATGCGCTCATTTACCGAGTATGTGCTTGTGAACTTTAGTATGTTGTTCTGACATTTAGCTTTCTTCATACCAAACTTGTTGAGCCCTTTAGGGGGTCAAACCACCTAAATTTTGAGCTAATTCAAGCCTTCGGCCCCCCCACCGCTTTAAGCAGTCTACGTGAAGCGGCGTATCAAAAATAAGTAATGGCAGCTTTCTGTTTCGTAGCCTAGCCTCGCTAGATCATGTGCAGATACATTGTACTTGTTGGACCCGAGGAGGGTATTCGAGGGGGTTCAGCAACTTGAAACAAAAAGCATCCATGACTGCCGCTGTGGATGTGTTGTAAATTGTCGATGCTGAATTAATATGTCTGGATTCACCTGTATTTTAATCTTGAGGCCTAATATGTTTCAGGATTTCCGTAATTCTTAGGGATTCTTTCAATTTTTTCAGAGAGGCCTAGGCACAAGCTATGATTCTAGAATTCCGACGTGTTGTTTTTTCCGCTTATGTGTACTAGATCATTGATGTTGTTCTGAATGCGGAACGTTCGGGCCCGATTTAGTATGCACAATAATAAAACCTGGGTTAACAATGCGGATTGCCGTTTTCATTTAGGGGTCCAAGGCACCGAGGCCCTATATTTAGGCTGCATGGCCCCCAAAATGTGTAGGATGATGATGCAATAATGATTATATGATGATAAATGGTGATGATTATTCGAATGATTATTACTATAATTATTGGGCCTATGCAGAGGCCTAGCCTAGACCCCTAGCTGAGCATATCAACCATAGGCCTAGGTCCCAGTTTATATTGATATTGTTAGTATCACTGACTTTTTTAATAGATTGACATTATTGTGGAAATACAATAGCCTGCGCTAAATCCAATACAATAAGGAATTACACTTCATTATTTATATATCGTGCGTACAGAACGATACTTGAAAATAAGCAGAGAGGCTTTGTTTTTGGTGTATGCTATACCCAGTGGCTTCAAAACTATCCCAAAATGTTTCTTATGCCATTTGCAAGGCGTATGTAGAGAATTAGAAGTAAGTTCCCATTTCTGAGATTTTTAACAAGTGAAACGAAAGTTTACAGAATTAAAAGAAAATTTCACAATTGTATCCGAACAAAAGCGGGAGAGGAAGCTACGTAGGCCTAAATTTTATCACTTTTATGCCAGTTGAATCAGTCCTAAATAGGCTAGGAAACAGTTGAATTGGACCACCTACGCCGACCTTCCTTGCTAGGAATGAGGTTTAAGATATTTATTCGCGAAAGGACAAAGTACGGCGAGGCCATGAATAGATAATCAGGTTGAAATTAGGTCGTGGAGCGGATTTATTGCGAACTCGAGGCTACGGAATCAACCGAGGCCAAATGCTGGGCTATGGCTAACTTATTCTTAAGCTCGTTCTGTGATTTATTTCGATGAAAAATCATCCTCATTGTCCAGCCTAATAACATCGTCAGGCGATATTTTCTGGAGGACCATAGTGGTTTACAGCGATAGGCTGCTAGCCTTATAGGACCTCTAACAAGATATGTCTGCCCAGTATAACCCTCGGCTACGCGCTGTACTTACGAAGAGCTACGCCTAACCATCTATCCTCAATGCCATTTCGCACTCGTTTTTGGCGATTTGCCAAAAAAGAAGAATACTCAACACTTCAATTCTACATCTATTCGAACAAAACATAGGAAGTATCATACCCCGACTCGTTTTATCTCAAATCAATATGATACATTATTTACAGGCCACTTTTATATCTTACGCCACTGAAAAATGCTCGTTAGATCTGTGGTTGCTATGGAAGGAATTCGCTCCCGTTTCCTCAAAAGTTGGGCCGACAAAGTTCTACATGTTGTAATCTTTGTCGGGACAAGCCCAATATGTCGCAATGCCGACAAAAGGTCAACATTATTGCGTTTACACGGTACGACAAGATCGGGCCCCCGATTTTCCAAGAAATCGCATGCGATTTTTGTCGCGGCCGACTTTTTTCGCCGACATGGAAAAGCGAATATACACGTTGCGACAAAAGTCGGGCCGAAAAGTCGGGGCGCGACAAAAAGTCGCGCGAAAAAATAGTATCGTGTAAATGAGACATCACAGCTTCCTCAGTCATGCAGTTTTGTTCCAAGTCCCACTTGGACGCGAAGGCCCATTTTATGAAATTTCACACATGCGTACTTGAAATCCATCTCCTCCCACAAGTTTTTTGTAAGGTGTTCCTGATAATGTGAGATACCGTCCGCACTTGCGGCCCTACTGCCATTTTTTTTAGCCCAAAACAGCCTAAGGCCTATGTTCCTGTAGTGGTGATCTTTTCAGTGTTTGCCCAGACTTTGGATGCAACATCATATAGGGCCTTAGAAGACAAAAACGTAAGTATCTGATGAAAGAGGAGAAACAGTCATTCTTTGATTGATGACCCGAACTTGGATCCAATGGTCATCGACTTCTGGGACATTTTATGTCTAGATGAGGTCAAAGATCTGAGTTTATTGATGGAGCCAAATAGGCCCACTGTGTAAACTTGCCTCTCATAGGTTATTGATGTGGTCTATTGATATGCTACGACATCCTGGGCCACTTATAAAGATCAAGGTCAAAGTTGTTACAGGGGACAATAGGCCTTGTTTACCTTTTGGCCTCATGATCAGACACTCTCATCCATCAATCACACGAATTGTGAATTCTCCTTTCGTCCAGTTCCTTGCCGTCCAGCTCGTAACAATCTATATAACACCTGCATCAGGGAAATCATTGGAAGAGTTCCAAACCATTTTCCTTTCTTATCCAAAGTGATAGAAAAGGCTGTGACATTTCAAGTACTGGAAGTGGAATAGCAATGGTCTTGGAGAGCAATTTCAATATGCCAAGACTGCCTTCTAACGGTAAAGAATCGTATTATCCAATCACTGGATTAAGCAAGCTGCTCTATCCTACTACTTGGAAGTTCAGCAGCCTTCGATACCGTGGATCAGCAACATCATTCTCCAGCGACTTAACAACGGTTTGGGCTTGGTGGTGCAGTTTCGCGTCGTTATTCAGTACTTATCTAAGAATCGCTAACAGAGTTTCACCAGAGGGGAACTTCTATCCCCCCCCCCACCCGCATCTAGGGAGCACCACTGACATACGCTCTCTCTGGATCCATCGTTTTGGACCCCAGAAACCTTAAAAAAAACTGGTTTTTCTTTCAAATCAAAACTTTCAGGAACATTTTACAAATTTTCAGCCATTGACTCAACAATATTTCATATTGAGTGATCCAATGGTAGGTAAATGTTTCCCGCCACATATTTTTCTGAAATGTTGTTTGCGACATGAATTGTTGATGAACTGGCTATAGTACGTTGGTACCTTTAATCTGAAATGGAAGAAGAAGTTTTTCTAATATTCTGAAAGCGTTTTTTTTTTTTTCAATGTTTATGGAACGTCCGTTAATCTGTGTACTTGACATGCGCATGTATTCCTGAACTTTTCAGAGAATATCGCGGAACGATTTTGTGTTGTCTGAGTTGTTGCGAACACTCCTATCCTCCATCTACAAGGAAACTGCGAATATGAATTCATATCTGAACACGCTGAAATACACTTGCTTAATAAATGAGTGAGGTTGCTAACATTTTTTGCTATCGATAATAGATCTCAACCACAGAGACAGCAAATAGCTGAAACGGGAATGATTGATTGAAAAATAAAAATATTTCTACGATACCAAATAGGACAGGCCCTAAAATACCGTAAGGCCTTATTGATGGAATAATATTCCACTTTGGCTACTTCGAAAGATTAGCACCGTTGTGACGACCAAACGTCGGGCCGAAAAGTCGGGCGCGACAAAAAGTCGGCGCGAAAAATCGTATCGTGTAAATGAGCATAAACAGCCTTCCTTCATTCCCATGCAGTTTTGGTCCAAAGGTCCCACTTGGACGCGAGGGCCCATTTTATGAAATTTCACAACAATGGGACTTGAAATCCATCTCCCTCCCCCACAAGTTTTTTGTAGGCCGTTCCTGATAATGTGAGGATACCGTCCACTTGGGCCCTACTGCAATTTTTTTTAGCAAAACCAGCTAAGCTGGCTATGTCCTTAGTGGTGCTCTTTTAAGCTTGTTGCAGACTTGGATGCAACATCATATGTGGGCCGATAGAAGCAAAACAGTAATACTGATGAAAAAGAGGCGAAAAACGTCATTCTTGATTGTGACCGAACTTGGATCCAATGTTCATCGACTTCTGGACATTTTTGTCTATGTGAAGGTCAAGATCGGAGTTTATTGATGGAGCCATTAGGCCCACTGTGTAAAATTGCCTCTCAATCGGTTATTGACTGTGGTTATTGACTGCTACGACATCTTTGGCCCTATGAAGATAAGGTCAAAAGTTGTTACAGGGGCACAATAGGCCATTGTTTACCTTCTTGGCCTCATGATCAGCACTCTCATCCATCATCACACGAATTGTGAATTCTTCACTTTCGTCCAGTTCCTTGCCGTCCAGCTCGTAACAATCTATATTAACACCTGTCATCAAGGGAAATTCCTTGGAAGAGTTATACATCCCTTTCTTATCCAAAGTGATAGAAAAGGCTGTGTTTCTGTGACATGTCAAGTTACTGGGACCTGTGGATAGCAATGGTCTTGGAGAGCAATTTCAATATGCCAAGACTGCTCTTCTAACGGTTAAAGAATCGATATATCCCAATCACTGATGATAGCAGGTGCTCTTATCCTACTACTTGGAAAGTTCAGCACCTTCGATCCCGTGGATCACAACATCATTCTCCAGCGACTTGAAAAACGGTTAAGGCTTGGATGCACTTAGCTCGTGATTTAGTGCGTATCTGAAGATCGTTCACCAGAGTTCACAGCAAGGGAATTTCTAGCAGTCTAGGAGCACCCCACGGGAATGTACTCTCTTCCTCATGGATCCATCGTTGGACCCCAGATAACTACCTTTTCTTTCAAAACAAAAACGTTCAGAAACAGTTTTACAAATTTAAGCATATGACTAAACAATATTTCATATTGAGTGTGATACCCATGGTAGGAAAAGGTTCCGCCACCATAATCTGAAAATGTTGTGGGCGGGGACATGGAATTTGTGATGTGAAACGGGCTTATAGGTACGTGGTACCGTTTTTAATCGGAAAATGGGAAGTTTTCTAATATTCTGGAAAGCGTGTTTTTTTTTTTTTTTAAATGTTATGGAAACGTTCTCGTTACATCTGTGTTACTTGACATGCGAATGTATCCTGAAACTTTTCAGAGAATATCGCGGGGACTATTTTGTGGTGTCTGAGTTGTTTGCGAACACTCCGATCCTCCAAATCTACAAGGAACTGCGAATTTGAATTATTGAACATGGCTGTGAAAGAATGAAAAGAAACACTTGTTAATATGGAAGTTGAGGTTGGGTTTTGGCTAATTTTTTTGCTTATTCGATAAATGATCTCAACCAAAGAGACAGCAAATACTTGAAACGGGAAATTGATTGATTGAAAAATAAAATATATTTACTACCAAACCAATAGGCAGGCCCTACTAAAATACAGTAAGGACTTATTGATGGAAATAATATTCCACTTTGGCTCATTCGAAAGATTATTAAGCAACGCCCCCCATCCACGTGAAACGCCCACCCACAGGCAGATTACGCTTGCTCGGTCGGTTATATTTCCTACTCAGACCATCTCTAGAACAGGCGACATTCTGCGCCATATGTAAGTTAATATGGCTTTACGCTTTACATATCATCTCCTAGTGTAACTACGTGGCACTATAGCGAGTGTTTTCTCGAATAACCCCTGTGAGGGTTGTTGTTTGTTTTTTTGTTCCGGTCAAAGGTTTTGCCCCTGTTTTTTGGTACACACAATCTCGGGGGGGGATGGCGTAAGTGCCCGTTACGAACCACCACGAGATACAGAAAAGACCAGGGGCCCAGGCCAGCGGGGGGGGGGGCGGCAGCGGGTGGGGGGGCAGTTCGCGAACTTGGAACAAGGTCTCGCACCTTGTGACCGGATATCATCATAAGATAGAAATGTATTCTGACAAAATATGAAGGCTGGGTAAGGGTAACCCTTACAGTCATTTAATTATCAATATGTCCACACCGTGGGGTATGACAGCAAAAAAATAATATGCGGGTCTACAACGATTTAATCCTTCATCCAATTAAAAATAAGGGGGGAATCCCAGAAGAGAGGCCTTCTATTTGGACCTAAATAGTACCATACTGCCACGGGCGGGGGGTATATATACTCCTCGACCCCTCCCAGTATTATCATGGCCCCCGCATTGTTGTCTGTTTCAGAACGCCATGTCGCGCAACAACGCCAAGGGCCACAACAAGAAACCTCAGTCCAACCAGTACGGCAGCGCCCGCTTACCAGTCTAGGCGTCCAAATGAAACATAAAAAAAAACCAAAATACAAATGCCCAAACAAATGCGGCCAAAAAAAAAATCACTCCAAAAAAAACCCCAAAAAAATAACCAAAACCCCCAAAAAAAAAAAAAAATGCCAAATTAAAAATCCCAAAATGCTACAACCAACAAAACAAAATTAAAAAAAAAATACAAAAATGCAACCTCTACCCCCCCCCCCCACCCCCCCCCACCCCCCCCCGCAACCTACCCCACAGTCTTAGGGTCTAGCGATTGATCGGAAATCACCAATTGTCGATAGGACTGTCAGGATCCAAAATACGGGGAAACTTTAATGAAAGGTTTATTTTTCCCAACCAATTAGGAAGTCTCGGCAAGCCAGAATATTTGAAATTTCTGTGAGTGCGGAGCCAGAAACAAGAGAGGTTTGCTCGAGAATGTCGAGAATATACGGCTTAGAGTCAACTAGGCATATTCACATGCAATAGTATATCAGGGGTTCAGGGAGAATTACCCAATTTGGTAGAAGAAGTAAAGAAATAATATATACATACAGAGGGAATGAAAAGTGAATGATAGATCAGCTCAAACCTACATAGGGGATTGATAATCAATAAACATTAACCTAGGGAACTTAGTGGCTCTTGTTGCTCCCTCTTAAGTTAAATACTCTACTGGGATTGCTCCTTCCCCGCAACGGGACAATGTGGAAGATCAACTAGCTGGTTTTGGTGTTTGATTCTGGCATAGGATATTCCTTACTCCTTACCACGTGCTGCTTAGGCGTCGTCGTCTGTCTAGATAATAACCACTGCGTGTATAAAGAAGTATTTTATACTGCCTCATGCAAGCTCCCACTGAACAGTGCCCTCTAACTGCCTGAAACTCAACACTGAATGCCACTTCGCGACAGTCAGCTAGCAAGTAATGCAAGCATAATGGAACATTAATCTGATCTTAATATCTACATCTATCCGACATAAACTTGGAAAATGAAAAATACAAATAAGTGGAAGTGTCACCATCAGGCTAGGGCGACCAAAGGTCTCTTCGACACACCACCCAACTCATCCAGACATCAAAGTAAAAGTACTCCTAAAGTAATCCTCCATCCAACGTCAATAGTCAGCCTTACATAAACTGAATGCAACTTTAATAGCCGCTAGCCTATAATGTGTGTTTCCTGGGACCAATTGATGCCTATGGCAACAACACACTTACTAGTTGCATATGATCCGGGTATTAGGTTCTACGTTATGGAATGGGGTACACTCTCGCCACAAGAGGAATGTCACTCCTTGGGAGTATGATATGATAATTCACCTCATCCATGTCCAGGCTCCTGGCTATAGGTAATTAATCAATCCCCCCAAAAAACCTTTAGGTCATAACCATCAATTTAGCACTATAGTCGCAAGTAATCCTCAGCAACATTTAACACCACAGTCATTTGCAAAAATGAAGGGCAGAACATATCCCTGTGAGTCATATGCACGTGGACTAGGTTACCCAGGTAAGATACCAGACGCCTCCGTTTGTTCCTGACTTCATCGGATCAGGACCCGCCTGTCTCTATTGAGATCTGAAGAACGTGGCAGAGACCGGATACAATATACTATTACTAATTATGTCCTTAATGCTCCGCAACATATTTGCATTCATATTATCAATATGATCAGTGTACTCAAAATGCACAAAAAATCGTCCCCATTCATAAGAGTAGAAGTAAGAAATTGAAAACTATTCTCGAATTATAAGCCGATTTCACTCCTTCCCTCTTTTATCTAAAATACAACAGATTTTTCTTGACTTATCGAAAGCCTCCTATACAATGATCATGTTCATTTATATAACAAATTATTAGGATCCGGTTTTATACGTCGAACATACGTCAAATGGTTCCCAAATATTTGAAAAATCGTCCTCAACCTGTACTAGGGGCAGAGTCAGTTGGACTCATCAGTCACATGTTACAATTATGGAACTTTCATAACAAAGGGCTTGTGGACATGAAATTGGCCGAAATCCTTGACAATCTGTCAAGTGCGGAGCAGAGGTTGCCCTTCGACAATGGTAATTCTAACAATAATAAAATCCAACGCAGGCATCGCACATGCACCAGTAATCAGGGGTTGGATACCCAATTGTGGGAGATATAAGATATATATACCAGTAGGAATGAAAAAAAGAGGAAATTAAGTAAGCTCAACCACATAGTATGCTATGCCATAGGGCCTCAAAGTAAATAAACACCATCCCCACAACGCATATTGGATATACGGGAAAATAACAAATAGCGAGAATAATCAACTAAGCATCAAACCTAGTGTAACTTAGTGAATGTGCTCATTTAGTAGAATACTCTACTGGGTATCCTCTTCAACCCGACAACGGGCAATTGTGGACAAATTATACTAGCGATGATTCTGGCATAGGAATCCCTACTCCTACCACGTGCTGAGATAATAAAACCACTGCTGTAGAGAAGTTTATACACTGGCCCTCATCATGCTCATCAGCTCCACCTTGAAGTGCCTAGTTGCCTGAAACATCTACACTGAATGGACTCGCGACACAGTCAGCTAGACAAGTAATGCAAATGAACATATAATGATCTAAATGATATACATCTATCCGACATCAAACGTGAAAAAACATAATGGATAGTGTCACCAATCAGAGCCGCTAGGAGTCCTAGTCTCTTCGACACACATCCAATATCCAATGCATCAAAAGTACTCCTAGCAATAATCCTCATCCAACGACAAAACACACACTTTACTAGTTGCAGATGACTACACGGTCTATATAAGTTATGACAGAGTACACCTGGCCCCCACCCCAAGAAGAATACCGTATTGGTGAGATATAACTTCAACCATCCCAGAATCATTAATAGGCACGATGTCTTGTCCAGGATAGTGTTGTCTGTGTTATAGGTAATTGATCAAATGCCCCCAACTTCAGGTCGGCGTAAACCATCGATCGAGCCACTATAAGCCACAAGACTTTCTTAGCAAAATTTATAATCCACACAGTCCATTGCAATGAATCACTAGGACAGTGGTATAAATAACAATAATCAAATAAAACATCTTAACTCTGTGCATATATCGTCCGTCACGGGTTACATGCACGTGTCAAGGGACAACCCCCCCCCCCCCCGACCAACCACAAGCTTGTGACCACCAGGTGCCCCCAGGGGGAAATGGCCCGCCCAACCTACCATTCTGCCAATATCGCTCTTTACAGGCAAGTCCAGCGCCGCCGCAGGCCCTCCACCCTCGGAGAGAGGGGGAGGAGAGCAACTTTGTTTTCTAGGTGCTATCTGCCATAATGTCATTATTTTGAAAAGAAGGTTGAAAAAAATTCCCTAGGAGTAGCCGAATAGCCGCGTTGCGGCCATGTAGTGTCCGATTAGCTGATGGTGATGTGAAAGATCGAATTCGAGTGAATTTGGTGTATCCTGTTTGAATCACCTTATTACCGAGATGACTCGGAGTTTCAACACAGTAGTTGCTGGTAGGCCTAAAAAGTGCATTTTTTTCTTCGAATATGAAACCGGAACCATGGAAGGATTTGACACGACCTACGAAGCCAACACAAAAGACACAGTGCCAGTGTCCCGCATTACAGGGGAAAATGAGGGTGAGGGGGATGAGACCTCGGAACTTAAGGTCTTTCACTTGCGGTCTCCCCCTCCAGTGGTGAGGGGGACTAGGAGGAGAAGGGTGATTAAAAACCTAAAGTGGGTTTGAGACACATGAAAAGAATGAGTATTCTTAAGCCGCGTTTTCATGCAACCAGCGGCGGGGCGTTTTTTGGAAGACTCGTTTCCATGAACCGGGGCGGCGGGCATCACGCATCTCTCCTCACTTTTAGGGTGTATATGCGCTCATATATAAGACCGATGTACCTACATTATTATGATTGTTATTATATTGTATTATTATTGTTGTTGTCTTATTAGTATATTATTATTATATTATTAATTATTTTATTATTATTATGATTATTATTTTATTAGTATTTTATTATTATTGATAAAAAGAAAAACAATAAAAAAAATAAAAAAAATAAAAAAAATATTATTATTATTATTATTATGTATTTTTTAAACACCGGACGCATCCTAGTGTTTAAACCTTAAACACGGTGATTAATGTTCTGTAAACCATTGTTTTTTCTAACTGTCAACGATCAAAGCCCACTATTAAAACTTCACAATGACCGGTGTTGGAGATATAATTAGCAAAAAAAAGACCTGACATATCAATGGGTTTTTTTTTTAAACATGCAAATTTGTGTTCATGCAAATAGGTGTCTGGCCCTTAAAAATAGAGACAATCGTTGTAAAAAAACATCCCCTAGTGTTGGGGTTAAACACAGTTATGAAATATGTTTGGAACATTATTTTGAACATAAAGTTGTCCTCTCCCCTCCATTATCGGGCTCAAGCCGGTAAGATTGCAGGGAAATCCCTCGGGAATCGATTACGAAATACCACGTGGACACGCGGGCGGGCGGGAAAAAATCGCTACATGACCGATTCGAGAAAACGCCCGCCGCCCGCCTGCGTGCATGGAAACGGATCCATTTGAAAATAACGATGACGATTTTAGACGCCTCGCCCGCCCGCGTGCATTGGAAACGCGGGCTTAAGTTGAGATCTCCGTTTATTGTATATTCCCTGAATAATACTTGCCATCTCCAAGGGACCCCACCGAGGTTTGCCCCTGGTCCCCATGAGGCGGGCCCTTGACATTCTCCCTCTTTGATCATTCCCCTTCGAAAATGCGTCTCCCTCATGATCGCTCCCATAAGTTGCCGAGCTGAAACTGCCCGAGGGTCCGAAGAAGTGTGTGGGGGGCTATGATATCCATTGCGGTCAAGGCATTAGGAGCACAAAAACTCTTACAAAGCCCCCACATGCCAACGATCGCAGGAATGGGACGTGCCCGTTTGTATATAATGGATTCAGTTCTCGAAATATGAATGTGAGGAAATGTTCCTGAGAAAGAATACATTTTTCCAACTGCCGAGAAGGATGGACCATTGTTCGCGAACCTTTCGCTATTGAAAAAGTTGTGGACCCCCAGGAAGTTGTGTAACCCTTGCTCGACTAATCCTGACTACGCCACTGATGCACGGCCCAAAATATGTGAGGCCGCCTAATGATATATCAGTCATAATGATGGTTAATTATGACCGCACAATAATGACAAACCTTCGATTTGGAACTGAGAGAAGCGTATGAGAAGGGTTCTGCTATATGGGTCCACAACAATCGCGCCAGTTGATTGAATTATTTCCTTGTGGAATAGCTGGTAGGTCTATAACGTGTCGCCGTGATGATCACATCAAAAAAGGATCCGTCTCGAATATTTATATGGAAACCAATCAAGAAAGGATGATGTCCAGAATTTCCGAAAGGGGAGGGGGAAAGACTAGAAGGACCGGATGGTGGGAGCACTCGGCCTCCCAGAAAAACGTTTTGACAAAGTGAATTCGCAAATTTGACAAGGAAAGGAGGCGGATCGTGATTGCTACTAAGGCTCCGTACCCAACCCCCAGCATGCATGGTTTTCCAGCGCGATTTCCCGGCTTGCGTTTCAGGGTGCTAGTTTGCACCAAGATTGAATAAACGACCACCTGACAGGCCAAAATTTTTAAGGATCATGCAGGAGAAAGCAAAATAATTTCACGAGAAGCGGATTGGATGTTTGGGTGTGCTATATGGCACCCAATTGAATCAACGCCGTCTTGAGAATGCCAAAAAATTTCAGTGGATGTCTGATACTCAGAAGTAAAAACAACAAAAATAGTATTTTGCAAAGATTATGTGTTTCGGTGTTGCATTCGCACAATTGTATTGACGCTGCCTGGAAGGTGAGCAGTTCCACAAGGATACTGTATGAAAATAATAGGAGACTTGAGCTCGACCAAGCGAAAGTGATGAACGAGTACCTCCAATATTTAGCTTACTGAGAAACTGACGTTGTACATTTTTCGTCGATTGCCCCCCCCCCCCCCAAAAAAAAAAAAAAATGTGGCAGAACCTTACGCGCTCCGAGCGAATCGCAATAGTAGTAGTGTCGTTTTCGTGGGTCCAATGGACGTGATTTGCAAGAAAATTTACTCAACTTTTGGCAACCTTTTTTGGGGGGGAGTCGGCGCAATATTCTGCCCACCCTTTAATGACGAGAACAGTGGCCATCTGGGAGCGCCTGATTTGCTGAAAAATTCTTGCACGCTCCGCCGCCAGCTAATCGTGGCGATCAGCTTAGATGGGGACTGGCGCCCCTAGAAACGAGGGAGTGGTTGAGGCCCTCCCAGCGCCCTCACTAGTGTGATTACCGGCGGCGCCAATGGTACTGATAAGGCACAATCAGCTGACTGCCAAAAATTGGCGGAAATTCTCGGGGTGAACCGCAGGATCCCTTTAATAAGTTCGCTTTATTTAAACTGTAAAAACATGTGCTTTGAGAGACGTTAACAAACTTAATGGGATCCGAATAGGATCGGACAACTACCTGTAAGTAATAAATCGGTCGACTGAGTCGGGCAATGGACCATTCTATAGAGCGCGCGATCAGGCGCGATCGAATCGGGCGACTAAAAATAATCGGCCCGACTGAGGAATAATCGGGCACAGGGTGACCAACCCGG
>JAODTK010003821.1:0-416762 GCA_026419785.1 Sclerodactyla briareus
GAACTGATCAGGCATTCTCTGGGATCAGGATTAATCCGGGGATAAGAGTAAGTGTTAGCAATACGGAAATAACTTGTTGAAAACTCTACGGTGTAGCAGCTGCGGTTTCACGGCGTCTCGGTACTTATGGTAAGTAATATCCCGGACACTGTAGTGTCCAGTGTGTATATGGTTTTTTGCTGCATCCCGTCGTCCTCCTCTCATCTCCGTCTCCGCCGCCGCCCGCGTTCCCGTTTAGCGCTCTAGCTCTTCAACGCATTGTCCGATTTACGCGAAATTGGCACTCATGTTTGTCATGAATGAATCTCGGACAAGTTCGGAAGTGGGCGTCGCAACCACTCTGGTGGCGGCCATCTTTGATTTTCGACTGAACGCCTTTTATTCTCGTTAAGCTCCATCTCTCCAACGCATTTTCCGATTACTCGAAACTTGGCACCCATGTTCGTCATGTAAAATCTTGAGAAGTTTCGAACGTGGGCGTGGCCACACCCGTCAAACGACGGCCATCTTTGGTTTTTTGACGACTGATTGTTTTTTGCAGATCTGCACGTTTCGGAACATGGCGATCGTTTTGGACCAACTTTAATTTTCGTCCCATTGAACCCCACATGACGGCCATGTTTGAATTTTTTGCTAAAATAGCGCTTATCCAATTAACTTGAACGTGGTAGACGGTCCGCCATGAAGAAATCTCTGATGAGTTCCGCAGTGGGCGTGTCCACACCCCTCCAACGGCGGCCATCTTGGATTTTTCGACGAACTGACTTTTTTTGCAGATAATGCACGTTTCGGAACCTGGCGATCGTTTTGGGGCACCCACTTTAGTTTTCGCCCATTGGACCCCACTGCAGCCATTTTTGATTGTTTTTTTCGCAAAAAATAACGCTTTACCGATTGACTTGACCTATGCATTTTCCAAACTATGTCCGATTTGAACGAAACTGGTGTATGGGGGCGACATTTGTTCCTCACGAAGTTCGAAGTCATTTCACAGCCACGTGGGTCACATTTGCATAATTCCATGTGTCCATTACTTCCATGGATTGCAACAACACTTGGTGATGAAGTTTATCTTGGTTGTGCTGAGCAAAATGGGGTCTTTATGGGGTGTTAGATACTCTTCCCAATGATTACTTACTACTCACGTGGGGATATACACGTGGGCGGTTTTTCCCGCTACACATGTCCAGTTTTATTATTACAAGGTAAACCGTCAAATCGTCAATTGCTTCCGAGCAAATGGCGGTCAGCTGAATCGCTGATGACAAATTCCCAATTTTTTCTCTGCTAATAATTCTCATTATGTTTTATATTTTTAGTGACATGTCTCACGTAGCTGCACTTAATGTTTAGGTCTAAACAAGGAAAGGGGCATCATGCGTTTTCTAATACTGCTAAGTCGGGGTTTGTCATTATATTATATGGTCACGGACGCAAACTGGTAGGCGGCCATTAACCATTGGGTGAAAATTGGCGTCATGGTAAAGAGGAGAACAATCCCAACCTCTTTTATATATGTCCACCGCATATATATCAACCGTACCAGACTACCTACTACATGAGTAAAATTAGTTAATAGCTGATAAGTACGTATTTACCATACATGAATATGGTCCAACTGGAATTACACTTCCTGGGTATTGAAACGACGGACATTCATTTTGGAGTGGCTCGTTACCATACCAGAACCATGAAATTCACTGCATCGCATTACCTGTTACACCAATTCATTTTCTTTCAGAGAGGGCACGCAGCCTTGCTTTTTTTGTTTTCAAATGGGCTAGGCCTATACAGATCTATGCCATGCTTTGCCTACCATACCACACTCCCCACCGGTGGGCACGAGTCTTTGTGTTACTGGAACGACAGTACTTGGGCGTAGGCTCCTTGGCTTGGTCGGCTATTTCTCTCTTTTTCGTTTTAATACTCGCCCTTGTGAGGATTTTCTTGTTCCTCTCCCTCCCTTTTTGAGGGCTAAAAAGCTTTTCCCTTTGGGATAGATCGGGCGACCCTTTCTCCCGTTTTCCTGAGCGTTTGCCCCCATTCGTCGGCGTGACGATGAAACCCCCGCGAAAAACAAAAATAGTTAGGATATATTTATCGAAGGTTCCTTTTAGTGAGTTGTTTTGTGTTTTCTATCGCCCCCCCCACAAAACAAGAACAGTACGTGAGGGCGGGTGGTCATGGTCCCCTCTTACCCATATCTAACATTTTGTCTATTCTCTTTGCAGTATTACATATGGAGCAAATGTTGTGAATACCGTCCCCTCTCAACCTGGGACTTTCACTAACTCTGCCGAGGGGCGGGGGCATGTGCTGCATCCTTCGTTGAAGGCCCCTTGTTTCGTCTATTGGCTCCGGCTCCAACATCCGGAGGAAGGGTGGGGTGGGGAACCAGATCGTCGCTTGGCCGGTCGACCTGGAACGGACGGGGTTCGCTCATCGGGGGACAAGAATCCAGCATGGAGCGCTCCGGGTGAGCCCCCTAGCCGTAGTCCAGGTTCCGGATTTACGCGTGTCCGGGCGGTGGCTGTTGAAAGAGTCGGAAGAGAAACCCTGCTCCCTACTTCCGGACCGTTCGCCTCGGGCCCGGCGGTCAGGGAACCCAGCGAGTTGGCTGTAGCACAGCAGCCGGTAACACTTGACACGCTACGGGAGCGGAAACCCGAGGCCTCGTCGAAAACCTTCAATGCTATCATCTGTGTAGACAACTACGACGATACTGACTACTACGGCCGCAATCCTTCCACTACCGAAAGTCACCCTTCGCGGTCGGATAATCGGGAGACTCGGAGCCGTGAGTACCCTTTTACATACCAGCCGTGGAAGTCATACCGGGCCGCGGTACCCTGCCCTGGGTGTGGCAAACTCAGATGACCGGACCTTTACACCCGCCTTCTCAAGCTCCGGATAAGCCAAATGAATTTCCAAGGATGCGGCGATCCGGGCCCAGGGGAAAATCAGCATAACCGGGACCAAGAGTCTCTGTACACGGACCCGTGAGGTTTTGTCCCGGCTCAAGCCCCCGTGTCGCTACGGGGTCTCATCCCTTGGATCGTGGAAGTCATCTTCCAAGCGGTTCTAGGATCAAATCTGCAATCCAAAGCCTCGTACAGATTCCAGCCACTTCCGTAGCGGCCCCCGCGACGACCGTTTTCAGCAGCAAGACGTTTCGGCTATCGTTGTTTGACTCAACCACCATAAGGCTCCTCCCTTCCCCCCGCGCCGGGCAGGCGCTAGGTCGTGCATGAATGAAGCTACGGGTTTTTGGTCGAGCTTGTTGGGCGGTAGTCCTGCGGCCACCAGTCCAACCGTCGGGACTTCCTCGGCGCTCCCTGGAGGATGGCACGCGGGAAGAAGCTTCTCCCGATACGCAGTTACTGCGGTTGTCCCCATCGGTGGTGGGGGAACATAGGATCGAGAGGATTGGCAGTGACAGGACACATGTGCGACGGGTAGTCCCCGTGACTGAGCCTACACGGGCGGCTACCGTTTTCGCCGCATCATCATCGGGTTGCGACCCAGCCTACACCTCCGAAGTTAGACTCCAGTCGGGGCTTACCCTTAAACCGGCACGAGGCCTCTGAGGACCTCTATTCCGTTAATGGCTGAATGCCGCGAAAGAATGAGCCATTGCAGCGAGAAAAATGGACTTCGTACCAGCACACGGGATAGGAGCACAGGGACATTCGAGGGGTAGGCAATTTCCAAGTTTGCCGTCGCGTGTGAATACCCCCATACGGACATAAGGCCCATATATGCCTTCTTGGTGTTCCCGATGGAGGGAACTGGTCCAACCGGACGAATCCGAACAGTTCTCCAAACCGTCCGCCCTCACCACGAGGTGCTCTACTCCCGGTAGCAGGAGACCCAAATGTAGTGTGGCCCGGGCAGTTACGAACCTCAACTGTTGACTGAGCATTATATTTCCTATGCTTGGTTAGCTCGCTCGCAGAACCGATACCCTGCGATACCCACGCGTAGGCCTAACTCTGCCTCCCGTAGAAATTCTTTTCGATATTTGATATATGTGTAAATGCAAATTCATCACAAATATTCCCGCAACACACTCCAGCAGAACCCGTAGACCCTTGCCTGTGTTGGTCAGTGTTCAGAATTTTAGTTTCCCATGGAATACTACTATTTGGGTGGAATCAGGGCGCCGCAGTGATAGCTGTTGAAATCCTAAGATCTGGCCAGATCGCCTAGACGCCAAATTCCCGGAACTCCACGTAAGGTGGCAACACACACAAAAGCTTTGAAGGAACACTTCCAATTGTTCAGTAGCCTGATCGACAGTAATGATTTGAAACGCCGATTTATCTTTGTTATCAGACGCCCGATGGCGTTGCACGGCATGGAATACCTTGCTCTATTTTTAAGGGACTAAGAAATCATTGAAATATTTCGGCAGTCGCGTTATTTTGGCCGAACTAAGAAGGATTTTCGGGCGATTACGTTCGTCGTTCTACGTGATTATAACCTATGACCCGAGTTCATATTGACGAAAACAACAACAAGTGACGTCATATAACCTATGACCCAGTCATTTTGACGAAACACAACAAGTGACGTCATTATCCTATGACCCGAGGTCATATTGCGAAAACAACACACACAACAACCAAAAAACACAACAACAACAACAACAATCCACCACGTTAAGATAAGAGTCCTGTTTATCCCGAGGTCATATTGACGAAAACACAAAACAATCGCGACTTGTTAGGAGTCGTTTCCGAAAACAAAGCGGAAGGACTCAACAAGCAAACCGCCGTTTGGCAACCGCCTGTTTCGCGTCATCATCGCTTGCCACAGTGACTGTTTTGAACTTGAGTTGAAGGAAGACTCCCACACCTGCCTTCAACAAAATGAACAAATCATGTGATTTAATGTTTCAAGTTATGAAGCGGTAAGTAATATATTGTATGCGTTAGATTACGGTGGTTAACCTTAACCAAATCTGCTTGACGTGAAGGCTCCGACCTTAGTCTTAGGTTATCCTACCGTTAGGCCTCAGCTTGCCGCCTAGCCTAGGAGGCGACATAAAATTCACATTACAAATCTACAACTACGGATACACAGTCGCCGCAAGAATAAAAAGGCCGAAACACTATCCAGCCCAATCTCATCGCGGAGCATTACTTAGGACTTATATATTGTATGTGTGTAGTACATATGAAGTACTGTGAGTTAAAGAATAGGCTCGGCTTGTACTTGTATAATGTTGTTACTGGCCATAACTTGTTACATCAATGGCCATTGTGGAAAATAGGCTTGAGGGTGTGGCACGTCAGTCAAATTAGTGACCAATTTGAAAGCCTACATACAGGCTATGCCTACGCTATAATCTTTGCTGTGGAGTCATCTTAAGGCTGAACAAACTTTCAATTGTGGCGCAACAGTAAAAAATATTTAGCTTGTTTTTTTCCCTGCGTACTTTACAGTACATGTAATAGAATCAAAACCAAAGCTGATTTAGTTCCTGTTTTTTATAACTCTCATGATTTTTCGGCTGAACATGTAACTCAGCGTAACATTTTACTTTCCACGTGAGAAAACCCAATCTTGGATTGGTTGCTTTTACACCTAAAATTTTTTTTTAATGATAAAGATTTAAGTTCGTTTTTCCTAACTTAACATCACAAAAATATGGTATTTTATAAAATGTAAACCCAATCATTTAGGTGGAGGGTGCATCCCTTAGTGAAGGCATCCGTCCACCAACGCAAACATCTTCAGCAGATTCTCCCTTGCCAGCTACAGCGACATTTCTCTGTAATTATTAAGCAACTGAATTGCCCTCCAACAAAAAGGTATCGTGTGAAGAGGCCTTTAACCACACTTGAGTTGGTAGGGGCCAAACTTTCGGTGGTGTTAATTACGGATGCAGTAAAATGGTCCAGTTATAACTATTACAACTAAGAGTCACTCTACAACATGCCCTTAACTCCCTGTCGTAGTAGCATGGGATGGATCCTCGTCAACTATTGTTTCCAACTTAATATAACAAGATGATCATCACAAATGCGAGTCAAATGAGTTGCCACCATTTCCTATTCGCACCTTTTCTTCACCACAATGACGGGTAGTTCTGTTGAAGAGTGAGACACAGCGGGAATGTCCTTCCTACATAACGTACACTATCTGTCATTATTAAATCACCCATAGACTCGCCATTGACACCCCGCAATGAGGTTTTAATTCTGGTCCGAAAACTCTTGGATTGTGTACACAAGTGACCTCACTCGAGGGCTCCATGCCGGCTTCTAATCCCGTCTTATCTTCTATCCATCTCCAACCCTACCAAGAAACACACTCGAATATTTACGAAACGAAACAGAGAACCTATGACAATGTTTGTATTAAATGTGAAAGGGTAAAGCTACGGAAGCTTGTGGTTCACTGTTTCGCTCATTTTCCGACGAAAAAACGGACATTTTTGAAATCAACAGATGGCCGCCTTGAAGTTTTGTTGATGATAGTGGTACCATTGGATCCGTTGGTCTAGACATGATTTAGCACTAACGTCATGCCCGAGGTGCTATATTTGTTAAAGTATGACCGTTTTTCTGGGAAAATGGCGCCGTTTTAAAATTCCGAAATCGCCACCGCAACCTTCCAAAATAGACCTTCCATTTCTGGACGCCCAGTCTCCCAGGAATCCACTAAGGTGCAACACACGACGAAAGCTTTGGGGAACGCCCAATATGCTTCCATAGTTTCGACGTCGAAATTTCCTGTGTGCAGATTGGAAATACTTTTCCTAATACTTTTCAAAGGATACGGAACGTTTGTAATTATTGGAGATCTGCTATTTTGGCGCAAAGAGGATTTTATTGCGATTACGTAATGTTCATGACGTCACCAAACCAATGACCCGAGGTCATACGAAGGTACATAACAACAGATCCGACTTGCCAGAGTCGTTTCCGGAAACATTACAAACTAATGTCAACAAACCAACCATACTTGCCAGTTGCCACAGTCGTTCGAACGCGTTGCACGCACCTGCAGTGTGATAGCAGGCATAAGTGAAATTCCTCCTCGTCCTACAGGGTTTTCATTTAAATTTTAAAAGTTATGAAGCGTAATCTCACACGTTTCTGGTTAGTAAATAACGACAAGTACGTACTAGTATCACAGTCCTAGTAAGAAGTTCTTTAGGCGACTCCTTTACAAGGCCTAACTTGGCCAGGCTAGGTCCCTAGGCTCACGACTTCATCGTGCTTCATGCTCGATGCTTGTACCTAGGCCTAGGGCCCAAGTCCTGCACAAATTCATTAGGCCCAAGGCCTACATAACAATAAACCAGTCCGCTGTCCCCTCACAATCCCGCAAACCCGTTGCTGCAATGCAGGTATTTAATGCATGCAGAGTGTGACTAGGGTTTCGAAGGAACTTTGTGTCATTGTAAGTTTTAAAAGTATAAAATTACTAGGCTATTTGGAGCTCAATTTAGTTAAAATGCCGGGTTCATTATCCTAATCCTAGAACAACCAACATTTAATTTGTCTTATCTAGCCTAATTTGGGCCTTCACAATTTATTGTCATATGTGTAGTAGAATATGCAGTTGTGGTGAATGAACAAAGGCTAGGCTTTGTACTTTTTAGCATAATGTTGTTACTGGCCATAATGTTTTTACATAATGTTGACACTTTCCATTGGTGGAAACATATGTAGGGTAGGTCCCACTGAATATTTGGCAATGCTGTCAGTCAAATAATGAAAAGCCTACGTACACAGCCTATCCTACGCTATAATTTTTGGTGTGGTCACATAAAGGCTGAACAAACTTTCAGTGTGGCGCCCCATAAAAAAATGTAGGTTTTCTTTCATTCACTGTACAGTACATGTAAGACAATCACAACAAATCTGATCTAGTTCTGTTTTTCATAACTCCAATGAGTTGTTTTGGGCTGACAGTGTACAGTCAGCGTAACATTTACTTTCCATGTTAGAAAATCCCCAAATTTTGATTGTTTGTTTTTAAACACCATAAGACAATTGTAATACAGCAAATCTGAATTAAGTTTTCTCTAACTTAACATTACAACATATGGTAATTTACGAAATGGGAACCCCTATCATTAGGTGAGAGGATGCATTCCCTTTAGGGTAAGGCATCCTCTCACCACAAAACATCTCCAGCAGAAATCCCACTGCCAACTTAACACGAAATATCTTGTATCAAAAAGCAAAACTGAATTGCCCTCCAGACAAAAGGCATCGCGTGAAGAGGCAGGCCCGCTGTAGCCACACCTTAAGAGTTAGGGAGGGGTCAAACTTCGGTGGGGATAAAATTATGGATGCAGTAAAGTGGTCCAAGTTATAGGCCTAACTATTATACTATTTGTCACTCTACACATGCCATGAACTCCCCCTCATGTCGTTAGAAGCATGGGGTTGAAATGAACAGAGTAGTTTGTTGAAAACATAGCGGATAGGTCTTTCCTAAGTACGGTAACGTACACTAGCTGTCATATATTAAATCACCCATATAACTCGCCATTGACCAACCCGCAATGACGGCTTTAAATTCTGGTTTCGAAAAACTCTGGATTCAGCATATCTGAAATAGCCATACTATGCATAAAATCAATTTAGGCAAGGTAATCTCAGATCGCTCATTTTCTGGAAACAAGTAACCCCCTACGTGCACTCTGGCAATCTAATAATCCCTCTAATTTCTACAACGAAGACCCTATAATATTGTCAATCGTGCTGACATTCTAGAGGCAGCAACTTATTGAGACTAGCATTTTACTAGCATTCAGCGTGGCAAGTTTGAAATAGGCTGATTCGAACAGTTTTCGTTTGTGTAACAACTGACTGGGTAGAGAATATTTTATCTGGTATCGTGTATGTATTCCAGACATGGCGGAAGGCAGGAAGATCTAACGACAAACATCAACATATGTGTGCCACATAATGTATCTGAAGTTCCTAATTTACGGTTCAACCGTGCCTCTAATAACGCGGTTATTTGCAGGTGTGTGTGTCGTGTGTGTGTGTGTGTGTAAAGGTCATCAAGGTCATTTATTATTATTATTATTATTATTATTATATTAATTATATTGACTGTTTAGCCACAATAAACTCTGCATGTTTGCTAATTAGCAACAATAGACGGAGACGCTAAATGTTAGTAGATTATAGCTACAATAGACAAATACGGTACATGTTGGAACAACATACAACCGCCCGAGTACGAGCCTATCCATCAAGGAGATGCTATATCCTATGTTTTATCACGGCAATTCTATCACCTGTGCACTCGAATTATGAACATCCAGATTGATTCAGAATTGATATATTCCAGGGGAGAGTTAGTTATTGATATGGTAGATTGCACATATGTAGGTCTAGGACATCCCTAGAGTACATCTGGCACGTCCTCAGAGGATGAGAATGCCCTAAAATAACATTCCATATCATGCTCGCTTTAGATTCGACTGTGCAAAAATGCTGGGGCTGAATCATGGTGAAACCGTGTCTTATCCTAACGAATATCTTAAATAAAACTCATATTCAACGTAGCTTGTATTGGGTTATTGAGAATTTTGTTCTCCTCCTGAAGCACTAGCGACCTATTGATATTATTAACAAATCAATATAAAAAAATCTAAGCGCTTCCAGTTAGATGGTTACCATTAATAGCCGTGAACCGGGGAATAATTATTGCTCTAAAGTGCGATCCAATGTCTTTATCCCGTGCAGAATTTTCAAAACAACAAAGGTAGCACTAGTAGCGCGCATTTTTAGAATTAGCATTTTCTTCACTAGATTGAATAAACAACTGAATTACACTGAATTAAAACTGCGAACAAAACGTGATTCTGGAAGGAGGTCATTTCCTCCTTCCGATGAATCGCTACCCGTCGAATAAATATATGTATGCGCAAAAAACTGACGTAGGTCGGAGGATTTCCGAAAGGGATTATTGCATTTCGTCAAATGATTTTGCTGTAATCATTCCAGGTTTTAAACCGAAATCTCATATTATGGTGCTTATTAGTATACATGTGACATTTCCAGAGAGATAATATTATTAGGCTTGTATATGCATAATAATATAGGCACTTACATTTCGCTGTATCATTCATAGTTTGAAGCAGGGATTTTTCACATCGTGCACTTTTTACTCTTCGGCCTGTCGAGGGCCTTTTTTTATCTGCAATGGAAAACTGAATTCAAACTGCAAACAAGCTTTATTCTAAAAGCAGTGATTTCCATGAATCGCTACTCACATCAATTATTATGCCAATTAGATTAAAAAAAAAGGAGTGCCAAGGGGAATTAATTGCATACAGTGCAAATGACATGTTGCTTATCATTCCAGGCGTTAAATTATGTTAGGTGTTCAGCAGTTTACTTGAATGTGTTCGTAGCTGATTTTCGTTTCCCTCCTTCGTGTCTTCTTATTTATTGTAATTCAATCCGTTCTCATTCTGTATCAACTAGAGGGCCACCATTGATCTTTTCCAGGATCCTTGGCAATTATACAACTAAGACCTTTGACTATTTCTTACTGACCAATAATAACCATTTTCTCTGACTATACACAGTCATAAACATTTCGGTCAGAAGAAACAACAACTTTGGAATGTTTGGCGCGCAGTTTAAACTCTTGCCTTAAAACAACATAATACAACCTCTACCCATCAGAAGATGACGTTTTAATAGTCACGCAGTCTCGTTAGAATCCTCCTGCCGATTCGCATGGAAGAGGAGTTGTTATCTCTGTATTGTATTGAATCTCCATTAACTGAATCATTCCGGTGGTAACAACTAATAACTTCGTGACATTTTATTTGCTATTTCATCATCACCTATTGATCGTTGAGAAGGACATCCTGTATTCCCACTCACCAATCGCCACAATAATATTAGAGCATCTGATAATGATAATACTCAATGATGTGTGAAGATGGTTGCTGATATGTTCAACAATCGTCCGAAAGTGTGTCCGTTCATGTCACTATCAGATACAACTGTCACGACCACAGGCGGAGAGACTAACCTACAATACACGTACTATAATCTCGCGTTCTATAACATGTTCAACCCCCGGGCTATTTATTATGAACACGATGGTGTCATCATCTCAACAGCACTATACTGGCTCGTTTGCTAATCATGCCGTGATTCCGTTTGCATAAGGACTTTGATAACACAACTTCAAGTTGGCATATCTAATGTGCAACAGTACTCCAAAAACAGATATATTCCATTCCCCCGGTTTATTCATTTATTCACTGTACAAATCTTCCGACGTCTACCGCTCTGCTTCAGTTGTGACTGTGCGTGAAGGTCACAATGAGAATATACAAAGTGCAATCCCCGGAGTTTAACATATCTCATCGCATCCATGAAAATTCAGTCCTTCATGATTTGACCTTCAGAAATTTATACTCCATGAAATCGCCTGGGGTGGCTGTCTAAACATGCAGTTGGTGCATATAAGTGACAGTGGAAGCAGACAGTCAAGATTCTGGTTGTGAGCTTTCCTTGTCAGTCTTCAGGACCTAGTTGGTTTAAAATTAAAGCTTCTAGGTTCTCAGACACTTTCATACGTCGTGCGAGAAGATTCACATTCCGGATAGTGAATGGGTACGCGAATATCTTTACAGTCATTCTCCATATCTCCCTATATTATATCATTAGGCAACCTTTCTCCCCGGGGTTTCAGGCCAAACGATTGGTGGGGGAGGGGATGAGGGAGGGGTGGGGGAGGTTGGGGTGGATGGAGGATTAATGTGACCTCCTAACTTTTATAGAGCGCATACAAGCGAACTTCCCCGTCAGAGATTCTAATTATTCAATTATTCCCACTTTTACTGGATTTTGGGGGGCAAGTTCCACTATGTCCTTCTTGCTTTTCCCTTCTTACATTTCCCGTTCTTGATTTTTTCCTTTGACCTCTGGTGTGCTGTCATTTTTCATCTCTCTCGAGGACAACACTGAATAAAGGCCGCACACCACCTTGACACCTGATGTACATCCGCCCAGTGTTCCCCTTCAAAAAAATAGACCCATAATGTTTTCGCTTTTTGGCTAAATTGGGGGTTTAGCCTCCTTAGCTGGATTCATTCTGCCCTTATTCGGAAGAACCCTTCGTCTTGCAATTTGCGTATACATTTACATTAAGCGGGCAGCATTTGGAGGTTTTTCTACCCAAAACATCCCCTGTCTATTATGGATGTGGATTTCATCCTGCGATGACTGCATGTCTAAAAGTTTCGCTAACTTCCCGCAACTTCAAGCAGTCATCAGTAGAGAAACATACTGGTCAGACTCCAGACTGAGTAATGAAGTTGGTTGGTTGTTTGTTTAGATTCAGAACTGAAGTGGAGTATACCTGGCCTCCTGGTAATACCTTGCTCTGGGCTCAGAATAAGGGTGTAAGTTTCGGATTACCATTCTATTTTTGGTCATACAGTATTTTGACTATGCCCTAGGGAAACCACTCGTGTGGAGTCAATAGCTTAGGTCTAGGCCTAGCTATATAGTATACCGTTAAGACCTAAGCCTGGCCTTGGCTATTAGTCTGCTTGCTTGAAGAGGTAAATTCACACTGTTAGCTGTAACATTAGGCCAAGGCCTAGGCTAAATTGGCAAGATTGTATAATGTACAGCCATGTTTTCCTGGATGTATGATATTAATTTAGGATTAAGGAGCTGTGTTAGGGTGGGCTGTAGGGTTAAATTCCAATTCCAATTCCCAAATCTGTCTCGGTCCCAACACCTAAACATGAACCTCACTAACACTTTGCGAGTGCACCGCATTGCTGACCACCCTCACCCATGGCACCCACCTAGGTAACCCCCGTGGATATTACCTACCACCCTACCTGTTTCCATAGCAACCGTTTCTATGGCAACCTGGCAAAAGTAAATATAGGTTAAATTGCAAAGTGGACTACAATTCTCATCTGCCCCTTCGGGACCGAATGAATATAAAAATGTGGCATGCAAGGCTGCAATGGATTATATTGTTGAATGATTAATTAGTAGCTTGTACCAATTGAATTTCCCTGTTTGGTTCCAATTTCCTGCTCAAAAGATGATATAATGTTAATATAATATGATAAAACGGGGCAGGTTAGGTCGCCAAATGACCTTTTTTAGGCCTTTTAGTGTGGATCAATTGCTTCGAGTGAGCCACAGTGGGTTGAATGATAATTATTCTATTCTATGGAATGGTTAGGGCCAGATTCCAGATGTATAATCCCAAATCTTATCGTTACCAACACCTGAACCTAACCCCTGAACCTAATCCTTGATCCTCACTAACCCTACCCCTAATCCCTACCAGTAATTAGTCTAAAACTAGTCTCATACATCCAGGCTGACATGGCTATACATTATATACTGACAATCGTAACCGCTAAATTAGCATAGCCAGGAGTGGCCTGATAGCCATGTACACCCCCACCTAGGAATCTCCAGCTCCAGGTTTGTCTTGCTCTTATAACTAAATCAATGGGAGATCACTTGTTGTCTCGGCTCTAACCCCTCCCCCACCACAACGACCCCCCCCCCCTACTCAATCATGCCTGGTCTAGTCCAGTGAGGGGTATCTAATGAAATTTTCCTCTCACAAGTTCCAATATCATAATAAAATTCACTAGAAATGAAGTTGAAATCTGTATTTGGGGATTTTCTGTCTTACAGTGTATCACAATTCACTTATGAACCATTCAGTCATTCCAGTCACCAAATTTTCAAAGAAAAACTTCACAATTTGTCCGAAAAAAATAGTGTGTTTCTCTCCATATTCGAATTTGATTTGCAATTTTCGCTAAATGCAAGGAAACGGTCAGATTTTGTTACTTCCTGCCTTGTTAGGGGGATCTCAAATTGTCCGGGTATCATTTTGTAATCACCGAACATCTTTAACAACAGTGAGGAATGGGCAAAAATGAACCTTTCGCCCCAATGGCCCCCATTTTGACTCCCCTTAATTCCCTGTTTCTGAAGAAAATGTGGTCCAATGTGGAGGGTTAAACAACGTGTGTTTTGTGACTGTTTAGGAGTATGCAAAATTTGACCATGTTCGGCCACCCAATTGGAATATATTGCGAAAAAAACCATCAAAAATCTGACGGACACGCAAACGCACACACACACACACACACACACCACACACACACACACACACACACCACACACACACGCACACGCACACCTTTGCGAGTGCACCTCATTGCGGGACCACACCCTACACCCATAGGTACCACCCTTTAGTGGATAGTACCTACACCACCACTATGGTTACCATAGCAACCGTTGCTATGGCAACCGGCAACAGTAAATATAGTTGAAACGGCAAAGTGACTACAACATCTCATCTGGCCCTTCGTGACCGATGAGATAACAAGTCATGCTACAATGTCCGGGGGAGCGATTAAGAGAATGAGCGCTGCCAGGTCCGTATCAATTCCGATCTGGTGAGTTTCTTGCTCAAATACTGATTTCACTTCGCGAGCCCATCTGTCTTCGGCTGACCGGGAGAAGCGACCATAAAACTGTACATTGAGGATGGTTGAAAGCTGGATAGATGAATAGTAGTGCATTAATTCGAGTTCAACCCCCTACTTACCACACTGACCTCACCCTCGGGCAAAAGGATTCCTCTATTCTTCATGGATGACCGGATTTAACCTTCACATAATTACGAGCCAGACAAGTAAAGTAGGCAGCTATTTTGGCTTTCTACCTTCTAACTACACTAGGGTCTAAATGTCTACAAGGTGCATTGACCGTGATATTATTCGGACGGGCGAATTATACATCACAGTGTGTATGTTGGCATTCATTTCTTGCGATGTAAATCTTCAAAGGCGAACAACAAACTCGAAACACATATTGTTTGTACTCAGTATTTGAGTTTCCTCCTCAAAGCACGTGCAACATCGGAACATAAGGAATTATCATTTTAATTTTATGCGACAACCATAGAGCAATCCCATAAGCAATGCAAACACATATACGTTTATCTTACATTTTACATTTACATTTTACTTCCAATTGGTAAAATTACACGAACTGCATAAAACAGCATTTAAGGTTTGAATTTTTGAGTTCAGAAGCCAAGCGCCTCGGTATTGATACTAAAAATCGACTTTATTATTTATGTTTTTATTTTTTTATCAGGGACAGATTTCGTTAGAACGCCAAGAAACTGAATAAATGCGTCGGAATCCAAAACGTCACATGATTGTTGTTATCCACTTTATCCGACCCAATTTTGAATTTGTGCAAATGTTGTCTGCATACAAACCTCCAATGCTCTATATATTTGCATTGTGTACAACATGCCTTGACATACACGAGGTTACGGATTTTTTTATAGGTATAGTTTATATGTCAAAATGAGTTGACTTCTTGTGAGGAGATGGCTGAGGAAGTTCGAAGACCGTAGCGAACTGACACAGTTCGATAGAAAGCACGCGAGTTTTACCAGTAGGTGGTCTTTTTGGATTTTGCCGCCATTGAAGACCTCAGCGGAATACGGGTCCGCTTGATTCGTGAGCATGAAGTCACCAAGGACATATATTTCTGCAAACGGAGGAGAGAGCATGGCTCAACACAGTGAGAAAAGTTGCTAAAAGGGGAGCACAGTGGGTGAGTGGGTAGACCAATAGGGAAGGGCAACATACTCGGGTTGGAAGTCAGGTTGCCAGATATCAAAGTCTCTCAGGCGGCGAGCCTGCACATCGAAGCGGATGAAAGGCACCGGTCCTGGCATGCGGAGGAAGCAGGAAGGAGTTCAGCCCGGAACATCATATTAGGATAGATTGAGATCAAAGTCAAAGGAGTCCAGCAAGGCCAATTTCCAGTTTCGGTTGAGGGGAGAGAGAATGGATATTTTTCAGCAGGTGCTGATGCAAAATGGTTGAGATATTAGAATGACTACACGGATATTACAGAGGGGAAACATTGAAAAGGCAACGACGCAGGTACCGGCATTACAAACTACAGAGGAATCTTGAGAAGTAAAGGGCAAAATATGGAACGTCTTCGCAAGTACGTGACTAGGATTCCCCCCCCCAAAAAAATAAAAAAAGGGACGGTTTACTAGGAGGGGCTGACATAAGAAAAAGCTCGAGATTATACACCAAATGATACGGTACAACTTCCCTAGCGCTACCCCCAAGGTTCGAAACTCGAGAGTGAATTCTTGTGTTACCTGTAGTCACATTAAGTTAATACACCTGTATCCATCGAAAATGTGCGAGAGGAATTCAGAGCAGTATACCACTAGATGTGATTGGTAGGACGAGCTGATTACGAGTGAGTAAAAACAAAAACACCAACGAAAAACAGATGCTACATGATGACAGATAAAATGAAATTGCTGAATATCAAACGCACACTATTCAAATGCCCAAACTGGAGAAGAATACAATGAGCAATGAAAGTAAGTGTAGCATGATAGGTATATGCGATCACTCCCAACCAATTAAATTAGAATGAGGACACATTCAATGGCTACCTTCCAAGTGATACCAAGATTTCAGTTTGCTTATCTCAAGATATCCATATATAATACTGTAGTTCTTAAGTTTTCATCAAATTAAAGAAAAAGTAGCTCTCTCCTCACATTATATTTACCCGATCCAAATCGCAGTGCTCGTGGGGATCCTTCAAGAATATTTTTGCCCATATCAAATTTTTGGAGTTAGAAAGTCACCCATTCCGTTATTATAGTAATGTCCCAGTGAACAGTCCCGGCTTTGACGCGAATATTCGCTCAAAGCCGTTAGCTGTAATCGATCGGGGCAGGATACTCAAGGCCTCAAAGCTGCAACATCAAGGATGATTCACACTCGAGATGGAAATGAATGAATGTTCATATTTCATTTTGTTCCCAGTACTGAAATAGGGGAATAACGGACGATCGGTAGGGGATTTCGCATCACAAAGAAAGACAACCGCTCATAAGCGTAACTGAGATTGGATAACATATCCCTGGTGCTCTGGGTGGACTGCTTGTATTATCAGATTTGGAAAGACCGACAGCCACACAACAAAGTCCTAGCCTAGGAGATACCATGCCTCAAACAGTTATCGCAAAAATATGATGTAGAAAATGCTTGAGATGGGGAATAAGTAAATAGGATCAGGGACCTAACCAGATACAAAACGATCTGTGTTGTGGTCAACAAATACAGAACATTCAAGCCGAAAAAGAAACGATGGCAAATTGGCAAATTTCAAGAGGCTGTCGCGGAGCGGGCGAATTTGGAAGAAATTGGCGCTAATCTAAATCAAACCATTTTTTACTATGGTGGAAGTAATGAAAGGTCGCCGACGACGAGGATATCTCGGCCCACCATACGGAAAATTTTATGACACTGTCGTGAGCGCGGCAAACAAGGCCGGGCCGGCGGGGGGGGGGGGCCCCCTCTACATCCCTGTGGGCCCATTCCCTGAATTCAAGTTCTGAGTAATATTAGTTCATCATACTGAAGTGAGAAGTGGGGAACCTCCGTCAGTCTATAGTGTGCGAAAAGGAGTGTGATATCTCTTCGTCATTCAGCTCATATAATATGCGTCGCAAAAACAAGTACTGTAACGGACCAACTCTGTGGACGTAGATCTTCTGGAGGGCGTCGAACACCAAATTTTGCAGCCTCCAGTCGGAAACTCGAACGTGTCAACCAGCACGGGGGAGGGGAAAGGGGATTGCCGCCGTGGTAAACCCGTTCGTGCCAAGCGGTATTATGAGCCTGCGCCAATTAGCATTACTCAGCCCTGAACTGCAGAAAGGTCAATCACGCCTGGCGACCAAAAAAAGTATACGCCGGTGTAGTAGTGTCCACCGAAACACAGGAGTTTCAGCACAAGTATCATCTCGAAAGGTTTATTCAGACCAGAGAGTTATTCAGTTTCTAACATACTTTTAGAGGGTCCTTGTGGCCGAAACCCCCGTGTGGATCTCGGGATACCTACTCAAAATATAGTCAAAATTCTGATTGGCCATGTACGAGCAGATCAACTTATTACGGGAGCGAAACACTGGACAATGGTACCCACATAAAATAGACAGCATAAACAGTACATACAAGACGTACAAACGGTGATACCGCTGTGTTAGCCTAGAGGGGGGGTGTTTAAAAGGCATAACCCAAGCAGCTGCCTCCCTCCAAGCCGTCGGTAGGACAGGCATGCGCCTGAGAACAGCTTACAATTGCAATTGTCCGGTTATATTATACATAACCAATGTCCAGGTTAGAGTAACACCGCGCGAGTTAGCATGTTACCAGTACAGTAGCGGTTCCTCTGGCCTAACAGACACTACAACAGCGCATTTTTTAAAAACTGCCCGCAGAGCTAGAACGGAGGCCACTACGTCATTAAATATAACCGGTAATCTTCCTGGACCTGTGTCCCGGCTAAAGAACAAAGGGGATCACGTGGTGAAGGGACACTCGTTGGGAGAGAACAGCGGCGGAACCAGTGACCATGGCTCGCAATCATAGCCCGTCTCTAACATCCCCGATGAATTAGCTCAAAAATGTTCGTAGGAAAGAGCGGCCCGAAGCATACAGCAAGGAGGAAGAGATATAAAGTAGTAAGATCGTAAAAAGGGAACAATAAAATAATGGATGCTGTCTCGTTAACAGTATACGATTATATATAGGGGCGAATAATACTAATTCGTTACGAGATTGTTGTTATTCACACATACACCTGTTCTGACATTAGCCATCAACACATGACACAGAGGACAGATATATAAAGATTCATTCGGTTGCTAAACGTATCTTCCTCATCAAATCAAAGGTGAACATGACCGGAAGGTGCACACTTGGAAGAATCAGTACGCCGCTGCCAATGCCTGGCCTCCTCCCTGGCTCACCCCCTCCCACAACTCAATAGATCTTCAAAGGTACAAAACAGAAGTTTAAAGTAGGGTAATCATTTACAGTAGGAAGTGACACGTATGCGGTAGGATATATAGGCTGTAGAGAGTGAGAACTGAACCTCGACACCACATCACCTGTTAGAGTCGCCAATTAAAAAACCCTAAACTACTCTCATCGGGAGAATATTGTAATTCCCCAATTACACATTGAAGTTGAGTTTTAGATAAGAATAACGAGATCCAGTCGGAGTAGTAAAACGTCCTCAACTGATCTTGATGGAAAAGAGAGTGTAAGTAATTACAGCTACAGAATCCACCGGAACGCATCCGGGGCATTATAGGGTATGGGACTGAGAACTGGTCCCATTCTGATAGCGGCAACTGTTGCCGGTGGCAACACATCGACGTGAACGTAGGTTAGCAGATTGGCTGATGATACGTTGTGTTAATGTTTTGACAAACATTTCGAAGAGGATTCCCGAGTTCGTTGTGTGCCAACCCGTCTGGGAGTGCATAAGGAGGCTGTGAAGTGTGGCACGGTGGGGTCTCTGCTTCCTCCACTTGTCATGTATATCCACGGCTCCAACATTCTTCGACAGGGTAATGGACTGGACCATGGACAAGGGTTGCGGAAAGTACTAACTGCGATGGTTCCTGGACTCTGGGCTGATTCCACGGTTTCTGACCCCTGGAACTTCGCTGACGATGCCGCATAACTCGCCGATTCGTGGATTTTTGGTTTATGCCCCCTCGAAAAATATTCGAGAAGCAAATCCTTGGGAGTCTAATTGAGGGTGTCATGGACCAAAACTAAGACCATCTTTTGTTGGAATCCTTACGGTTATACAGGCTATACAAGGGCGTCTGTCCCGGGTGTTTGGGCGAGAACGCCGGATTCACCAATTCATCCGTTTAAACCTGTGTCATCATTGACTCTTGACTCATGCCCTCCCTTGAATCAGTAATGCTTCTGAACATGGCAAAATATGGATCCATGAAATCATTATAGTAGTAGGGGGCGGTCGCAATCCCCGCTATTGGATTTCTTTTTATTAATTCCACCGAATCCTTGGTTACCGTTAGTTGGTGGAATCGCAAATAAACTGAATTCGCAGATTTCCGAGAGGGGCCCCGACTGCGCTCTTTTGGGCATATGGAGCGACTCCCGAAAGACGATCTTGCCCATCGTGCTCCTGTGTGAATAGACCCCGCTGTGACTCCCGTTCCCCCCCCCCCCGCCTCCGTAGCGCATCTTCCGCGGGTACGCTCAAGATAGTTGGAGTCGCTTGAGTCAGGAGGATGGAAGCGCCGGTTTCATATGCGGTTGGGTGGTCTTCCATGCTTTGATTCCCAATGAGTAGTGAGTGAGTCGAAAGTACGTTTTTGAGGAACGTTCATAAGATCATGCATCCACATCATCACGTCTCTGTGTGAATGACTAATCATTAGCCGGGTGTCATAATGATCTCGTACAATCTAGTAATTAGCCCTATATACAAGAACGTAGTCCGCGATGGTCATATTTTCGGGAGCCTATTAACGGACGAAAAGTTACTCCCTATGCCCCCTTTTTTTACACGACTGACTGAGGTTTCCCACATACACCTACAAGTTTAAATGGCCTCCCCATACCACAGAGATGCTGAGCATCCGCTTGTAAATGTGTCAATAACACCTATGTTTTTTGTTTTGACAAACATGGTTGAATTCGTCGACTTCAGTCGGGGATTCTATCTATATAGTCCCATGTCGTTATTAGGTGTGTGTAAGTGGGCGCGATAGTTTGTTCAATCTATTAATCGGAGCGTTTAAGTCCTCAATGGTCTCCACATTACTTGAGAAAAACGATGACATGTGCCGATTGCAATTTGGTTATTTTAATATGCGTCCACCCTGCCTAACTAGACTGAAATTATGCTTGTATGTAGGTCCTCAGCTCAAGAATAGGTCATAGTTCATAATTGTAAAACAGCTTTCCAAATATGCATTTCTCTGATTGCATATCTGCGAGGCGGATTAGCTCAGTCGGGAGAGCTCCAGAACTTGCAACCATTGATTGCTAAGTTCAGAGCCCATGAGCCAGAGGACTTTTTCCGCAGTGCTGTTTGGACGAGGCATGTCTCCCTGATTATGTCCCCCACGCCACCCCCAACCCCGTGCAAATGGGTACCTTTGAGGTGACTTGTGGATAAGTATCGTGCCGTATGTGGCTGCTTGTAATTGCGAAGTCCCACCGGGGACAACTATGAGTGACGTACTGAAATGGTGCGTCGGAGAGAACAAGCGAGAGGTGCGTACTATATGGGTAACGGTCTTGAACAAGTCGCCTAATATCCGGGGTAATATCTGAATCCGCTTTGAGCGAGTCTGCGACATGGAAAAGCGCTAATATAAGAACAAGATGATTATCCTGCTGAAGCTGCAGCATCCTCATTCGCAAAACCCGGGAACACCCTAATGTTTGCTTGATTAAAATAGCCTGACATTACATCTGGGGAGAACGAGCTTCAAATACTCCTCTAGCTTCACATATTGCCCTGACTCTCCTCCGCCTTGAATAGAAATCCCTTTTGTAAAACCGAATCGTTAAATAAAGGTCTTCTTATTGATAACCCAGCTTTCCCCCGCAACATATTCGCGATTTCGGCACTGAACCTGATTGAGTAGAAAGGGCCTTCACCCCGCTTTAGGGCATCCCTCCCTTCTTCCCGCAATCGCCACAGTACATCATTCGCTTCGCCTCGTTTCCATCATGGCAATGACTGAAACCATCAGTTTTCGCCCGAGCAGTTGTTTCAGACGGAATCTTGGAGAAAACATTCTGTTGTTCTGACATCACTGTTTTCCTACTAACTTACTTCACACCAATTTCGGCATTATCACGATTGTGACTTATTTCCCAAAACGTTGTTCATTTAGCGCTATTATCATGATGACTTTCCCTCTATTTTCAGGAATATCCTTTATCCTGGACTCGAATCTATCAGACGCTGTTTATAAATCTGTAGTAACCATCGTTTCTAAACATAAAAATGCTAGGCTAGCAACGCTGCTCCAAAACGTGAAGAGATGTCCCTAATGAGATCGTGGATTAGGTTAGTGGAAATTTGAATTCCGATACTCCCTTCGATAATACTACACCTTGGCGATATGAATTGTCGTTTGGTACCTCCGACCACACTTTTTTTATAAGGAAACCAGTGTAGCTATATGACAAGTATGTGATTGTCAAACCTCTGAATCAAATGCCCGAACTTGCTTTTAGTGCGTGGTCTAAGACGTTACCTCGAACGGGCTGGGCCTTTTCCCAGTAGTTCTACGTAACGTCAGGGCAGATCTGGACATGAATTAGATTATTTGTGTCGTGTACACCAGATCTTGCTATGTTAAATTGAGTCCTTTGTATTGACTTAACTTGAGACTTGGCCCTCTGATCATGCCCCTGTCTGACCACTTCCGTTCTTGATGAAACCTCATCCTGTTTGAGTTGAGACGCCGCGATTGTCCATTTGCGCAATGTGATTTCTGGTTTGAACCAAATGGCAGTATTACGTCCGACGGCCAGTTACGGTGCTCATATTGACAAGATTAGATTTGTTAATAACCTGCCAGAGCTAGTCCTATCAACCTAAGACCGGATATCAATGTTACAGTGAATTAAATTAATCAGGTGTTATATGACTGCGGACTAGCGGTCATATGCGGTATGGCAAACTAGTTTGCCATCGACACGGTTGGAATGACATTGTAAAGTGAAAACGATGACAAAGCAATGTGTAATAAAATCAATTGGAGAGGCGCTGTTGTGTCTGACAGATCGGAGCCCAAGAGGCTGATCGTGTCAGCAGAATGTTTATAACCATCTAATATCCCTAGGAATCCTAGAACGTTGCCCATAACTCGTTTTCCTGAATCTATTGATTAGTGTTCTAACATTCGTTGACAAGCCATACTGCCAAAGAGAAGCCAAACTGATGAGCCTATTGGCAACACATTATTAAACCCACCAGGTTTATCCACTGCAGGTGAAACAACTATGGGGGTAATTGCCCTCATGTGCGAATTCTTGCATGACGTATTCTGCCTGGTGGTGGATGAGTGCCACTAAAAATTGAAATTAGATACTGTGGGGGCCTCCTGGGTTTCCCCCGGTGCGTTTTTAAGTTGATGTCCCGCGTTGGATCGTAGCTTAATAATTTTGTTCAATGTTGTGTTTTTCATACACACGCCAAGTCCTTTTTTAGAGTACAGGGTCGTTTGTCCAGGTTGTTTGTTTTGTCCAAGGGGGAGATCAATGTTGGACATTACCGTGTATCAGCATTACCGTGTATCAGCATTATGGACACTTGTTGCTGAGTTGTATGATATCGTTTTGTGTAAGCATTTGGGGAAGTGATTCGAGCCAGACATAGAGTCTTGGTTGTGTCGAGCATATTCTCACGCTGCGTTTTTTATTATTATGGCACAGTCGAAAAAAAAAACTATGTTTATTTATAATTAACTATTTATTATATATATTTTTCAAGTTTATTATTATTAAGGCCTATGTTAAGGATACCCCGTAAAGCTTTGATATAATCTTTGCGCTCTTTGGGGTGTCGTGGCAATTATGGAGGGCTTGTCATAGCAGCGCTGGTATGTGTTTGGACCCGGAGCCTTATACTGTACAGCTTCTTTCTGTTTATTGTCTCTTTTTGTTAAGCTTTATATGCATAGGTTAATTAGGGATTCGAAAGAGCAACTATGCTAGTGATGTTACTTCAGATCACGACTACACTCTTGCTGGTAATGGAAGTTACGGTTTTGTTGGCCACTAACTCGTGAAAATGCCTGCAAAAGTTTAATACTTGATGATGTTTTTAGAGGTCAGGTTTAGGCAAAGTTCATGGTTTGTGAATGGTACATTAATGTCCCCTGTGACGGGGGTAACAGCCTCTGCTGAGGGTGTCTTTAGTGTCGGGGCACTGTGGGTTTTAGTTATACTCACTGCAACGATAGATGAGGCTCATACATGTCATGCTGTTTGACAAATGAGTTGCAATTTTGATAAAAAAAATATAAAAATTTGATAATTTTATGATGTATTAAATTATTTTGATTTGACTGCTTAAATGTTAAATTCTCAATTATAAAAAATATTGATTGCTTGTGTGTTAATCCATGTCTTTTAGCTTCAAAGTTACACATGCCATAGGAAAAATGTGTTATATGAGATCCCATTGTCATGTACCTCCCCACCCCTCAACCAGTCATGAAAAAAATTGGCCGCACAGTGCCACTCACCAAATATCCCCAATCCCCCCATCCCCCCCCCTCATTTCCGCTTGATAGGTATGGTGGTATTTTTTTTCTGTTGCCTCCTGTGCAGGGGCCCAACTCTCCTCAAAATCCCACAGGAGGCTACCCTTGTTGGTCGTCGACATTCTAATGGAATATCCGCTTAGGCTTCTTCCTAATGGATAGATTAACAAATTGACAGTTTTATGTCACTATAGGGTAGTCCTGGGCGGAACTGGAACAAAGACAGTCCGGGGGGGGGGGGGGGGGGGGGGGGGGGGGGTGGGGGGGGGGGGGGTGGGCGTGTCAAGAAACTTGGGTTTGTGTCTCGTCTGATGAAATTCAGGAACTTAGTAGTCACTATGGCGTGTGTGTGTGTGTGTGTATGCGCGCGTGTGTGTGTATGTGTATGTGTCACACTGTTCTTGCAGGCTACATTATACCATAATGGAAGGGTTAATCAAAATTGATGGTGCTTTATCAACTGATAACGCACTCCTGATACCCTTGGGCGGCGCCCTCGTGCATCGCTGCACTTGATCCCAGTATGCATTATCCTGTGGCTAAAACACGCTCGACCCTTGATCAACCCCTCATTTGTTCATTACCTTCACCAGCTTAAAAAAATTCAACGTACTTTACATACAGAACTGTGAATACCTTTAAATCATGTAATACATCAGCAAGTATACAAATCAACGTTAATGGCTACCTTCTTATCACGTACACTTTCTTACGACATTCATACATAATACTTTGTATGTAACAGAGTAAACCTCTGTCTAGTACTTATCACAATTTCCATGAACAACCATGTAATAAATATTATTAAAACGAAACCTTCTCAGCTCTCTTTCCTTTTGTCAGTCCAAACAAATGTTGCTTTCAAAAAGGCAACGCCTCTTGGATCTATCTACTTATCAATGAGAAACAACTATGCAACAGACGCCACCGAAAAGAACAGAGATATAACACTGGTGGTAAATAGATGCCCCTGTGCTGTTTCTGTTTGGCAAGAGTGGTGCACAAGAGCAATAACTATTGGGATTGCAATTCTGTCAGTATCTGGCAAAGTTTTTCAAAATTCACCAATCAGTCTCCTTGAGCATAACTTCCTTACAGTCTGGTTTCACACTAAAAAGTGTCCTGTCTGAGCAATGCGGGAGTTTGCTCTCGTGGAGGCTCCTATGTCGACTCCCCAATGCTTCCGACTTTGTGCAGGGAAACCTCTGATAATCCTCGCAACAGCACAATTTGCCTAACACATCTTCACGCTAATACAATTATTCTTCACTACGCAGGGGGAGGGGGCTTTGGGTACGTGCGCGCCCCCGGTAAGGGAAGGAGAATAAGGAAATGGGGAAAAGAGAAAAATGGGAGGAGGAAAAGAGAGAGAGAAAAAAAGGAGGGAAGGCAGAGTAGCAAGAAGGAAAGGAAAGAGGAAGTGAAGAGGAATATTGGGGAAAATAAGGAGAAAGAACACGTACTATGGTGAATCTTAAACTGCAAATAAAACATGTCGAAAAATTTTCCCACGGTTTTAGCACTAGCCTCCCCCTTCACTCGCCCCATCTATCAACCTATATATCAAACCTTATATATATCCTAGCCTAAAATGGAGAAATGGCCTACAAAGCCCCCCCCCCCCAACTTCCTGGCAGGCCGTGTCGTTGCATCATCATTCGCGACATCTCGGATGATAACATTTTGGATCGAGGCCGTGGATCAGCCCCCACTACATGCATACTTGTGGCAAAAGTCTTTGGGACATGCGATTCTGGTGGCTCCCGCCACATACCTGCTATAAGGCAAGAGTTGAATTCAATTTCGACAAAATAATGTTGACAAATCTTTTGTCGAAAGATGGACAGATTCTGCTTCCATGAAAGCGCCGCCGACCTGCAGAATCACTTCCCCCTGATCAAGTTTGCTACATTCCTACTAAACTAGGCAAGAATCACTACGCAGAGGTGCATTCTTGTTACTCTAGTAATTCGTTTAAAAAAAAATCCATTTAGTTTTAATCTCAGTCAATAATTCATTATATGGTTCTATGCTGGAAAGTACCAGTCAAGAATGTGAACGATTATGTGGTTTTTCTCAAATCCCCCTTAAATAGTTTTTTCGGGTACAAATTTTTTAAGTCCATGTTCACACTGACTAACCTACAGTTCTTGTGTGATGTCCATCAGAGGCAATTTTGCAATGGCGATTCTTCGTTGTCGTACAATCGAATTGTCTGAAATTTGGGTCTGGATTAAGAATAGAAAAGCCCCTGTCATATTTGACGATTGGCCTTGTTACTGTGACCATTGCCTTTGAAACTAGCTCTTCAAATTCAAACAAACAAAAAAATGATAAGCATGGTTAACATTAACAAAAATCTGACAATATATTGATACATACGGGTATTACAGTCCCAGTGTTTTCCCACATGCATGAGCATATGAAACAAATAATCTGAATCTACAATACTGATTGTGCAAATCATCATCATGCACTATGACATGACTATGACAATATCTGCATGCAGGCTTTGACCTTCCAGGATGACCATATTGTTTAGCCCTCATCATTTTACCTCTCCCAGATGGAGAGGCGATATTGCAAAAAAAAATATATATATATCATTATACTGCCTTCGAAATTTCCCTGGTTTGTTTAAATCAAATCCATCAGGTCACCCGGGATTGGGCAGCCTGCACTTTTGATGGCTGTTCTTGATTCTGAGGCATGCTTACTAACCATCCAGCTGCTTGAGGCTGTTCCGAGTCATTCCCCGTCAGGTCACCCCTAATATTGGCCAACGTAAGCTGACACCTGCGTTAACAACCCGTCCGTCGCCCCTGAGGGTGAATCCTGGTTTGTGTGTTGGCCGTCCCCACTCAGTTTCTTCTTTGGAGTGCGCCTGAATCCATTCTCTTGATTCTCGCTGGTCATACGGAGTGGACTATGACGACACCCGGCTTGTTAAAGTCAAACCAAGTGCTTTCAATTCCATTCCGACCAAGAGGGCATGGTGAGCTACGTGGCCTTCATAATTATCCCTCACAATAAGGGTAATCACCCACCCAATGGTCTCGACATTGACTGCATTGTCACCTTCCTCTCTATCTTCCTTCTAAAGTTGGTCCAGCTGCACTGGTCAGGGCAAACCATCTTGGAAACAGGGCAAACGCTGTCACAGCTTACTTTTCGCACCGAACCATCTTTAAACAAACAACCCGCAAGACATGAAATAATTTCTGTGAGTGAACAAATCCTTCGACTAACATTCAAAACACTGTGCTTTGACTGTAAGTGACAGCTTTGTTTTTTTTTTGTTTTTTTTTAGAGGTAACGCCCCCCACCTCTTCACACCTGGTAAGGGGCATGGACAATCTGAGTATAAATTTCTCTAATTTTCTTTCTGTCATTGTAATAGAACACAAACTAAAGACACGATCACAGGGAAAATGTGTACATTATGGATCTTCTCGCTCCCTACACTGTGAGCCGGAAGGCAGTGGACACAAAATGGTTGATTTGTCATTGTCATATTCCGTTCGCGAAAAATGTTGAGGTAACTGGGACAAGTCCTGTTGGAACTTTGACAGTATAGTAGATAAACAGCACAATTGGCCCTCCCTAGTGAGACAATGTACCTTGAACAGAGATGTGCTGATGGCAGTCAACACTACAAAACAAACTGTACTCTTTACCCAGCCTCGTAATGATGTGTCCTCACTTACCTGGCACATCCCTGAATTATACAGTTTTCCTTGGTTCCTTTGGCAATCTTGACTGGAGGTTGGATTATCAACCCCCCCTGGCCAATATTGATCTTGACATTGGTGGCTATGGTGCCTTTCGCATGCGGAATGCTTCATCACCATCAACACCACAGTCGCACTACCAAAATGTAATAATATCCCCTGCGGTCCTGCCATACTGTGATATAACGTTACAACTTCCTGTACATTCATTCTGTTCTGCCTCGCGAGTATGTCACGGCCTTACAGTACAACCCTTTCAGTCCTCCCGGGGAACCACGATCGCAGCATCACAATTTGAATTCTCATGCTCCATGGGGAATTGGGCTGGCTCGTACTTCTTTAATATAAGTTCCACGGATTCTGGACCGTCTGGCTCCTGCAGAATTAAGAACAAACACAAATACCATTGAGAATGTCTGTCCTCAATACACTAATTATGGCAAAATAATTCTTGATTCAATGTTAACATATTGTTTGTTTCACCAATTTGGAGGAGGAGGGCGCACCTCCAATACTGCCAGCAATCCAGTATGCTAAGCAACTGCTTGCCAAGCCAAGTCATGAAATATGAAATATGCATGCGGTTTATAGAAACTTTTTGGTTTCGGGAGGATGAGGAAAATGTGACATTATTGATATTTTCCTCTAACCTAGTGCAAGACAGCATAATGAACTATGATGATTTGAATGTTGCATTGGCATATTCCGGCCAGCAAAAAAACGCAAGTGGTGATGTACCAAGTTCTGCTGAAACTTTGACGGAATAGTATAGCAGGATTATTTGTCATCCGAGGAAGCAGTAACCTTGAAGAGAGGTGTGCTGAGGTAGGGCAACACTAACACTGTCTCCCAATATCTCTTGATAAATGTGCCTAACTTACTTGGCACAATCCCTGATTGACTTGACCTGGCGGCTGATGCCACGCTCCCTAGCAATTATGATCTTGACTATGATTGCGATGGTCCCTTGGCAGTGGGAATGCTCAATCACCAATACCACCAGCACAGGTCCAAATACTTTTTTTTTTTCACTTTCGGGGCTCCTTTTGAGAGAAAAAGTGCCCCCTAAAACAATTTTGGGCTACTCAAGAGCTTTCGGGGGCTACGTGAATAAGAAACATTCTTTGTTCCGGAACCGACCCCAAAATGGGCCATAAATTGCCTATTGTATATGCAACTGTGATTAGTCACTCATGATCCCCCACAGAAGGAGAGAATAGGAACGGGTTAGGGCTTTAGGCCCCAGGCTCCGGCATAAAATCATCAGAATCGCTTTTTGCTTGTATGCAACCCAATAGTACCCAAAATTCAAGGGACGAGCTTCCAATTTTTACTTTTTCCCGCCCCCCTGGAATGTGATTTGGAGCGATCTTTTGTACTTCGAGGGCCGAATGCACCTCTTGCCCGTGTTTTTCAACGCTGACCAGCACCACTAAAACGGATATTTCCTTTGCCCATACTGTGTAAAACTGTTACAACTACATCTGCCCGAAGTAGACAGACGGCCCACCCACCCTTTCAGTACTCATGAAAGAACGACAATCGCAGCAATCACATCTAAAATCCTCAGTGCTCCTAGTCCAACTGCATGTCTGGCCCGATGGACTGCGCGTATAAAGTTCCCAGGATTCTGAAACCCGGCTTCCTGCAGAATTAGGAAAGATGCAAATACTACCAGAGAATGAACCGTCTTAAGGATTCTAAGTGGGGCAAAATAAAAAGGTTGAATCAATGATGTTAGCATTTTGCTGTTTCAACATTCGGAAAGAGGAGGCAGCAACCATATAATGTCTGATATAGTAAGCTCATCCGTAAATGCTAAAGATGACAGGAGTCTTTATTTGGCAACGGTTTAAGGACACAAGTTTAGTTTTGAAAGGATGGGAGGGGGGGGCGGGGCGGCGAGCCTAGGAAAGGCATCAGAAATCTAGGATATAGGGTTGCCATTCTGGGAGTTGACAAGTTCCATAGCGATTTCCAATTTATATACTGCACTGAACTACAGACTGTTTGATCCTATTCCTAATCTGAGGATAAGCAACACTAGCCCCTTTCACCAAACATGTACCACTGTAATCTGGCTGTATAGTGTATCATACAGTGCATACCGCTGCAAATACCAAACTTAACCTGCTAACACATAGGCCGATGCATTTTAATTTGACAGGATTCTTGAATTAGGCTAGTGGTAGCACAGTTGAAAAGAGATACAAAAACAACCACAACAACACGCCCCAAATTTTTGGACTTTCTAGCATGTTGCCATGTTGTCGTTGTTGAGATATCTCATTTTACTTTTGGGAACCTATTGGACATCACAGGGTAATGATGCGAAGACCGCCCATAGGCTCTACACAGTAAGACCATGTACCTGTATCTGCATTTTTTGCGATGATATACAACTTCAAGATGAAAGAAGGTATTCACTTAAAAGTTGATGAGATTATTCTTTAATATAATGTGACGATTCGAGGTTTATTCAACCTTGGTAGTCCGGGTGTTTCGTCGGTTAGCTTAGTCTTCAAAACACGCTCGTCCGTCGACGTTGTTTGGTGCTAGTCTGTTGTGGTAAACTTGTCAGTGAAAATTATTCGTTAGAATCAAAATAGAAGTCAACAACTTCCTTATAACCTCAGGCCAGAGGTTATATGTTCTTTGAACAGATGAATCAGTCAACAAGCGACTAGAAACCCTATAAAAATGTGAAGCATGCCGATGGTATTTTAGCAAACTAACGTGATCACAGATAATCTCGATCACATGTCACAGTCTAGAAATAACGCCTACTATCCACAGGCATGCTAGACACCAGCCACTGCGTAAGGAAACATCACACGATACGTCAGTAATCATTGTTGGGATGTTACCAAGATTCATGTATATGTAGACAGATGGATTCTTTGGTACTGTTTATGGGTCTGGTAGCTGTGCGCGCCAGACACATTTCGCTCCCCTCGTCGGTATTGTACACGTTATGGTAATTTTATATGTGAGATGTTTACCGGCAAGTTGGATCCCATGAGGGGTTCTTTATGGATTTGATTTAAACAAATGCGCGCAGAATATCGCTTCTCTTGTCTCTCTCAGTGTTCGTACGTACTTTATGGTAATTGACCCGAACCGACCGATGGCAAACAACAACTGTATTATTGACAATGTGAGATGATTGCATACTCCAGCGGAGATACGAATAAAATGAGTACCAGTAAACATAATATACGAGCGAAAAAAAAATGACTCCACACCAACTCACTCTTCCAATAGTCAGGACCGTGAAATCGCATTCAGCTGGAATGGCATAAAGGTTTTGATAGTCTGATTGTGTTAGGTGACCATGATTCAATGGGTTTTCGCCTACGAATACGAGTATTTATAATATTCAGTGAATTTACATATTAAACCCTTCCCGCATAATGTAACTATTCCTCTATAGAATAGTCTACAGAACAAGGGAAAACCCATGAGAACGAGACCTGGTTCTCGTACCCGTGACCCGATCCCAGGGTACGAGGATGCTCTCGAAATAATTGCTGACAAAAATTGCAAAAATGTCAAATATATTGCCCCCCACAAAAAGTTGTATCGGAGAAGAATGCGAAGCCGGACTTCTGGAGGCCCGTTAGGAGTTAATAGGAGGTATAATAACCTTCCCCCCCCCCCCACACACACAAATTAAAGAACCATACTCCTACTGAATGTAGATTGAAAATTAGCAGCAGCGTGTATTGCCAGCTGGTCAAAAAGAGCTATTAAAAATCTACTACTTCCTGATCAAATACGGTTTCCTGATAAGTTGATATGTCGGCGAGAGACCGCCTGGTATTGGGTGCCATCCAATATACTAGGAATACAGAGAAACGGGGGTATATTCCTATTTGTTAGATTTTGAGGAAGCTTTTTACTCTATTATTGAGGATTTTTGTATCATGCTCTTAATTACTTCAATTTGTGGATTTTTCTTATAGTCTGGGTTTCGCAACATTGCATTATGCCCTGACGTCACACTACGGTTCCAAATGAGGTAGTGTCATACTGATATACACATGAACAGAAACGTTTATAGCTTGATTACTTTCACTCCTCCCGGGTACCCTCATCTCCAATTACCTCGATCTTGGCAGTATTCGCGGAAACAGGATTCATAGTGGGAAATGAATTAATTCTACGAAATTCAATATCTCGATTGAGGGGACCCATGTTAATGGACGAAGCCCGAACCCTTTCCATCGTCAGTTATGACCTGCATAAAATGGTGATATATAAGGGTCAATCCGAAAAATTAGTCACAATTGAATAAAATTCGAATCTAGCATTGTCATAACGACAATTTTCACTCGATCGAAACTCTAGCGTGATGGATCTTATATGACAGCGTCGTTGAGTTTCGTGTCATGATACCCATCATCAATGAGTAAAGAATTATCTCTAGATCATGAAATCAACCCAGCTAATAGATAACAGAGCGTATCCAACGCATAATGTCGTGGCGTCAGTTGTTCTCTAGCGGAATCCTTATTGCCTGTAAAATATATTCTTACGCGTAGGAATGTTTTCAGACTATTTCGAATTAGACTTGTTCCAAATCAACAGGAGTCCCCCATCTGCACACGATCAAAAACAAGACACGCCGAATAAATGTGTAGCTACAATGGTGTCAGATCGAGCCTCGATGGGCCCTTCGAACTTCTTGCGCAGTTGCCTGTTTCACTTTGTATCAGATCTCTCGTCCGCAGAGAAAATACAGCTGACATCAAGGCAACTGCTTTGGTGACCTTGGCGGATTCTATGAGAAGTTGGATGGAAGTCAAAGCAAACTCTGCTAACTCTCAAAACAAACCCATGGAACGGTAACCAAACAATTTTGCGATTTCATTGTTGCATGACTGAATTAACAGAGCATTACCAGCTGCATTTAATAAAGAACTATGGGCTGTCATATTGATGTAAAATAGTTTACTCTATTAGTAACCCGAATATCTGATCCATCTGTGGAAGAAGATTTTAAAGAATTTGTTTTCAACTGATTTGGGTAGGTGAGTTTACCGGAAAAAATATGCCGCCGATACAAGATATATATGGGGAACCTGATTTTTTTCTCTCTAAGTGGTGTTCAAAAATGCCGCTGAATATAGGAAATCCCTGGGAAATATCTTGATCATTGGATAGAAGTGATGTATATTTTCGACTATTGTGAGCCCATACGTGACTCCCACCAACAGAAGATGCTAGCACTCAACATGCCCTAAGAGTCGACAACCAATTTGGAACATGGAAACATATGTATACTTCCATGTTGAACGCTGTTCGGAGAGGGTGAGAACAATCACCAGTAGCAAGGAGGTTGAGAACAATCACCAGTATCAAGTTACAACTTCAAATGCTGTTTGCGACTGATTTGCCAATGAACTATGAAAGATGTCTGCTGTGACTGCAAAGATGGAGTCTATCAGTGCCAGCTACGAGGTGGTGTTTCGTGGTCAATCAAGCGTGCAATGAGTATCACCACCGCCACCGTTCGAGCTGACCGAGCAAAGGCTTTTAAGACAAAACTCATTGGTGATAAGAGGGCACCCCATTCTATTCTTCCGCAGCATAAAGGACGGTCGGGCCGAGATCCAGGCACAGGCACAGAAATTCATTTGATTGCTCCGATGGAAGGATCGCAAAGTTACACGAGAACTGCCTTATAACAACCCGTGAAAAACTCACCCCGACACGTGATTGCGGCCTGTCCAATCTTCCTTCCCCAGTAACAGAGCTCACTCACCAAGCACCTCCTATACATGGACAATAAATATATGAATAAATAAATAAGTTCCTTGAATCCTCTACCCATCAAGTTACTTGAGATGGGACTTCCAGCTGTGATCAGCGTCCCACCCTGGTAATATTGCTCAACACGTCGTTTGACACGGCAACACAGTTCCGGCTTAGATAACAACACGCGGTTGTTCGACGATTGCTCATATAGCCAGGAACGGACTCGCAAGTATTGGCCAACTACCGACTAGTGTCGAATCTCTGCTTAGAACAGAAGTTTTGGAACGGACTGTTTTCAACCAGATTGACGCTTGTCTCAGACGGTCACTGCACTGCTGCGGTGCGCAATGATGTACTGGAAGCCTTAGACGCTCATCGACGTGGACGCTCATCGACAAGTGCTGCTTGTCCTCTTAGATTTGACAGCGGCCTTTGACATATTGGACCACGCTATCCTACTGCAATGGACTGCGCTTTGCTACGGCATTAAGGGTCGTGCTCTTGAATGGTTTCCTTCGTATCTCAGTGTCCGTGTTCGGAGTGGTCTTTAGGATAGATGTTCCTCTAGGCAGTCAGCAGTAGTTTGTGGCGTACCCCCCAAGGTAGTGTCCTCGGTCTCCTCCTCTTCGATTCCTATGCTGCGCCACTCGAGTCGCCATCAACGCTCATTCGTTGAACCATATGTTATTCGCGGATGACACTCAATGTAACAATCTTTGTGATGGAGACCCAAATGAAAGGGTAAAACAAGTTGTATTGACGACATCCGGAGTTTGGATAGCGGACAATCGTCAGCAACGACAGCAAGACGAAGTCATTCAGTTCCGAGTTCCAAATGAGGCGATTCAATTGGCACTATCTTACTTGAATCCTGAGAACGTAATAGGTCATTTCTTTATCAAATTGTAACTTTGGGGACTCAAATTTGGTACCCCTTTCAAACACATGTACGATTTTGTCAAATTCATTTTCAAGATAAAAAATGAACAGAATGTTAGAATGTACCTTCACTCATGGGGCCATCGGAGTACTCGGGATAGGCCCACTGATATGCAAGGTATCGTTCTGTTCCCCTATCTAGACCTATGAGATTTGCAAATAGACCTAAGAGGTTCAAATAGCACAAACTTCAACTTCGTATGGAATGACAGGGATTAAATGAGTTGAAATTATTATTGAGATACCACTGCGTGGTCTCGATATGACAAATATAGCTATTTATACAAAGTTATGGAAATACCGGGAACTGGAGTGATCCCGAAAAGTAATCTTAGTGGCAATTTACTGGAATAGCCGTTTGTTAAGGGGATCATAGTTATAATGGGATAAGAAACTTGTCATTCTAATGTGTTACGAGACTTCTTCGACAATTACTGTTACTTAAGTACACCTGGACCACTGTACACTTCCAATGATAAATACAATTGCCAACGGTTCTTATAATGCAGCTCATGAGTATACTGAAAGCAATTCTTCGTGTGTCAGAATTATTTGTATCCGCCGTCAGTGTAACATTCTGTTATGTTAAGCGTTGCAGTTACGAATTTGAACAATTCAATGATACACATTTAAGTGAAATTGACAACGTTTTCGCTTCTTCAATTTAAAACGTCCTGTTTTTTGTGAGGCGTTAGTCGAGTTGATATCGTAACATGAAAGCACACATCACACAAAATAGCGAATCGCCCGGTGTTAGGGTTCTCATCACTTTTTAGACTTCAATGGACGTGAATGGTTGTTCAGAAATATGCCCTATATCTCTGTAGAAATGATTCCCACAAGATTAGATCATGCTTACGAATTTGTTGGTAACCAATTATGAGGCCTAGAAGGTAAATTGAGAGCTCTCTATGTACAATGTTTATTCTCATTTGAAACCTTCTTCCGACGTTTCAGTCTCTAAGTCGATGAATGAATCGCCCGGAGTGAAACTCGCAAAACTAATCTGTCGCATCTCTGCATTTTTCTGATACAAAAGAAGGGCCTATAAATACACTGAGTTGTCACGGCAGTTGTCAGAGGAGGTCCTGCTAAACTAGTCGTATCAGAAGAAGAAATTTTACGTAGCACACTTCCACTGAAGGGGGGTACGAAATATCCGTTCACCTCAGTCTAACTTCTCCCTCCGATTGCACAACCCTCTATAACCTTCAGAACATCATTCAAGAACCATTCTAATCCACTGCAATGTTAAAATTTCATTAGTATTGAAGTTGATACTCACTAAGCTAATTTTGACTGTCAATAATTGGGAAAATCACAACCTGTTTTCTCCCAGCCTGTCTTGTTTTGGAACATAGTTTTGTAACAGAAGTGATTGCCACTCAGGGCTTAATTTTGTTGATCCTATTATTCATTTTGGGCACATGCGAGACATACCATAGAAAATCTAAATTGAATATTATCTTAGAGTGGCAACGAGTACCACAGACAACGAATTGTACTCAGTTGTAGGCAGTTATGAAGATTCCTGACTGATTCCGGGTGAATACTTGTAATTCTCACCGTCAAAGACAATATGGGGAATGAATAGTTCTAAACCTTATCTTAACTACAATAATTGGTCTTTTGGGTATATCAATGAGGGTGAGCTTGTCAGAAACTGAAGTTGACACAAAGTTGGCCGCTTTGCGCTTGCCTAAAAAACAGCCCCCCCCCCCCCCCACCCCCCCCCCCCCCCCCCCACCCCCCCCCCCCCCCCCCCCCACCCCCCCACCACCCCCCCCCCCCCCCACCCCCCCCCCCCCCCCCCCCCACCACCCCCCCCCCCCCCCCCCCCCCCCCCCCCCCCCAAACCACCACCTTTTTTTTTTTTTTTTACCCCCCCCACCCCCCCTCGAGTGCAGGTAGCTCAACCCCCGGAGTTCAGTTTTCAAATCCTGGTCGGGTCTTTTTGAACCTGTCAAAGACCAATATGGGGAATGAATAGTTCTAAACCTTATCTTAACTACAATAATTGGTCTTTTGGGTATATCAATTGAGATGTGAGCTTGTCAGAAACTGACGTTGACACAGAAAGTTGGCCGCTTAGCGCTAGCCTAAAAAACAGCCTAGGCCTCGAGTGCAGGCTAGCTCAACCCCCGGAGTTCAGTTTTCAAATCCTGGTCGGGTCTTTTTGAACCTGTCAAAGACCAATATGGGGAATGAATAGTTCTAAACCTTATCTTAACTACAATGTATGGTCTTTTGGGTATATCAATTGAGATGTGAGCTTGTCAGAAACTGAAGTTGACACAAAGTTGGCCGCTTAGCGCTAGCCTAAAAAACAGCCTAGGCCTCGAGTGCAGGCTAGCTCAACCCCCGGAGTTCAGTTTTCAAATCCTGGTCGGGTCTTTTTGAACGCCTCAAGAATGGTACCAGGTCAGACGCTCAGCCCAGTGATAATGGGAATTCACATGATGCCGTCTGTATATGATTAACCTCATTCCGTGTATCCAGAGTTTTCGGAACCAGAATTTAAAGCCTTCATTGCAGGTGGTCAATGGCGAGTTATATGGGTGATTAAATATATGACAGTTAGTGTACGTTACTTAGGAAGGACGTATCCGCTATGTCTTCAACAAAACCTGTCATTGCTGGGTTGGATGAAAGGGGCCAATATGAAATGGTGGCATGCATGTCAGGACTCGCCTTCGTGATGAGCATCTTGTTATATTAAGTTGTGAAACAATAAGTGTGACGAGGATTCCACCCCATGTTACTAACGACGTAGGGAGTTGATGGCATGTTGTAGAGTGACAATTAGTTATAATAGTTAGGCCTATAATTTGGACCATTTTTATTGCAATCCTTACCATACTTTTCATCACCAAAGTTTTAGGCCCCTCCACAACTCTCCCAGTGTGGCTACAGGCCTGCCTCTTCACACGATGCCTTTTGTCTGGAGGGCAATTCAGTTTGCTTAGTACAGAGAATATGTCGCTGTAAGCTTGGCCGTGGGAATTTCTGCTGAGATGTTTGGTGGTGAGCGGATGCCTTACCCTAAAGGAAGGCATCCTCTCACCTAATGATAGGAATCCCATTTCGTAAATACCATATGTTGTAATGTTAAGTTGGAAAAAAAACGAATTCTTAATCACAGTTTGCTGCATCACAATTGTCTTAGGTGTTTGAAATAACCAATCAAAATTTGGGGATTTTCTAACATGGGACATAAATGTTATGCTGACGTTACATTGTCAGCCAAAAAAACTCATTGGAGTTATGAAAAACAGAACTAAATCAGATCTGTTTGTGATTTTCTTACATGTAACTGTGAAGTATTGAAAGACAACCTACATTTTTTTTTACTGGTGCGCCCCACTGCGAAAGTTTGTTCAGCCTTTAGATGATCACACTAAAGATTATAGCGTAGGCATTGACTGTACTGTAGGTTTTCAACTTGGCCACTTATTTGACTGACACGCCACGCCTAAAATATTCATTGTTAATCTACTCCTAATCATGTTTTCCACAATGGCCAAAGTCAACATTGTGTAACAACATTATGGCCAGTAACAACATTCTGCAATTACAGCCTAGCCTATTCATTCACTCACAAATTCATATTCTACTACACTTATTACAATACATTGTATTGGCCTAAGTTAGAATAGATAGAACAAAATAAATTTTGGTTGACATAGGATTAGGATAATTAACCCGGCATTTTAACTAAATTTAGCTCCAAATAACCTAGTAACTTTTATTCTTTTATAACTTACAATTGAAACAAAGTTCCTTCAGAACCCTAGTCACACTCTGCATCGTATTAAATACCTGCATTGCAGCAGCAGGATTGGTGGGATTGTAAAGATGACAGCGACTGTGTTTACTGTTTATGTAGGCCTATGCCTAATTAATTTGTGCATGACTGGGCCCCAGGCCTATGTACAGTACAGAGCATGAATCATGATGAAGTCGCGAGCCTAGGGACCTAGCCCACGTTAGGCCTTGTAAAGGGGTAGCCTAAAGAACCTTTACTTTACTAGTACTATGACACTAGTACGTACTTGTCCGTTACGTTACTAACCATAACGTGTAACATTTACCGCTTCATAACTTCTAACATTGAAATGAAAGCTCTCGTCTGACAGAGGAGAACTTACTCATGCCTGCTATCACACTGCATGTGCGTGCAACGCGAACGACTGTGGTAACTGGCAAGTCTGGTTGGTTGGTTGGTTTGTTGGTGACGACATGAACATTACGTAATCGCAATAAAATCCATCTTTTCGCCCAAAATAACGCTCTTCCCAAACGTTCCAGTCCTTTGAACGTATTAGGAGGTATTCCGTTTAAACGCAAAGAGGGTGGACGCAACACAGTGAAATCGACTCGTCTCGTCTCAAATCATTACTTCAAAACACTTACGAACCTATTGAGGGTTCCACCAAAGCTTCGTCTTGGTGTTGGCCACCTTACCGTTATTTTCCGGGACTGGGCTGTCCAGTTAGGATCCGCAGCTGACAAAAGTACATGCACGCTGCGCGCCAAGTATCCCTCAAGAATAAAGGAATTAGAAACGAACGTGCATTGTCAGAATGCGTTCTTTTTGGTTACACTGTTGAAGAGTGCACAGCGCACTAGCAGTGTGTTCCCTTGAAAAATATTTGGGTGACCCGAAGAAGCTGCTCGGATACCCGAACTGATTGCAGCCCTCCTGCCAAACCTCTTCGACATGCACGGCAAACACTCCCTGGTCAGCACCGCTGGCGCATCGCTTACCATCCGAGAGATCAGGGTTCGAATCCCGGGTCGACCATACTAGAACCTGTAATAATGGAAACTCCTGCTTTCCTCGCTGATTGGATGTTCAGCTCGAGAAACCGGAGAAAAACGAGGGTAAGCAATTCGCACGTTAATGTATGAATACTCCCTCCCGTCTCATAATTAGGAATCCTGCAAAATAAATGCGGGCTTTTATATTCCTGTTGCAGATTCTCAGTTGACATAAGTGCATTATCCCGGTCTGCGCCTGGGACAGATGTATAACCAATAAAAAAAAACATCGGTGGTTCTCTCTGACTATTTTCTTCTTCGAATCCTTACAAAGTTATACGAGTACAAGAACAAGTCTTCAGCTCAAGAGATAGTCAATGTTAAATTAAAACCTGTGAACCTGACAACCAATTATTGTCCAACGTCTCCAACAGCCACCACAATCGTATTAGGAAATTTAGCACTTCGATAATTATCCAATTTGTTCTGACCGGTCGACAACAAAACTGCTGTCTTAACCTTTATGCTTGGAGATCGTTCAATAAGGCTCCATACGGCGTTTAATTTGAATGCGATATCCTCCATTTGTCTAACAACTGTATAATCGGTATGGTCGAAGCCCCGATCTGCATATTCATCGAATTCCGAATTCCTCTTTGGTCTCTCGTTCTATTGTCTTATTGCTCTAGTTTCGAAGCGTTCACGGGTCCTCATTTGTTTTCAATGGGCCGATGGTCAGCCGCATAGCGTAGGCCTTTCGTTTACGACGTGTTTAGTATACACCTAATTATATCCCCGCATCTGTAGTGTTCGGGGAAATTATGGTTTTGGCCGTGGTCCCGCCGTCTCCGCCGCGCCTGCTCCGCCGGCGCCGCCACCGGAACTTTTAGGCGTTTAAGCGCTCTCATTCCTTTAACACTTTATCCGATTGACCCCAAAACATTGTACACAAGTCCGTATGAGTAAAATCTTCGGAATAATTTTCGAAAATGGGCTATATCGTATATTTGTTGCCCTCCATTTTGCCAGGTTTTTTTTCAAAATTTTCAAGTTCGCTCGATTTCAACGAAACGTGGTGGTTGTGGGTGGTTGTTGAGCCGAAAAGCATGGCGACATTTCAAGTCATCCGAGTCAAGTTTGCCCTTTTATTTGGCCAGTAGCCTAATTAAACTAATGTATGTTGATAGTTCAAACTTCATTGGATTTGCCATGAAACTTGTGAAATATTTTATTTAGTTATTATAATAGGGTCCTGAAGGACATAATACTCATAAACGCCCCCGAAGCCACAACACCCCAGGAAAGAAAATGAACCAAACTCGAACTAAATATACGCCCTTATTCCTAAAAATAAATCAAGACTGTTCTTGAACGCATTCAACCTCTTAGAGCAAAACAACAGTTTCAGTAAGACTTCCCACTCATTGATCATCTCTTGCGAGAAGAAATATTTACGAATTTCCATTCCGCGCGCTTGCCACGAAGCTTGAGACAATTGCCTCTATTTGCAGTAACCATGGAAAATTCAAAGAGTAGTGTAAAGACAGGCCATCGAGTCCATGGACAATTTTGAAACCTGAATCAGTCACCCCTATTCCCTCAGCTCCATGGTATTTAGACCGATACGCCTTAATCTTTCTCGTAAGATAAAAATTTTTCATACCGTGAATCATTCTAGTTGCCCTACGCTGAAACGTTTCTCAATTACCTGCTTGTCTTTTGTCAAAGTAGGAGTCCACCCTTTTACAGAATACCTCTAGGTGCGTCTCACCAGTTGCTTAGACCCTGACAACAATTCATTATCAGGAAACTGAAGTGACGTCTCATCAGCCAAGAATCCAATTACCTCTTCTAGCAGCTTCGGCACCTGCTTGGACGGTTTCAAGAAGAATCAAAACAATCCCCCAGATCTTTTTCTGAAATCACCTCCTGAATCTTTCGTCCATTCAACTTGAAGGAGCGTTGCGATTGTGAAAACCAACATGCATAACTTGCACTTGTCGACATGAAAAACATCTGCCAGTCGGAAGACCATTTGGAACTTATAATCCAGATCCCTTGACCAAGGGCAGCATCATCATTCGAACCGACCTCCCGATACAACTTAGTATCGTCCTGCGAACTTCTTCATCCCGTGGAATCAATCATAACCTTCAAGATCGTCAGATCGTACGCCAGAAACTGGAGCGGCCCAAGAACCGATCCTGGGGAACACCACTATGACTACCTTTTGCCAAAGAGACGACCGCCCATTAATGCCACCTCGTTGTTCCGATCTTATGAAGCCACTCACGATCACTTGCGGACATTCCCCTCAATACCAAAGCTCTCCTCCCACTTGAGGCAAGGACTTCATGAGGAACCTTGTCACAAGCTTTCTGAAGTCCAGGAAAATTATATCAACAGCATTGCCGTTGTCAACAGTAACATGTAACATCTCCCATAAATTCCAAGAGATTAAGATCAAACACGAACGATTCTTTGTTTCTTCCTAAACCCATGCTGCGAATCTCTACAAGACTAATGCTCATTGAATAATCACCATATGATCCCGAATGATTGATTCCATTACCCTTGCAGACAACACTAAAAGACTGATGGCTGTATTCCAGGAATAGAACCGTTACCTTTCTTGAAAATAGGAGAAACATTTGCTACTCCTCCAAGCATCCGGAACAACCTTCTTGTGAGTTTCATTGAAAATAATATCTAGTGGAACGGACAACTCGTCGGCAAGATTTGTAGTAAGAAAGATAAACTCCGCAGGAGACCAAGAGCTTCATCACTTTTGAGCGTCTGCAGTTTTTCCTTTACTACCCAGACGAACCCCATATTACCAATACGCTGCGGAGAAACACCCCCCGACAACTAGGTCCCACCAAAATTATCCAAGTTCCTCATGAGTAAAAACAGACCGAGAAGTAATTATTAAGAACCTTAGCCATCTCCTGCTATCGTGATTGTACGACCCGAGTTGGAATCCTATCAAAGGACCAATGCTGTCCTTGACTTTCTTTTCGCTTCTCCTTCCCTCTCACATAAGAGAAATGCACGAGGATTCTCCTTGAGATTACAGGGAATCTGCCTCTCGAAATCATGTTTGGCACCAGAAACTAAACGCTGGACAAGCTTTTTGCTGAACTTTGAAATGCCTCTAATCTCAGACACGGACCCAGAAGAAGGTAAAGTCGCATAGAGTGTCGCCGTACGTTTGATGCCGAAAAACTTCCCCGCTTTTCATCCAAGAAGGCCTCTTGTTCTTACTTTCTTACTTCCGACGTTTCCTCCAGAACGTAGGCTTCATAACTCGTTACCTTTTCAATGAAACCATTCCAAGAGTCACGAGCAGTCGTACTTTCTAACAATTTATGCCAATCTCTTTCGCTCAAAAACTGGAATGCATCCACATCGGCCTTCGCGAAACCAGGAACAAGCTCTACATTTGTGGGATTTGACAGGACAAGACACATTGAAAGCTAAAACAATCGATCAATTGCACCGAGCTTACCCAAGCATTCTACATTATCTACAGACTCAGGATCACTGCTCAAACACTAATCCAAATATTATCCTTTCTGTAGGAAAATGTACATGCTGATAAAGAAACATCCTGCTGCATTGAAAAGCCAATCCAGGACTGCCCACTAGTACCACTAGACCAAGAAATATCCGGATAAATGGAATCACCCATGATAATTGTACTCTTCCCAAAAACCTCGAAAGCTGTCGTAAAGAAAAGATTTGTTGTCTCATAGCTATTTGAGACGGTACCAACGCCAACTAATAAAGAGCTGAGAATAGGGGCAACTATCAGTGCCGATGAATTTTCCTAAAGTTGCCGAGGGCACGGAGGTCACTTGCATGACTAATTTGCATAATAGTTGGCCAATTAGCAATCAGGCAAATTTATAAACTTTGTTGGATTCTCACGAAACTTGGTGAGTAGGACCTTCTAACAGATCCCGATAAATTTATTCAATTGCGTTGAATCACTGAAGGTCATTATGTGTGCTTAATGTACCTATTCGGTCGCAAATAGAATGATTAATGCAATTATTTTCTCAACTTTTAGGGATTCTGACGAAACTTCGTGAATGGACCTACTACCAGTCCTAATAAAATTATTCAATTGAACATCAGATCACTGAGTGTAAATTTGAGGACTAATTTGCATATTAGTGTCCTGATCAGTCAAAATGATGAGTTTAATACTTTTTTCGCAATAACATTGGACATGTTCATTGGAATGCAATATGCGACTAGGAGTGGATGCATCACATGGAGTGTAACAATTTTTATAAGAGCCGCCATGTCATTGAAGGTCATTAAAGGTCACTTAGGGGTCAAAAACTGATTTTAGTACTTTTTCGGCAATAGCACTGGGTGTGTTCATCAGAATGCAAAAAGGTCCTAGAAGTGGATGTATCACATGGAGAGTAACAATTCTCATAAAAAACTGTCATATCATGAAAGGTCATTCGGGGTCACTAGGGGTCAAAAACTGTGTTTGGCATAATAGGAGAATTGAATATCTGCGAAGGCTGGATGGTCACCATTGTGATATAATTGTTGACCTGCATGTGTGTGACCTCTGACCTGAATTTGACCTCTGTCGGGTGGTCATGTGGTTAAAGGTCGAATCTTGATAAATGTGCTTATTAAAGGAGTTACGGGCAAAAAAAAAACTGGTTATTTTAGGATATGTGATAGAGTTTGTGTGCTTTATGAAGGGAAACAACTCCCGCTTCGATCGGTTACTTTGGTAGTTACAAGGGTCAAAGTGCAATTTTATACCTTTTTTGCAATAACATTGGACATGTTCATTGGAATGCAATATGCGACTAGGAGTGGATGCATCACATGGAGTGTAACAATTTTTATAAGAGCCGCCATGTCATTGAAGGTCATTAAAGGTCACTTAGGGGTCAAAAAATGATTTTAGTACTTTTTCGGCAATAGCACTGGGTGTGTTCATCAGAATGCAAAAAGGTCCTAGAAGTGGATGTATCACATGGAGAGTAACAATTCTCATAAAAACTGTTAATCATTAAAGGTCATTCAAGGTCACTTAGGGGTCAAAAACTGTGTTTTGGCTATAATCGGAGAATTGAATATCTGCGAAGGCTGGATGGTTCACCATTGTGATATAATTGTTGACCTGCATGTGTGTGACCTCTGACCTGAATTTGACCTCTGTCGGGTGGTCATGTGGTTAAAGGTCGAATCTTGAATAAATGTGCTATTTACGGAGTTACAGGCAAAAAAAATAGAACTGGTTTCTTTTTGGATATGTGATTGAGCTTCGTTCGTGTGCTTTATGGAGAGAAACAACTCCCGCTTCGATCGGACACTTACTTTGGTAGTTACAAGGGTCAAAGTTCAATTTTATACCTTTTTTGCAATAACATTGGACATGTTCATTGGAATGCAATATGCGACTAGGAGTGGATGCATCACATGGAGTGTAACAATTTTTATAAGAGCCGCCATGTCATTGAAGGTCATTAAAGGTCACTTAAGGGTCAAAAACTGATTTTAGTACTTTTTCGGCAATTAGCAAATGGGTGTGATTCATTCAGAAATTGCAAAATGCTCCTAGGGAGTGGATGTATCACATGGAGAGTATCAATTTTCATAAAAACGTCATATCAGTACAGGTCATTCGAGTCACTTAGGGGTCGAAAACTTTCTTGGCTATAATCGGAGAATTGAATATCTGCGAAGGCTGGATGGTTCACCATTGTGATATAATTGTTGACCTGCATGTGTGTGACCTCTGACCTGAATTTGACCTCTGTCGGGTGGCCATGTGGTTAAAGGTCGAATCTGAATGAATGTGCTTATTAGGGACGCACCTTGTCCGGGGCTGTAGGGGTGCCTCATACAATTAAAAAGTGCATTATGGAATGACCCATTTACCATAACCACGTTGTCGCTTTCACAAGTCTATAAATGTCTTCTTTCCACGAATATTGTCCGGTTCATGTTCACCAAATTTCTTGAATAAGAGATGCGGGGAAAGATACGTCTGGCGGTTTACCCTCCCGCATTTTCTAGTTTGTGTTTAATTATTTTATTCGTGGGACTGGCCGTCGGCTGTTGATTACCTGTTCGACTTGATTCACACCGGGCACCAACAAGAGAGACTAAAGGGTCTATTTCTTTAATATTATCATTATAGGCCTGGTTAAATGCAATTATTCCTAACAAGCGTTTCGTTGTATCGAATATAAATTATTACGGAACGTTAAGGAATTATCGATGGCTGAATATTAAACGAATTTATTATATTATTTCAGTTTTCACGGAGGTAAATGAGGATTTAGAGCCAAAAAACAGCATCCTTTTGTGAATCCTTCGTCTCTTCGAATCCTTCACCATCTGCCGCTACCATATCCATCGTTTCCACTTTTAGATTTCCGCCCTGGTGTGCCACCCGGCCTACACAAAATATCAGTAAACCTGAAGGATTTCCAGAAACACGAATATGACCATAAAGACACACCATTAACTGACCTAAAGTCTTGTTATGGCGTCAGTAACTAGGAATCTTCCCATAAACAACAAATATTTGGCCATGGGTAATAGCAAAGCGATGCATTTGCTTGGAATCCAGGTACCTGATTACAATGGAACTGTCGTAACGCTCCAGGGAAGCTCGACGTTTTCTCTGAACACAGTACAGGATGTGATTCTTCCTCTCTTCAGATTCCTCATTTACATGAGCAGATGAGGGATCGAGATAGGCAAATGAAATTATTTTGTCATCCTAATTTACCATGAAAAAACTTCATGACATGACAAGGGTTCTATATAAAATAAAACAAAATGATTCGTAAGTGTTCGGTGAATGAGATTTTATCAGTGCCCATAAATTGAATGCCCGGCCAAGCGATGCGTACGGCCGTACCAAATATTCAAATAAAATACCATATATATGTTTTATAACATCGGAGCTTATGCCTACATAATCGGCTATGTTTACCGGAGATAACGCAAGTCTCTGGAGTGCAGTTGATTTATATACACTTCAATCATAATGCCGTGAACACGATGGAAAAATATATAAATGTATGGCTCCCCAGGAAAGAGGTGAAGAAGGAGGTAATTAAAACGAGACGCAGACGTAAAGCAAGTCGAGTCAGGCAGTTCCAATGACTATCTACTGGCAGGGGATTAGCCTATTAGGACATTAAAAGGCTACTTATGGCTGTGTGTCTGCAGTATTAGTCCACTTTAGTTATCGTGTACATCATAAACTGAACTGTTTCTGATGATTGGGTTGTATTGTGGCGAATATTGACTTGGACCTGAATCTGCCACATTAGAGAAGAACAATATTCGATCGGATTTGCTGTGATTCTTGCCGAAAGTACTTGGCTAAGACAAAATGATGACATTTGCGAAGAATGTACTCACGACATCATTATTATCTTGTTTTTTTATTTTTTTTTATTCACATTCGTTTGGTGGTCATTCGTTTTTTTTTATCCCTGACCCTCGGCGTTCTAGATAGACAGATAACTAGATAACTTTATTTTCATCCAGAATTGGAAATTACATGCTTGCATAACATATATATGACATACGAATAGAAGACAATTGAAAACGTAGTTTCTAGGAGGTCGAGCAAGGTCTCAGAAGTGTAACTTGAAGATAACGTTGTTTCTATCAGAGGGAGGGTTCGCTGTCGTCCTGTGACGTCGTCCATGTATCTTTCTAAGTTGCTGCAAGTGTTCCAATCACCATAGCATAACCTTTGCTTTGACATCCACATGTGTATTCAGTCGAGATTCTGGTATGTGTCAATCTTCCGCTCCTATCCGAATTAGTTTGTGTCACTTGTGATGGCTACATCTATGAGTTCCGCTTGAGCCCTAGCCTCATTTTACGACCACAATGTCAGGCTTGTCTTGCTCGATGATTTCATCTTTCCGGGATCCCTAATTATTTTCGTTCTCCTCTCCGGTTTCAGTTCATGTTGTGTTGGTGTTCAGTCGGCTGTCCGTGACGCAGGAGTGGCAAAACAGGTGGGTGAATTCACCCATGAATGACCAAAGTACCCCGAAAATCACCACGTTCACGGAATCAGCCCCTGAAGATAAAAAGAGTACTTGCATCCCTGGCCGTGGTGTTTTGCATTCTTCCTTCTTCCTGGTGGATGACACCTGCTCCGTTGTAACATGGTGTCCTGCGATTTCTGACAGGCATTCATGTGTGCCACTGTTTCTCCTATCTGCTTAAACAGAGGCAAGTTGGATCATCACTGGTGTGTTGCAAATGGCCCGTGGCCAAACTTGTTGGTAGCAACAACATGTAACAACCCCTTTCCTGTGTATGCGTGTGACAATAGGGAGTAGTGAATTTCAAGCATATCTTAAAACTTTTCGCCCCAAAAAAAAAACCCTGAACAATTAGAGCCTGTGAAGGCGCTTTGAGCATGTTTCAGACTGGATAAGCGTTATGCGAGCAACTGGTATATTTATATTGATTAATCCAGTCAGCAATGCAGCAAAATTCAAGGAATAACTTATAATCCGATCACAGAACAAAAGTGCAGTCAATTTGGGAAACGAATCTACAGCTTCGTTAAACCCCAGCATTAGAGATCTACTGTGACTTTTCATTTATTCTAATAATAATTTCGCTCTGTTCTCTCTCGCTAAATGCGCTCATACGATTTGTGCGTAGCCTATGACCTCTCTCTACTGACTCTGATTACCCATCTCGAGTTCGACGACCCCTTCACAAGTAATCCTACTATCGTGATCAGAATAAAGATGACGCACATAACGCCATATATATATATGCAACATATCAGATGTAATCTGGTCAGATCTATTGCAAGACGGTGGAGGCACGAAGGAGCAACTTAAAAAAAAAAAACTTTCGAAATACCGTAGCGGTCATTCTGTTAGCTGCACAGGATCATGTTTACTTCTCTTAATGTCTATCGCTATAGTAACCCATCGCTTCCTCCTATATATTGTGCCTGTTGTTAATCCAGAGGCGGATTATTCCATATGGGACAGTCATAAATTGTGCAGCAAAAGGTTGCTCATTTCCCATGATAAATGGGAATCATCGAGCCGTGATGGTTTCTTTCTCTCAGCATACGTTTTTGGCATCTCATTCAAAGACTTCCTACGTTAGGCCTCAATAACACCTTTGCGACAGTATGTTTTGTCACCGGAGCAATTCCGTCACGCTCCGCTGCCTACTGGGTGGCCAACACCGGAACGGACTACACGAACCGGTCCTTTGTCTTTGAACTTACTAACAGACTTTCGACATCAATCTTGACCATGGGGTGTCAATCCATTTCGAAACCGTGGTGGGGGGGGGACGAAGCGGACTGCGATACAACCATCTAAGCGGAGCGCCACCAATTGGTTGGCGCGTAGCAGTAATCGAGGAAATTTTGGCTTGTTATACCTCCAGATCGCTGAAGTGGCACTTGCCGTGCCTAATTGCAAACATCTAGTTGTGCAATTCAGTGAAAGGAAAAATGTTGAAGAGTGCCGACGCATCTACGAACTCTTTATATGCTTATGAAAGAAAATGTCAGCAAAAGTGACTACAAACCAAATATACCAAGAACCCACTGCAGGTTCACAATTTGGGTACCCTTGGAACAGATCATTGAGGGAATTATTGAATGAAATGGGTCGCTCAGATTGCAGGAAACGGTACTTTCGGTAAAAAACGAAAGTTGATCCAGCGGTATAGCTATGATTCTTTTTTTCAGTGGGCGCGCGGAGGGGGGGGGGGTGGGTGGGCGCTGGAATATTTACAAGGGGTCTTTCTTGACCTATTTTACGGAGCTGATGCAGTGGCCGCGGCCAATGGGATTTAGTAGAGGCTCAGTTTATTGGAATGGTGGGCTTTTCATACGATTTAAATTAAAAATACCACTCTCAAAAAAGTTGCCTAATTTCATTGCAGTTCATGTAGGCCTGTTAGAGCACATTTCAAGTTTCGCTTCACCCTGCTCGCATTTCTCTATTTCCCGCCCGAATTAATGTTCGCCTGCACTACCGATTCTAGCAGTCGAAATCTCATTAACTGATTAGGCTATATTCACTGCCCCGATCTGTTCTGATGTTTTACCCCTCAACGTGGTTTTCTATTACACCTTGACTTTTACTGTCTGACTATCTTGGGCAGGAACGTTGACTCGATCTCAGGAAAATATTTTTAACCCTTTTGAATAAGTACTTCAAGTTTTGTTAAAAATTTACAGATAGCGCGCTAGTATATACGGTGTAACAGTTAGCGGTCGAAATGCAAAGTCTGTGTAATGCCACCACTAGACAAGAAACTCGTAGGGTCGACGCCACCTTCGTCACTCGATTTATAAAGTCTTCATAACAATCATGGGCGTCGCGCCCAGGCTAAGGAAATGGACTTCAATAGCGAAAGAGTGTAATGTTAACTTCCAACTATATGAACGCTTTCCGCCAATATGCAGGCGGATTTGATGAACGTAATTTTGGGTGGGGGAGTTCCTTCTTATCCCCACTTTCAAAATTTCCCCCTGGCCATAGATGCAATTTGGTGCCATATAGCATCCAATACTACTCACTTCATTGCCGACATAATGTCGTCATTCCAATGTCCTTATAGCTGCGACTTGCTGCTCTGAATCTTGATGCCGTTATCTGCAAATCGAATCGAGGGAGCCGAATTCCTCCTTCTCTCACTTTAGAAAATGTTGCATTCAGGTGGCCTTTAGATGCAGTCTGATGCTTAATGACACTCCTAAACACTCACTTTGCTTTCCAGAAATATTGTTGTATTTCACGTCCTTAGATGCGACGTGCTACTTAGGGATCTTGTGATTTTTTCTTGCCAATGGTACTGAGCTTCATGCGCAGTAAGTAGGCTCTTTTGGGAGTTGGGTGCTTCTTAACCTAACAGCGGACCGCCAACATAGGCAGATGGGGACCATTCCTATTAGAAGAGACGACAAAATTTGCCCGGAAGACTTGGGTACCGCGCGGAAAAATGTGGCATGATTCGAAGGTTCGGCCATGCTTTTTTTACTTGTGCCTTTCGCTTGCCGAAATGGTTCACGGTGTTTGCGATTTTTCCTCCGATTCCTCATCTCAGAAAAATGTGCACAGCAGTCTGCCCCCCCCCCCCCCCCCCGCCGTCAGCTAAAGATAATACTTGCAGTTTCACATGTCCTTCAGATGCAATTTGTTGCTCTGACTGTTGAGTTTTCGGCAAAATGTGCAGCGCACATGGGCAGTGAGTGCCCATCGTTGTAACCTGGTCGAAATCTCACTTTCAGGGACCGTCAAGATCACCAGTCAGTCTTACTAGAGACCCAGGTTATAGATTTTTTCCACGTTCTTCGTTCTTCGACGTAAATCTTGGAAAAAATCTCGCGAACAATCATAAAGTTTTTCCACTGAGTTCACAGATGACGGGAACCTGTACGTAAAATACACCTGAGGATATCGCGCGCGAAGCGCGCTAAATACAATCACGGCGGCTTGAAATTTCCGAACACTGACCGCCGAATCGGCCGGTCCGTGCTCGGTAAAATAAGCTGAGATCTAGTCAGTAATTGGTTTCAAGGCCACCCTGATCAGTGACTTATCCTACAGGAAGGTGGATATTACTTCAATATCACAAAAACACCAGTTTCTTCACTCAGCTGAGTACATTTATTTGATCAGGGACAGAATAGGACCTAAATCGATGTTACATTTGGCCTAAATTCGTTCTAGAAAGAAGGAAATAGACTAGTTCATCTAACAAAGGGTAGGGAGTAAGTCAACTTGCTGCAACACCGACAGCAGTTGGCGCTTAATTTGGCCCCGAAGGACGACCATTCGTATTATAACGAAATACTATACTAAAAATCGCAGTTTGAAAGTTCTATTCATATCTCATCCCGCCCACAAAACCATTTTCAGGGGGAACATAAGAACGATGATGGAATGTAGAGTCTCATGGGCTGAAAAAGTGGTGTTGGTCAGTAGGTAGGTGACAAACCGAGTATGAAGGAACATTTCTACCCCGTCCGAGAAAAGTCATATAAAAAACTGCCCTCGCTCAAGCCGGACAAACGGTATGAAACTGTGGCACAATTTGTTACATAAATCTTAAAAAAATACTCGGCTCATCTTTTTCTGAATTTCGCTTTGTCGGTTTGAAATTTGATCAATTCCTGTCTAGACATTCTCTATCGAAGTATTTTGATATCCATTCCGGCGTATCATTTTGGACCATGATAACTTCTTTTGTTCAGAATTGGAGTGCTAAGATGGAGGAGAGAGCTTCCTCCTCGCATGTCCACGCCTTCAGATGACTAACCAGGACGCGATTTGTACATTTAGTCCAATGTTAGAAATATAAAATTGCACCAGTTTGTGAAAAAAAAATGCTTTTTACACAAGCTACGGTCCGCAGGTTGTACGGTAATTCGATCTCCACCATAATTCCTAATCATAACAATAAACACAATCGAGTGCTCTACAATACCGACAGCCAATCCACTTGCGGTCGTTGTAAATATGTGTGTCATGGACGAAAAAGAAGTATTATCATGCCAAAATTTGGCACATAAAAATACATGAAAAATGGTTTTCACATCGAGGAGTGGCGTGTGGGGGGGGGGGTGTAATAGTCCGCCTAAGGAGTCACCTCGCCCCCATTCATCACTGGGGACCAGGGGGAAGCACCCCGATTCCTACGCCACCTGCGTCGAACCGCGTCTGATGAATAGGGGGTTCAGGGCAAAGAACAGGACGGTACCTACTTTGGTGGGACTATAAAAGAAACTATATCTTTAGAATTGACTTTGATGGCAAACTTTTGAGCAGTTTGCAATAGACGATGAATGTAGAGAACCAATCTTAGGCTCTTCAGTTGCCCAGACGGCTTAGAATGACTATTGATTCGGCGCATTGCAAATGTTCGGTTGGGGTATAAATTATCAATTTCTTCAATTCAAAGATGTCGCGTAAATGTTATTAGTAATCAAGTTTGGAAACTTGAGTGAACTGGTGAAAAGCGGTTCGAGGAGTAGGCAAGGATGTAGTCGAGACCGGTCTCGGTCTTGAACTATTCTCGAATAATAAATGTCTCGGTCTCGCATTCGAGACGAGACGCATACCTACAGTGTATTAGATTCAACATGTAAGGATGGTCTCGGGCCTATCCGATCTAGGATACATCCCTGGGAGTAGGCTAGAACTAAAAGGTGCATCGTTTGAAGATAATGCCATCAATCTAAAAATCAAGATGGGTTTTTGATTGAGTCAGTATTGCATTTCGTTTTAGAACTTTTTGAGAAATACATATATTCTTCAGAAAACGGGGACAGAAACTCAGACTCATGCTCCTCTTGGCATTGAAACGAAGAAAACACAACGCTCGCGAAGCGCGCGCTCAAAAAAAAGGCGAATATAGCGAAAATTCTAAGCGGTCAAGGAAGTGAATGGAAGTGAACTTATCCTGGTCTCAGCAACTCATCGAAGGAAATCAATTTAGCGTGGAAGTCTGACTCTGAGTCAATGGGCCGGCTAATGTTTCTGGGGGAGTCCTATGCAACTTCAGCTACTGTAAAATGTGAACGTGATTCAGGCCTTGAAAATAGTCATCTGCGAGGGCCTAGCCTATTTCAAAATACGGAAAATGAGTATGAAGATTGATTCAGAAGTTGACAAACGTGAATAAGGCCTCGGGGCAGAAGAAGGCAGAAACATTTTCGTAAAAATCGAAGAGTCGAACACACTAATGCAACCACCCAGGCAAGTGCGCACGGAGCGCGCGAAAAATTTTGCAATAATCGGGATTCGTGGAAAATTGAGCGTTCTAGACATTAAGTGGCTCATCTTGCTATTGCCTAAATGCTTCATTTCCCGCGCCTAATTGGAGTATCACAACCCATGAGGCATGTCATGCGACTCATGTCCACCATACGCCAAAACCGTGGGGGGGGGGGGGGGAATTGATATTGTTTCCCTCACCCCATCCTAGTGCCCCCGTCCCCCACCCATCCAGGATTGACGCCAAATGATCTGGACATGTTCATGCTTCATTGGACATGCAGATGCGTACGGTAGCATCAATCATGATTTAATGTTTTATGCGTGAAATCCGTGGGGGTATCGTATCACGTGTAATCTAACAAGAATATCCATTACCGGTTCGGTTGTTCACTGGAATCCAACTCTGGATATACATGTATATCCATGGAGACGGGAATACCAGGGGTCTACATTCACTAATTATTTGAACAGGATTATAGAGTGTGGTTTAGGTGGATGATGGAGGGTTAAGGATGCCGTCCCTAACTAGTTCCGATATCGTAAGTCGTATGTCATTTGACCAAAAGCAAAAAATGTGCGGGAAAACTGGGGGAATCGTCTCTGTACCGCTATGCATGTTAAGCATTAGAAAATGCGGCGCTTCTCCATGGTCGGAGATCAGGAAATAATGGACAAACGCAATTTAAAACAACCCTGAAATAATATCCAGGGGTCTCCTATTCCCAAAGAGGGGAAACATGGTAAATATACTTATCTCGGCCATGACATTCGTCTGGACGGGGAAGCCGCCGAGTCCCGAAGTTTGTAACGTTATTTCCTTTCCTATTTTCTTTTTTAAACCAATTGAAAAGATAGTGCAATGTCTTTTTGCCAGTTGTTGCTAAGATCGAAGTGATCAGAATATGGCAATCTTAAGATACACACTTTTTACATTTAATACAGGCTGGTCACACTAAGACTCTGCAGAGATGGAAAGACATCCCATTGTTATAACATCTGGTCAACCAATCGTCAACAGATATATGGTTATATCTCTGATCGCACGGGGGTCTTGGGGTGGTGACTGTGATGACAATGTACATTTCCAAAAAAAGTTGTCCTTTTTAATCCAGGTGCTAAATTTTTGATGACACCAGACAGGGCAGTAATCGTTCAATCTTCACATGTCCAAGAGAAAGGTGTGTTCCATGGTAACGACTCTGAGTCACCTCGTTTGGTCGTTATGAAGTGATGGTGAGGGTTTCGATCGTAACAGAGAGGAAAAGTCACCTGGCAAAGTCAGTGTGGGGAACTTAATGCGTTCATTCCTGAAGCGGAAGGAAGCAATGTTCGTTGGTACTCGTTCTCACATTCGCATCTGTCGAAGTGACCTTACAAAATACAATGCTCCAGGAGGATGAGTAGGCTTCGTAATCTGACGTCACAAGTAGTAGAAATATCGAAACATTTAAAGCAGTTCAAGTGCTGGTTCATCGGCATGGACTTGTTCAATTCAATTCCAAGCGTATGATCTTTCAGATTTATTGTAAAATCGGAATGCAGGTTATTGGAACTGCAACACACCCTTCACAAATATGACCCAAATACCTACCGAAAAGTGTCGTAATGTAATAGCCCCTTCGATACGCGCCACCATATAATGAACCGGTGTATGGAACTCCGATCTAGTTATGTGGACAGACATGATAGATGTAGTGAAATGAAGGAAAGAAATTATAAAGATGCACCATACGCGGAGGTATTCACCAACCAGAGGACTGCAGGTTAAATATTGGTGGACAGACTGATTGCAATTGCATTATTCACAGAATCCGACCTGTGATCTGTGACCATGAACTACCAAACTTATAGTATCATGTCTATGGTGCATGCGTTTATAATGTGTTTGTTATGATATAAATTTGAAAAAGTATAAACATCGGAACGAATTATAGCTTCAGGAGGAGATATATTTGGAGGTCTGAGGAGTATTCCTTAAAGAGTAGGCTTTGGCCTTGAAATGCTGGGCTGTAGTACAGGAAAGGTAAGGCACTCGCCAAATATCTTAGTATAGTGCATCTGGTGGTTCGGATATCGTAAAAACGGCTAAAAACCAGCCCCGAATGATCTGTGATCACACTCATTATCCTACATATGATCGAGATATGACAAACGCAAATTCAGGATAACTCTGGGAGTAACTGATTGCAAGAGATCCTTGACAACTCTATGAGGATCGGTAATTTACCAATAATATATTTGATGTTCAGATCTATGTATCCAGGTTGTCGACAGCTATTTCACAAATCGGTGTGGCATCCCATTGATGGCTTGAGAATATCCTCAGGATTAGAATATTTGAGGAGACTGGTAGTGACGGAATTTTGTTCCACTGAACCTATTCTGTTTCTTCCTTTTCTGGACATATCGGTATAAAGGAGATTTTGACCTTAAGGACCAATAACTCAAGTATCGGCTTCATGGATACCAGGTTAGTAAAGTCTAGGTTACTCTAAAGCACCACATACATACACACACACAGCAGTGTATAACCATAATGGTGTTTGCTCAGTACCAGACAAGACAAGACACACAAATACTACTGCCTTAATGCATAGATTCCTCCACGTACGCAATACATAAATGAAAAGTGAATATAAAAACAGGACAATGAATGTCCTAATGAGGCGTACTCTCGATTGGGTTTACTCGACTGTTAATCGAGTTGCTCGGTCCAGTTTCTCCCGCCATGTAAGAACAACAAATCGATTATTTGTAAAACGATTTGAGACTGCATTGTGGTGGAAAGCGCTATATAAAAAAATTCGGATTTTAGTGATATCATTCGTGTGTTGTTATATTGGAGTTACGTAAAATTATTAACAGCCACCTATCAGAGAAGCGATGGTTTCTAATTACATTATAGAGATGGTGCATTATCCTTAAAAAACGAAAAAAAACAAAAAAAAACGAGCAGCAAAAGCCGTAAAAAACGATCTAGTTGAAGCCGGCAAAGTAATGTGACTAAGGTGGGTTGACTCTTGGATACTGGATTGAGTTTTCACAACGAGATCGAAGTGAATTATCTAGTAACGTGATTGCATGGTAATTATTGCAGGGTGTTGTCAAGCAAATGTGTGTCATCGATTATAAATGTCCCAAAATATATCATACGGGAAAAGCATGGGAACAAATTTTCCGGATGAATTGATTTCCCTCTAAATGCCGCGGAAGTTGTCTGTGAAGAAGTCAGCATTATTTGTTAGCATTGTTTGAAGCATTCCTCGGATTGGAAGATTCAGTAGTGACTGGTAGTTTTATTGTTCGAATTGCTGACCATGTCTCTTCGTGCCACAATAATACTACGGTCAACAGGCAAGAAAGCTGCATGAATGATTTCGACTTGGACGGACCAGGCATTCTAAAACTATCCTGAATTTTACCTCTCCTCTCTAATGATCTTAGATGTGCCGTAACCCCAACTTTAGACGATAGGGATCATGTTCGTATTTGAAGAGCTCGCATACCGAGTATGAGCTTCATCTATCCTTTGTAATATTTCACAGATTTTGCCTTTCCTCACGAAACTGACCTCGGTCTTAGCCAAAAGCAAAACGGTCAGTGTACCTCTCATCAGAAAGATGCTCACAACTTCCAACAAAAAATTCCCATATTGGTCGGATTATTCCTAAAACAAAACAAAAAACAAACAGTAAAACAATGAGCTAGTGGAAGCCGGCAAAGTTAAGCGCACTTATAATCACCTAAATTTAATCTTTCACAACTCATTTGCATCAAATGAATTATCTAAGCGACGTCATGTACATGATGTTCATTGTAGGTTATTGTCGATGCCGATTTCATTACTTATTAATCGTAGAGCTGCATATGTGCGTTTGATTCTCCCTAGACGCACATCGTCTCATACAATGTCCTCAAGACTTTAAAAGGTAATTTTTATGCTAGAATCTTCTTTGCGGCCTATGTAGGCCTATACTGCACAGAAGGCTCCCACGAGAAATAAAAACTAAAATTTTCCCAAAGCTCGTATACTATTCATCAGGAGCGAAACCACTTGTTGAAAATTGGGGAGATTGGTGCAAAGATAGAACTGAGACAGTATAATTGTAAGAGCGATATTTGAAGTGGCCAAAAGAAGAACGCTATCTATGGATGACTTCGTGTTAATCCCTAACTCTGTTTTGACAGATATAACTGAGGAAATTGACGGCTCATTTTAACCGTGAATTTGCTGTGAACATTACAGTCAATTATCGTAGCAATCGAGGGCGGATCTAGAGAGGAGCGGAGGGGCGAGCCCCCTCTTACGCCCGGCAAACGGTTTTTTTTTTTTTTTTTTTTTTAATACTAAAGGAAGGAAAAAAGGAAACGGAGGAGAAGAGAATATTTTTCATCTGTTCCCTAATTAAACGCTCTCGAATACATTTATTGCGTATAATGAAATATCTAAATATCACAGCTCCCTCCAAAACATTTTGCCGAAAAGTTACAGGAATGTTTGCGCACTTCGCTGCGATTTTGTGTCTCTGTCCGTGACTCGAGCTCTAATCTGCCAATCGTCAGACGATGTATGATTTTTTCACTCTTGATCCTATCAAACATATCTGGAATCATTCTCAGCGTTGGATTGTTTGATGTATTCACTTACAAAGACGTGAATCGCGCGAGGGGGGGGGGGGGGGGGGAGGGGAATTGGGGATACATCCCTCAATAGTTTATGTTGGGGGGTGGCTATGTGTTTATTCCCCCCCCCCCCCCTCCTGTCACAGGTAAAGATGACGGAGACGCATGGGTCGAATTGTGCAAACTGTATTCATGCAAAAAACCCGGAATTACAAAACTAAAAGTCGAATAAACATATGACAAGAGGTCACTTAGTTACATTACAATAGATGCAGTGTACACAACCATTAACAACAAGCGGACCAAGCTCAGAAGGAGCAGTGTGTTACTGCAAGGGACAATCCCAAAATAAAGTTCATATAGTTTTTTTTGGACAGTGAATGAAACGGCGCGAAGTACGACCTAGCCAGCTAGCAACATCAGGTTACAATGAGTTCTATATGCTGAAACTTGGTTTCAAAGTCTACCCTTGTATGAAATAGGAGGGTATCTATACCAGAAAATATTGCGAAAATTCTTATAAAACGGTCATTATATGCATGGAATATCTGATATTCAAAACAATCTCCAGCTAGGGTAACTTGTTCAGGACAGTCGATTCCTACAGAACCGCCCCTCAACCCGGACGATTCCACTCGGACGGGAACCCCATACCTATACATAACATGAAAACAGAATAACACATCACCTCGGTGATCATTGCGACATCAATACCTAACATATACTACTACAAATTATTCCTCACTACCAAGTACACGAATGATACGATACCCTGCATCAACACACATCTCACGACTAAACTCAAAATTAAACTACATACAATGCAGAATAGACTATACGGCAGTCTTCCAGGAAGGAAGCCGTTCCAACTACTATGCTCGACGCTACGACGTGTCGCCTTACGGATAACTACGGCACAACAAATTCGCCACCGAAATTGCGACATTGCGAACTCCTCGCTGCTGCGTGGGATGACGTCTAACTGCACTAGGTCCGCACAGAGACCCCTGCTCTGCCTGAGTTCGATGGAACACAGGCGGAGATGGATTCGCATTGTCTTACAACTTCCACACTGTTGGACGACGGACAACTACAATACAGGGATACCAGTACAATGAATATTCATGTTTAGTGGGTTTTCACCCTTTTAAACCATGCCGCGTAGCAAGCCTAAACAGAGGAAAGCCCCGTGAGTTGCATATCTCTTCGGCCATCCAAAAATTCAGTCTTCGAATTTAGACCTTCAGAAAATATACGACTGCATGAAATCATCGGAGATACTGTCTAAACCTGCTTTTGGTGCAATATAAGTGAGCAGTGGAACAGACGCCAGATTCTGTTTGAGCTTTCATGGACTTTCCAGGACTAGTCAGTTTAAAATTTAAAGTCTTCGAGGTTTACTCGGACTCTTTCAGATCGTCTGGTAGACGATTCCATTCTGGGATATTGAATGGTACGCGATATTTTTAGAGTCTTCTCCCAATATGTTTTGCAAATTTCATATCATTCGGCTACATTTCTTCCCGCCCGGGGTTTTTCGCCAACGAGTGATTGGTGGGAGGGGACTGGGGGGTGGAGGGGTGTTGTGTGAGTGAGGGAGATAAAGTGACTCTAACTTTATGAGAGTACATTCAAAGCACATGCTTCCCCGGGGTTTTCATAGATTCTAGATTATTCCAATTTATATTTCCATCTTTACTGGATTTGAGGAGCAAGTTCCCTATAGCTTCTTGCCCGTCCCTTCTTCCATTTCCGTTCTTGGTTTTTTCAATTGACCTCCGACGGTGCTGTCAATCTTATCTTCTCTCGAGGTCTCCGCACGAAACATCACTGTCCGACTCAGAACTTAGTTGGAACTTGCCATGCTGGGTTGGTTGTTAGCTTCAAACGGAGGATGAGGTGTACCTGGTAATACCTTTTGCTCGGGGCTCAGAAAAGGGTGTGAAGTGTAGTTACCAGGCCATTTTGGGCCAATACAGTATTTTGACTAGGTAAACCTCAATGGGGAGTTTCAACTGACTTGCTAAGGCCTAGGCTATACAGTAGTATACTCGTTATAGCATAGGCCTGGCTAGTACGACTGTTGCTTGCCAGTAGGTACATGTCACAACTGGGTTATCTGTACCATTAGGCTAGGCTAGCTAAATTGGCATGATTGTATAATGTAGAGCCATGTTTACCTGGATATGAGAATTAAGTAGGAATTTAGGGGGGAGGTTAGGGTTAAGTCAATTCCAGGATCCCCATCTTTCGGTACCAACACCTCACCTTACTCACTAACCCTTTGGCGAGTACTATATACGTAACAATCGTACCTGCTATTACCGGGTCGCCAGGCGTGGCGTGATAGCCGATGTCCACATCCACCTAGAATCTCCAGCTCCAGGTTCGTCTTGCTCTGATTTGAATGCCGTGGTAACTAATCAATGGGAGAATAACATGAATTCTGCCTCTACCCCTCCACTTACCCCTCCCCCCCCCCTCCCCCCTTAATCATGCCTGGTCAGTCCAGTGAGGGGTATTCAATGAAGTGTTCTCTCCCAAGTTCAAATATTATAATTAAAAATTACTAGAAGTAAAAGTTGAAATCTGTATTCTGGAATTTCTGTCCTAAGTGTAGCAAATTTCAATTATGAACCATTCGGTCATTCGTCGCCAAAAATTGCCGCCGAAAAATAGTGTGAATTATATTAGAAATCATTGGATTTTGCTTGAATGCAAGGAGACAGTCATATTTTGTTACTGCCTGCCTTGTTAGGAAACTCAAATTACTCGGTATCTTTGTAATCAGACCGAAACATCTTGAACAACAGTGAGAAGTGGGCCAAAAAAAAATGCTTTTTTACCCAAAATGACCATTTTTACTCCCCTGAATTCCGGACCTCAATACTGCGATAATCAGATAATTGGATTTTAATCTGGGGAGGGCAAGAAGGAAGGGGTCCCCTCCACTTTAACTCAATAACGTCCCAGGATAATTGCCAAATTACACGGTCGTAACTTTTTATCGCCATCTTGGGGTGTCCCCTACCCTTTCGAGAATTCATCTAATAAATTAGCGCTTCGGATACCTGCGACTGATGCAAACTCAAGGTCAAGTGATATAACAAGAGTAGGGTCGCAAGGTTAGTGGTCGATGGATCAGGCCATCCCAGAAAATTGAACAACACACTAAAAACAAATACCACGGATATGTCCTTTTGACCACCGTCGTGGGAGGGTTCTAGAGGACGACGAGGGCATTATCCTTCCATGTGTATTTTGGAACAATTTGTTCCGCTACATAATGCGATTTGGTGCTTCTTATATGTGGAAGTAAAACGGATGAGAATATTACATTCCCTGGAAGGAAATGCCCAATGGCTGAACACTGAATATTCGCATGGCGGATTTCACTCTGCATACGCAATTGTGGATCATATAATATAATTCGGAATGAGCGGTCTTTTCCAGTGGCCGTCACGTTAGCCAGTTTTTGCAATGGAGGGGGCTGGGGCTGCACTATTTTCTATGGGGGAGGGATGTCAACATCGAACCGAAGCGGAGTGCCACCATTAGTTGGCGCGGAGTGTGCAAACAAGAAAATATCACCATTTTAGGCTTCCCAGATGGCGGGATATGGTAATTCCATACCTATTTCAAGGAGCTGGTGCAGTGCTTCGCCACAATTTTTGGTCATTAAATGATGGGCATGACATTGCTCCAATCTCAAAAAGTTGCCCGAGGTAATTCTCCCCGCAATTCACGTTCAGCCGAGCCACGGAGGACGACATTATACTATTGCGCGCGCGAAGCGCGCGAGTTCTGCAACATTCTGGAGGCAATCGACCAAAAGAATATGCGCTCATGAGGCCTAATATTTGAGGTAATTCTTTCACTTTTATTTTGTCCAAGCTCAATTTCATATCATCTTATAGTATCTTGTGGAACAATGTTCATTTCCAGGCAGTGTTAATGCAATTATTACGATTTATAGCACCGCGGAACACCGATCCGTTCCAAATTTTTTCTGTGTTCTCACCTAGTATACGTCTAAAGCCATTCTTCTGAAGAAAAAAAAAAAAAACTTTAGCATTTGCAGACGGGTGTGGTGCAACTGAGTGCAAAATAGCACATCTAAACATCCAGTCCGCTTCAGGAATAGGTTTGCGTGTCACCTGCATGATCTTAGTAACTCCGGTACATTTTGGTACTTTCAGGTCGTCGTTGATGCAATTTGATGGCAAAATTGCGCACACTTGAACACCAGGGCGACGTAGACGGAGGGGCTTACTAGCATATCACGATCCCCTCCCTAGGTCAAATTTGCATGCGATTTATATCACTTCGTCAAATCGCCAATTTTGGGAGGCGGTAGCGCCTTCAACTTCAAAGCTTCCGGGCCCACTAGTCTCTGTTCCTTTCCCCTTTCGCAAATTCGTGGATCTCCTCTTTTCTCGAGCTGTTCCAAGAAAGTATTCGAGACGTCTTTTTTCTGCAATTTCACAATGTATTATGGCTAGGTCGCGCCCCAATAAGTTACGCCTATCGTTACCGAGACACGTGTATAGTATTAGAATACCAGCTAGGGCAGGCCAGACCAGCACTGAAGGGTGATGGGGGCAGTTCACCAGGTGAGCGCCAAATTATAAAAATCGCCGGTAGTGGGTATAAAAGCGAAACGCACGATGGGGTAACCGGTTCATCGGAGTGGAGAGAGTGGGGGGTTAATATTCGGGGAAGGGGCTGCGACCGTCTATCTGAGCGAAGCGCCAGGTCTCGTGAGTTTTAGCTTGGAACAACCCCTCGATACAAAGAAATGACACTCCCTGATTCATTTGAGGCTGTTCCATATTGGTTATTATGATCTGGAAATTTTCATCTCGAGGAAATCTCACAATTCTTGCCCGCCGGAGAGGCATGTCCATGTTTGGCTACGCCGCACATATAAGTAATGGCAGTATGAGAAGAAAGTGCCCCATTGGCCTTGTACGACTGTTGAAATGTTCTGCCGAGGCCATGCTCATGTTGTATAGGCTATCTTCATAGGGTATGGGGGGGGGGGGGGGGGGGGGGGACTAGTCCATACCTCAATCTTGGAGCTTTGCACGTAGTTGATGCGAAACGGAGAGGCGACTGCGCGCAAAAAAAATCAGGCTGTTGTTGGTTAAATCCAGGATTTGGGACACAAATTCGGCGATTCGAGTCTTTTTTCTATTCAACTACAGGGGCGTAACAGGAATCTCCAGTAGAGGAGAGGCGCAAAGCTTGATAGACGCCGTTCCTGGGTTGCTCCCCTCCCCTATGAAAATGTTCGCTTCCGAGAGGCCGAGCCCCGAGATGCAAAATGGTGCTATATGGACCCATTTGAAAGCCTTTTTTCAAAGTCAGTCACCTCAAATTCGTTTCTTATCATGTTTTCATGGGGACGGGTAATGGGGGGGGGGGGGCGCCTTTGCCGACCCCTGGATCCGCCCCTGCAACTAGTCCAGTTTTCTGTACATCCGTTGGTCGATATTTCGCGCGAATTTTTAGTCTCTCATTTCCTCGGAACAGATACACTCTGCCTACGTACCTATATAACAACCCAATTCCTTGATGTCATTATAAACCACGGGAGTGGCGGTTTCGTTAAATTGGGATGGTTTCACTCACACAGCAAACAAACGCTACCTGCATGAACTCAGTGCACTGTATTCTACAAAACATATCAACCTCTGCCCAAAGTTGGAATCTGCTCGTCCTGATTTAATGATATACTGAATTTTTAGGCAGTTCATCTTTTGCGCAGGTATGACTCACGAGGTCGGACACCGCAGACAGAAACAGATACCCAAATCGCGCGTTTTTAGGGCGACAGTTTTCAGAATACTGATGTCAAAATTTACCCTCTTCGTGTTCACATGCGCACCATGACTCGTATTGTAAGAGGATTTTGTCACTCATTCGAGGAAAAACACTCATTCTCCCGTGGGGGTGGCGTTGTGTGGCAAATCGAGAACAGGGCTCATTCAACGGAAACGTTGAAAATCATTAAAAACGAGCATACGTAAATTGGAATGCTGAGACGACATAGGCTGTGGTGCGACTCATCCATTGGCCTCGCAGTAATAGAAGAAGAAGTCGAAGTAGTCTAACCGAGAAATTGTCTTTCACTAGCCCACTGTTTTCCATTTCGTATAATTTTTCTATTTTATGTTCGGGTTGGTTGATGGTGCTCTCTCCGAGAACCCTCCTTATCAATGCTGGTGTGTTCTTCATAGGTGGTGTTTTCTCTCTACAATCTTCTCAATTTTTACCAATGATCTACCTCATATAGTATTCTCTCATTTGCTGATTATTCTACCCTTCACCACTATCTGTGCTTTCCTCGCCCCAGAGGCGGAACGATGTTGTCTTAATCGGTCCCTAGTTGACCAGTCAGCTGAAAATGATCTCATTTCTATTTGCAACTGGGGCAATGCACTGCTAATTGGTTACCTTCAACCAATCTAAAACTCAGAAATTGCTGATTTCTAGTCGGCGTGTTTCTGATGACCAGCTATTTTCATGGCTGACCAGATCCTCCCTCAGGTCTACTTCTCTAATACTTGGTATGGAAATCAGCAAAAAACCTTTCCCTGGGGAACTATCATACGAGTCTATCGCGACGAATGCTTCTAGAAAGTTGGGCTTCTTTTTTCGTGCAAGGAAATCTTCACCTCAATTCAGCTACTGCTGCTTTACAAGCCCAAATTCGCACTCCTAATGGAATATGGTGCCATATTTGGGTGAGGCTTTCGCCATCCTGACGGTCTCAGTGTCAGCTTTTTGAGGTCGTATGCTAGGGATGAAAGGCCATTCGTCTCATCAACGATGAGCATCTTAAGACGCAATTCAGTCTCGATCCCGTCGCAGATCGGTATCATCTCTCTGCCTCCTTGACCGTTACTTTTATGGTCAAGTTCTTCTGAGCTGGTGGATGGATGCTGTTCCTCCTTACTCGAGGTACTCGCCATACTCGCTCTCTTTCCAGCGCCCGGTTCGGTTGCCATCTTCCAAGTCAATCGCCACCGAAATCTATGCGCGCTCTTTTTTTCCTTCGCACTTCGCGTGCCTGAATAGGCTTCGTCGGGATGTAGTCTCCTTGATTTTGTCCTTCAAGAGGTTCAAGAAAGAATCAACAAGCTGGATCTCTCCTCTTTTTTATTCTGGCTCCCATGGGGGTTGTCTCTTTTTGTTTAGGCAATATGGGTTCACCCTTCCTCATGTCACTTGGGAAGAAAAAAAAAAGAGTCAAACCAACCAGCAGTGCCTTTTCCGGCCATATGAAGGGTCTTAAAATACAAAAAAAGTCTACCCGCCCAACTCCGCGCCAAACAGTTTAGGTAGTATCCAACCAGTCACCCCCCCCCCTCATGCCAGGCAGCAAATTACGACAATGTTCATTGTAGGCCTATATGTACTCTCTAAAAACGTCACTGTTCAATGGTCAGTAAACGACCAAAGGAAGGCAAGTTCATGCAATCCATCGGATTCCGGATTTCGGATTTTCTTTTTATAAACCCCCATTTTGGGAAGTTGATTTATGATGTGAGGAGTGAGTCGTCCGATGCACCCTGGGGCTGGGGAAAGCCGTTCACGTTATTTTATTGCCTGGGATATCGAGATCGCACGGAACGATGAAGATAGGTTGGTAAGTGAGAAAGTCGTAGTGAGCAATTTGACAGTTGCAGTGGAAAAATTACTGCGCTGTTTCCCCAAACATTGCACCATTTTGCGTCCATGAGCAAATAAATTGCATTTTTTCGCCCAAAGGGCAGGGGGACACCCCCTTACTTAGACCCCTCCCCAAAATCACCCACAAGAGTATTAGTCATACGGCCATGGTCGCCCCCTCTAACAGCAAAACTGCTGGATCATCCGCCCTCGGTAGCAATGCACCCACAAATGGTTTACGATTAGGGCGACCCTAAACGTTGGTTCCTGAATGAATCTATGAAATTGACAAGAATAACTGGAATTAAGATGACTGAGACACTTGGCTATATGGGAGATAACGCAGAAGTAGCACTCTAGCATAGATCCCTATTGCCAGGTGTGGTTCCTTAGCTTCGTACGCTATTTAAAAAAAATATAGATTTAAAAGGGTTAAATGCGGGGGGGAGCACATTGTTTGCTCCCATGATTCTGGTTGATGGAAAAAGACTTTTCCTTCTGAAATGAGCAGCGATAGTGATGCAAACAAGAAGAACTATGATACGATGACTAATCTATTCTGATCTATTGCATATGAGATCCAAGACAATCTAGCCAAACATGAGGGCCAGACACACTACTACTAGATATGTTTGGCCGGACTGCTACATTAATTTGCTCGCACAATACGAATGCAGTAGTAATTCTCATGAACACTAGTGCACCACCAGAATACGTTCTCCGATTAGTGAGGGTCAGGGACTCACTAGCATTTATCTGCGTTAATCTTTGCCAACAGTGAGACATATTTCATCTTTCGTTCGTTCTCTACTCAAAGACTGGAATGTAAACATCGCGGGAGTATAGCCAAGGATCATTGACTTGGCAGGGACATCAATCAGGATATCTATGGTACAGAACAGTCAGGCGCCTAATAACCATATAAAATAGTGAAGGATTGCAAATGAGTATCTTGAACTAAAGCATAACAATATTTTGCATAATTCATGGTATTTGGTAGTACTGTGGTATTTTGAACTTGATTGTTGGTGGTGATATTTGGATATTTACCTTTGTTCAATATAAATCTTCGGGGAGCCGTCAAAAACAACTGTGCACGCAGTACACGCAGTACGTGTTAACATGTAGGCAATTGAAATAACCTGCAGTTGCAGTTCTGATACAAATATAACAACTATATATTCTATTCAAAAATGCATAGTAAAGACATCATTTCATCTGGCAACCACAATGACGTTTTAGAGAGGGTAAATCGCTCTGTGATATCCTGCGGTGGATCACTTGATCTCAGCTATGAATATATTAAATTATATATTGTCAACATTCCTAAGAGATCTTACGCAGTAATGGAATAATGATGATAAAATCACATTTGCCTGAAGAGACACACTACTTTTCGTGTCAAGATTCTTATTTTTCTAGTTTCATTTTTCTCTCCAAATTCCCATGTTTGATTGTTCGCGTGACTCGAGCGACAATCTGATTCCCAGGTTTTGATAGGTTCTGCTCACCTTGATCCGTTCCAGCTCAATTTGATGTACTCCGCTATGAAAATGAACTGTTAAATCAACATATTTCCTGACGTGTCAACAGTGCGGAAGGTGCAACTGACACCTAACAAGTTTTCGGAAGGCGCCTCTGGCTGTCTGGTCGAACTCGAAGGGTATTCATTTTAACTCTTGTATGAAGTGTACGTCTAGTTGTACAAAGTGACGATATATCCGGTGATATTTAGACAGTCGGCGTTGATCAACAGCGCGAAAACCTTCTGTTGAATGCGTAGATGGTCTAATGACTGTTTATTTTCTATCTACGTCATGATATGACGAAGCTAATCAATCCATGGAATCCTATTCACGTGACCCCAGCGATTCTTCATCGATGATCGCAACTCATGAACAGCGAGTAATTCGTAGCAAACGTTTTGAACTGTTTCTGGTCTCAAAATCCTCATTCTAAACATCTTGGTTTAATTCCTAACCTAAGTATGATACAGGGCAAGACAAAATCCTCATGAGAGACCCTGGAGCCACATTATCCCAAAAGAGAAGAAAAACCCAGATGCCTAAAGAATTCGCCCACAATTCTTGACAAATACTCAAGACTGCATGTTTTTGAACGCATGACATCTAGACAGAACACCAACTCCAAGAAGTCCATTCCACTCATTAATAACTCTCCGCGAGAAGAAATATTTCCGAATGTCCAATCTTTAACCACGAAGCTTGGGGGGCAATGACCCCTATTTGTGGTAACTTCGGAAAACTGAGATAAGAAATCTTGGAAGGAAAAGCCTCTAATCCAGGAATAATTTTGATTGTTCAATGTAGTACATCTACATATACACTATTACGTGTCGTATATATTCCTAATCGTTTCACGTATACATTCCCAAATGTTGTTAGTTAACATTGTGATTCGGGTTCAGTATGACGCAATATGATAATCCAGAGCCATCCACGGCCCCATACTACAACCGTGACGGTATTATATAGCCAAAGCTACATCATTAACTTGGCTATTTATTACCCTGAAGAAGTATTGTGTAACGGTCGAATCACTATTTTTCAGCACCGCGACGATCATTCTCTGCGACTCGACTTTCCCTTTAAGATGCCCCAGTAATCCGTCTATTGTGAGGCGCAAGTTGAATCTACGCTGGCGTCGCTTGGGTGGATCGGAATTTCTCCTTGCTCTTCACAATAGCCGCTTAACAAAAACTCAAAGATTTTATATAGATGTGCCTGTACTTTGCCACGCCAGTGGTCCCCTCATACTCGACCATACTGGATCCAGAGTTCAGCCTTGTACTGCTCCGACTTTACATATTATTTTCCCGTACTTAAAGATTTCAAAGCCATGCCGTGCTGAATATCATCGTTGGGAGTGCGCCCACGGAGATCCACTGAGGTACGTTAATTATTAATTATTATTAACTAGAATTTTGAAGTTATCGAATTGCAACCAGATACGAATATACTTTTGTATCAGATTCCCACTAGTTTAATAACAAGTTGCGCAATAATGGCAGGTATCATTGGAATATTTAGAACGAATGTTATCCCTTTAGGTTGGACTTGCAATGTGACCCTAAGCGAGTATTTAGAATATACGTGAATTCTGTTCGTGCAAATAGTATGGTGGTGGGTTTAGTGTGTATGTGCAAATGTAGTCTCTTGTATTATTTTTGTATTGAATTGTTCCATTTTGTATTTGCACCTGGGTTTCACGAAGGAAAGAAGAAGCAAGACAAATACAAGGAAACTGCACGAGGATCCCTTCCGTCGAGCTTATTTTTGGGCAGCTACAAGCTCCATTCAGCCGGCTACGGCTACAATTGGTTTTACCGACGACCCCCGGAGCTTGGTGGCCTAATTATGTGATAGGATTAGTTTGCAATTGTAAAGAAATTGAATTTACCTCTTATCCTGTCTGCTCCCTTGAAGGTGGTACGTCTACTGGGAAAAGGAGCATTGTAATAGATTTTTTCTCTCTCCCCGGCGTAGACTACCGAATATTGAACAGTGATGGTATACGTCAAAGAATCTTTCATGTCGCGACAAGGGAGGCCCTTTCAGACTTCAATTACTCTTGTAGTCCATGGAGACAGCGCTCACAGAAGCTAGTGTTTTCGTGTAGAGTGGCCGAGGACCAGTATATTGACATACATGATTCCAACAATGTTGCAACAAATAGACAAAGCAAATTAGTCTGGAAGTGATGTCCCGGATCAGGACAATAACATTACATATATATTTATATCTGGCGGTTCTTATTTGAACACTACTTGGATGTTATGTAAAATAATAAACTTGTTGGGATAAAAGAAAGCCAGTTGACACGGAACGCCGCAGTTCGGAATCGATTTGAATTATTCAAAGATAGGTTTCTGACGATTCCCCTTATATTGCGATATTCCTAAAATTCACTAGGGGTGACGAAGTGTGCAGTGCATTCATGTCTGATCAAAGTTTCGCAGAAATGGTACCACTTTTAGTTGACCTGAATATGGCAATGCCAAATCAACTCATCATAGTTTCACCTTGCCCTTTCACTCACATTGTTAAGAGAAATGATTATTAATGTACACGTTTTCCTCGATGCGTGTGTTTTTATTCAAACTGACAGAAATATCTCAGATTTTCCATGCCCTCCCTTTGGAAGAATATCTAATGCATTTCTGTCTAATGAGATTTCCTTGTGGCCTAGCCAACTATACGAAACCAAAGAAAAGAGACAAAATTCTCTATCAAACCTCGAAAACGAAAGGTATTATTTAAAAATTTATATATCATTTAATATAATATTTGGTTCAAAAAGTGTACTGGGCCTATTAAAAAAAATTTTCAGCTGTTTTTGAAATCAATGGTCCCCATGATTTTTCCAAACAAAAAGAGTTTCGACACATTGTAAATTTCATTGAGTTCGATAAGATAGACATACTAAAAAACACTACCAAAAGCCCCATTTGCCATTTGGGAACCAACAAAATCCCCTTGCTCCTCCCACAGTAATGCAAATTGCAGTGTAGCAATGAATGCCATGTGCATGTCTCACTCAATACAGTTTGGTGCGCAGTTGCTATGCACTTGCTATGTATATAGTTGCTGGGCTAGCGCTGCCAATCGAACCTGTACACCTGTTCTTGTTCATATAAAAACAGGATCCTGGAGATTAGTGCACAGTTGAGTCAATTGGCCTTTGCTGGAAAGAGTGGTGAATTGGTCACTATTAACTGACGATATATCTGCAAACCGTTTTAATAACAATAAACCACTCTTACCGATTCGGTTCTTCTTATTGCTTTTGAGACACTTCATAATGGATTAAAGACTGCTATTGATTCAAATACTTTACAAAACACTTCGACATCCCTATATTTACGTACGCAAGTTGGAGGTTTGTCACGGTACACCAAGAAATGACTTATAAAGATATGATTTATCCCGAACTATTAGCATTTCCGAACTATGAGCAATGGTGTGTTTCATATAGGTATTAACTGGCATGTGCGGAAACAAAGTAGGGTTAATTCAAACACCCTGCAAATAATCAAATAAAAGTTTAAGACTAAAACTTAAGGATCAGCTCTAGTTAATAATAATAATGGGTGTACCCAACAGGAACTTACGTGTTCTCTAGAAATATGAGACAGGACTCCCCACTCCTTCAATGACTAAGTACCGCAAATCGTAATAAGTTAATAATTCATTCTGAAAGAGCGATTGAACATTTACTCCGAAATAGGGAAATGGTCTCTAGGAAACCAATCTAGAAAGGAGGTGATTTCTGGAGTAATCCTCGCCGAATGAAAGTCACTCTTTCAGAAGAGGAAATCCACTAACCATCACTCTATAATCTATTAGAGTGGATTCTTTCGGATATTTTTTTCTAATTTAGTCTTTCAAAGGAGGAAAAGTCCGTCGCATGTATTCCCGGTTGAGCATTCCTCAATATGAATCTTTTCGGTATGCTTGGTCGAGCACAAAGGATAGAACCTATTAAAAGCCCAGTAAGAGGCAGACCTGGATACTGCACCTCATTGTCAGTTTATAACTATTATAACTAATAGGCACTCTACAACATGCCATTAACTTCCCTGTCGTTAGTAGCATGGGATGGAATTCCTCGTCACACTTTTGTTTCAGGCGAGTCATGACATGTATGCCACCATTCATTATGGAACCTTTTCTCCAACCCAGCGATGACAGGTAGTTTTGTTAAAGACACAGCGGATAGGTACTTCCTACATAACGTACACTATCTGTCATATATTAAATCACCCATACTCGCCATTGACCACCCCGCAATGAAGGCTTTAAATTCTGGTTCCGAAAACTCTGGATACTGCACCTCATGTCAGCTGCGAATCCCTCTCCAGGTACACGGAACAAGACAATGCCTCTTCGGCGGTAACTTGATCAGGGGGTGAGCCTATGAGGGTGATCACACCCAGACGGCAACTTGCGTATTGCCTTCCCTTCGTTGTCTCTGCTCAAATCCCTCGTGCCGAGCGACCAGGGAGAAAGCAAGCGGTACAAGGTTGACTCGACCGGGATACGGTTTTCCATTGTATGCATATTGTTTGCATATCAGGATGGTTATGAAAAGAGGTTTGAGATTCCAAGTCTGTAGATTTTCATACATGATGGACCTACTGTAACGACCATACATTACATTCTATTCACGTTCTAAACATAGTCTCTCGGAGACCCCCAAAGTCTAAATACCGTCCATATGGCGCGGAATACATTAACAACCGGAACAGCAGTATCGCGAATACGAAAACGCCAGGGTTGAAGGTAAATATATTAGTCGTAGCACATGTACACTCGAACTAATGTCTCCTGACCAGCGGATTATATGGAGTGCTGTTATATACTACGTTTAAAACATGACATATACTGTCATTTGTTCGATGACATTGCATTCAGAACATTTCAAATCTATGTACGTCGAATTAACAAACTGTGGATATGAACACTATAATAGGCGAAGCAACACGTTCTCTCTTCATACTTCATGAAAATGTCGTCAGTATTCTCGTTAGTGGCTTTAGATTCCTGACAACTTTGAATGTCACGCATCTTGGAACATACCATCGGAAAACATGATATGGAAGATGAAATATATATATTTCATTATATCAATATATCGTATAATTATATAAATTCATCTATAACAAACATTCAGGCCTAACCTCATTCGACGCATCATAACTCACGACTGCGCCAATTAAATGTTCATGAAGTATCCGATATACCATGTAGTTCTATCATTTCATTATGGAGTCTCTCTCCTATTCTCTGACAATTGGTGTTGATGACGAGTCCACTTGTAAAACCGCCCGCTCGAGAAATGCTCGAGTCAAAGTAATGCTTAGTTGGGGGATTCTTCATCTTGACCTCCATTTGATGAGGAAAAAGCGCACTCTCTCGGTTTGATTCCATAATTGGAAGAAACTTCGTGACGCTTTTCCCCACCCGACGTGATTGCCGCTCACAGGACAGAAGCTTGGCTCACGGATGGTTGGCAGTGGTGTCCTGGCTATCTGATTTAGTCTGACTAAGCTTCGCTCCCCATACTTTCAGCAGCCGAACGCATCATATTGTGGAGAATCGTCCTGAACCGTCTATGTGACCAAACGTAAACGAAAGGGTTGAAAATGGATGACATCTTGGCAAAGACAACCGGAAGTACCTGAGCGATCGGCCCTATGGTCCTACGACGGCGAGAGAACTGACCATAGAGGGAGTATCTGCCGTTAAGGTCCCCACGAAACGCAGAAGACCACAGTTAGTATGACGCCTACCGAGCAAGTTGATAGTGGGCTAATAAACGAGGTACTTTACTCGATAACCGCCGTCTCGAAGGATCACTGTTCTCCTGGTTAGACGTGGCGTGGGGAATCTATCGATCTCTCTTTTGTGCATGTTGATCGTCAGAAATATTTTTGTATAACAGACACATCACAAAAACCGGAATGATGAATCCACCTATATATATCAACGCTATGTAAATCCTTGTGTTCATATCCCTGGTGACGTAATCGAGGTACACCCGATTCCGTACCCTTCTTCCACATAGGCACCGACGCCAGCGAACGGAGGAATACTCCAAATACTTGCGTATACCCACACGAGGAATATGATCAATGGACTCTATTCCGTGAATGTTCATGAGGGCGTGGAAGCAATGGCAGATGACTAAATATCTGGAATCAAAGATAATAAGGAGGAGGATAAAATAGCCAAATTTTTATGATTGAGTACAGGTGCGATTCGATTTATATGAAGATTATAAGATGTATGGATTTCCCTACATCAGAGATCAAGGACAATGCATTAATGCCAATGGGTGGAATCGGGGTAGATATTCTTGATCAGTTCTGAAAGAGAGAAAGACGGATTAATGTTCCTAAAAAACTGGCAATACACAACAATCATATTTATGGCAATATGCCCACTCGAATATTCAAATTTATGTATGTATGTATGTATGTATGTATGTCTGTATGTATGTATGTATGTATGTATGTATGTATGTAGTATTATGTTGTGTGTGATATTTGGGCGCTTGTATTTATATTTTGAAAATCAAGGTTCCAGCCTTACCTGTCGATAGATATAGCAGCCATACTGCCGATTGAAGCGAAACTAGCCACAGCTCCACCAAAGGCGTATAATTCACAGCCTGTGAAGAATCAAATGGAAGGGGTTCAGTACTGCATAAGCATGTGTGAATATGAGTGTCGTATGCCTGATCTCCCACATAGGCCTACGCGTAGATTGCATTTCCCACCTGTCATACGATGAGACTGAGGCGTTAGCTTGTACCGTCTGATATATTTGAATCACCTGTCGAGATGTTCTCGCTGATATCATAAAAACATCGTCGTGTTTCTAATAACGTCCCATTAGTTAACGTATACGGCTGGTTGTGGGGATGACGGATCATCCCATAAACCCTAAATCAGGTCCGCTGTTCACTGCTTGGTTCATATCTTCTGATAATCAAAACATTGTGATGTGATGTACTCATCTTTACCTACTGTTCCATGCATTTATATCTTTCACCATGTATTTCGAACGATTTGTACGCTCACTTGTTTACTCTGTTTCCAAACACCAAAGCAGCTTAGATCCTTCTTGGGTGGTCGACCATCACAGCGATAGGAATGTACCAACTACATTTGCAAGTCACCAAAGAGACTGGGCGAGAGTATTTTGGCATTGTGTTAATCGAATTGGCGTCGTCCCGGGTATGAATGAATAATAGGGAGTACAATATATAGAATTGGAATGCCACAAATATAATGAATAATAAATAATTACCCTCCAAAGTCAACAATGGTCACTGTGGCATTTGTATTATTTCATTTCATTATAGTTCACGAGAACATGTCATGCCAGGGAAATGCTACTCTAACGCATTTCCCTGGTCATACCACACGTGTTGTTAGTTCAACGTTCTGCTCGGGTTGAAGTGTATTTACATGAAATGTAATCAATCAACTAATTGATCAAGCCAAGTCAATACACTCACTTATCGAGCTGTTCCAATATCCTACGACAGAATTTGCTTTTTTTAATGTTTAACTGAACAGTTTCCTTTACCCTTATACTTATGTAAATCAGTACGCACAGCGCTAGCAGTCATATTCTAGGCCGTGGTATGACACGGCCAGTCTCTCAGCAGTTCACTTGACCATACAGTCTTTTGTTGTTTGCAGTGTTGGTAACATTTCCTCGCTGAGTTTTAACATTTCCCTATCTGAGTGTTTTAACCTTTCCTTACCTGTTGTTCCAAAAGGCCAGGAACCGCGAAAAACTGAAACGAACATGGCGGGAGCGTTGGACATCAACATCACCAGATCACTAGCAGAGAGGTAACGATTAGGTAGTTGGGAGCTCTCAGGCAAGCCTTGGTGACTACGTAAATAAAAGCAAAGTGATAATTCATATAAGAAATTAGGTCGAAGTCGAATTGCGACCTTCCCCTGTAGATTCTCAGAGATTCTCAGAGATTCATCGACCGGCCTCACGCAGCATGTGACAGAATTTATACCATTGAGCACGCGTTCCCGGAAAGGAAGGTCTTAACCTAATACAAGTGCAAGGAATTGGATACCTGATACTGAGATGATTCCCAGTCAAACTACGTGTCTCTCGACAGTATCCTATGGAACGAGCATGTCAAATCGTAGGCTCTGTTAACAAAACCTTTTATCCATCTCATTTAGTTCTTCACTTCACGTGAAAACAGGACACTTCCAGTTAATGTCATCATATTTATATATAGTACGGTGAGTATTAGAATACACGAAAACACGAAAACACGTCGTATGGCTAAGAAAAAATATCAACCTAATGAATGTTTGTATATATTTCTTCATAAATATTATAACAATATAGGAATACTGATCGTTGACAACGTAAACATATGCTGTTAGTATTGTTATTACAATACTAATTGTTACAATACTCTTCAATACGTGCATGCTAATACGTGCGCGCATCTTCTGTGGCCATTCTCGTGGTCTGGTAATCACTGCGCAATACCACTACAACGATTGCTCTCCAAGTCCTCCTGTAACGTGTAGGTGCTGTCGAAGCGTCGGATCCAAGATGATCTTGCCTGATGTTTTCGGGATCATAGTTGCCCCTACTGCATAGTTGTAATTATTATCATTATAATTTCCTGTAACGCACGTTTTTGTAACCGTCACGCGTATATCGAAGGGTGCCACATATTAGCACACGCGTGATTTGTAACGATTATATATACTGTAACTATATCTGTGTTCAATTATGTAACGGTTATGATAAGCTATCCTTCAAACGGCTGCTGAAGCTGCCAGGAGGAGGCGAGAACTCCTATTGATATATTATTTGTTATTATGTTTTTCAAGTGCCTCCGATACTCTGATCAGAAAATTCATTCTTATAATGGTTGAATTCAGCAATACGTATAAAAGTCGTAAGTTTGTCCGTAAATATATCATTATTTGTTTTATTTTCTTGCGAGGGATGGCGTTTATATTTTTTGTATAAATCTTTTTTAGTCCGGCAGGAATCGAGGATACCTGAAGTTCCTCTTGCAGTGGAAAGTAACGGTCATAGCAGTTGTGAAAAATACGAATAAATAATTCATATGCAAGATTTGAATCATCACAGTTTAGAACATCGTCCCAAAACGCCCCAATATCTTGTGGGAAACTTGTTATGTTACTATGAGCTGACTTACGACATAGCTTTGCAGTACTGCCCATCCCACCCGAAGGAGGTGGAGAGGCAGAATTCTCAACAGAACAATTACTTGAGTAATGATCAGATATGTCAGCGACAATATAACCAGAAGTATAATGACTATTAATATTTGTGAAGATATTATCTATCAAAGAATTCGACTGTTCCGTTACTGTGGTGGGTTTATCAATCATATAATGGGAACTATAAGAAGCAAAAGTATGATGAAAGTTGCTTCTGACGATGAGCCTGTCGCCTAATTACAGTTGTCCTACTTCTATGCAATCCACTCCTCTTGCAGGAGGTTAGGTGAGGATGATGTTATTGCAGGAGCGACCAAGGTGAAGATTAGTGCTGACCAGTCGACAGTGCTGTAGTTATGCCATTCCTCCTTCTTGATAAAGGGATACCTCTAGTACAATTCCACCTATCCTCTACGTCTCGAAGCTACATAACCTTTCCTCATTAGACCTAGAACTGAATCCTCGCAGTCGTTTGGAATCCTCCACGGAATCAACTTTTGGTTTCATTATCGCTCGGGCAATCAGCCAATCTGTGGGGTACCTTCGGGGGTTATTCATATAGTCGCGAAACGTTTCGTAATAAGTATGCAACTAATCCCCACATGATTTGGTTTTATCTTATATCATTTTATCAGTATTACGTTTCAAACAAGTGGTCAGCAGTTCCATCTCTGGTTGTAGGAAAAGCTCATGTGTAAATCAGGCCAGTAATTTTAATTACTAGAAGTCGTGCATTGAGGGTGTGACGTTTTATTTTTCCGAAATATCCGTATAGTTCAAAGAATTAGAGTAGTTAAACTTCAATGAGAAATGGCATGGACCAAGTATAGCTGTGGTCAGTCGTGCACGGTGGTCTTCTCTTCGAGCCGAAAGGATGCTGAAATCGAATCGACGACTTCTTATATGACAGGTTTATGAAGAGTCACGAGTTCATGATTACTACGTCGTGCGTTGTGCATATCACATGACGCAGGGCCCTATGGCGGGACAAATTGAGCTATTGTGTTAACTGGAGAAGCATGACGGGTCAATGTTATGTAACTACCTGGAGAGAAAAAAGGTCTCTGTGCGAGTTACACTGAAGGACATGCAATTGCATTTGTAGGTGCAAACATACAGTTTGTGGCTACTCTAACTTTGATTGCAGGAAGCTGGCTGGTACACATTCCAGGGAAGAGTAAATAGATGTGAAAGTACCAGCAGTGGCATTTATAGTGCTTAATACGGATTGCTATCGCCTTCCAGAACGGAAGTGGAGGACATTACCTTCTGCATTGCCCTGCTAGTCGTTGAATTGCCGGCTAGAATCAACACTCGTATTAAACGTAACAGTTATCATTCATTTTACAAAGGAGTATAACTGAATATATCATATCAGCCAAAATTCATTCAATGAAAAAACCGGTGTAGACCGAGGTACCCCTTGGCCAGCGTCATTAGGAAAATTCCTCATAGAACCGCTCACCAAGCATTTATTACAAGGATCAGAGCGTACTTCCACACGTTTATTCGGTTAAAATAACCACCACGTTAACTTGTGGACAAGACATAAGCAGCCGATACGGCACATTGGCTTAACATTATCTTTCGTCCTCCTTGGACAGCTTATACGTGACAGACGTTGTTAAGTGAAGTATTGATCTCTGATGAAAAACAAATATATTGCTGAGTTGGCCTGGTGTCTTCATTAAGATTATGGTGAAGTGCGTTTTTTCGTTTTTTCTAGCTATCACATTCCAACTGCGCCTGGTGAGACTATTGGGTGCCCTTATGTATGTATCTATATATCCATCTATCCAGTCCTATAAACTTGCAGCTGTTCTCGTATTGCCCCACAAAATCACATTCGTGCTTCAATGGATCGTGACATAACCTGGTACAAATGTTTATTGACTGATGGGTCATCGTTGACCAATGTAAAGGTTCTAGTGGGTCAAATGGCATGAAGGTGGTAATTGGCCAAATAGTAGGAAATGCCAGAATGCGTTTCTCCTGCAGATTAGGTCCCATTGCACCGATACATGGACCACGTGTAATCTTGTTAAATACGCTGGTGTACCTATGCGTGAGTTCAGGAATTGAAGGCGAAAGGTCATGGAAGGGTGGTAGTAGGCAATTCTGTTCAAACTGTAGAATATATGCCAACTGCCAATTTTTGGCCCTCGAAAGACTCACTCACGGTTGACACCGCTATACAGAATCAACATTTAGACACAACATTGTCTAAACCAATAAGTAATAACAAATTAACATTGTGTAGTCAGTATAACGGAAATCAATGGACAACAGTAGAATCCATATTGTACCGTATTCACTAACATATTGATATTTGCCCGTTTTTTCAGCTACTGAACCATTGGATCCCTAGATTACGTTCACGCTGGTGGTCTGAAACCCTGAATCAATTATGTGCAATCGATGTTAAGGATTGTGCACTCGGAAGATATGATATTTGGGTGATTTTGGGTGAGTGGACAGAGCTCTGTTTCCACGATTCGTGATCCGTTTAAATCGCTGTGTGATTGACCTAACGTGGACTTCTGACCCTTCCTACCAACGTACCTGGATAAGCACAAATATTGGAACATTGAAAAAGCAAAAAATCAGTTACCGCCCGCATCATAAATGAGGCTCAGGGGCTCGCGAGTGATACAGCTATCTGTGTAACAGATACGGGTTTGCAACCCATTTTAAACAAATTTTGCAGCGTGGTGGCTTTCCACAAGCTTTGATACTACGAAGCTCGTGGTGTGCGTCTATGATACGGTGAGGAAAGCCCGTAGGTTGAGGGGTTGACAGTGTGGCTGTACTGGGGGTTGTTCGAACACATCGCTACGAACGATGCCGATAAATTGATCCCTTGATCGTACGGGTAGTGATGAAGCGCAGAGCCAACGTCCTCAAACAAGGGCGTGCTTGACTCCTCTGTTTTGTGTAATTATTATCCCCGCAACACTGTAAGTGTTCGGGGATATTACTGGGCCGTGTCCCGCCGTCTCCGCCGCGCCGCGCGGAAACTTTAGGCGTTAGCGCTCTCATCTTTAACACTTTATCTGTTGACCAAACTTGGTACACCTGTCCTATGATACATCTGCCGATAGTTCGAAAATGGGCTATATCGTGAATTTGTTGCCCTCTATTTTGCGATTTGTCGCAAAATTTTCACGTTCGTGCGATTTACCCGAAACGTGGTGGTTGTGGGTAGTTTGTTGGAGCCGAAAAACATGGCGACAATTTCAGGTCATCCGAGGTCAAGTTTGCATTCTTTGGCCCCCGTAGCCTAATTAAGCATAATGTATTGATATTTCAAACCCCATTGGATTTTCATGAACCTTGGTGAATGGGGCCACTAACAGCCGATGAATTTTTCCCATGTGGTGAGGGTACTGGAGGTCATCTTGCATTACTACAATTTTTGGCATATAGTTGGCCCAATTAGCAATTAGGCAAATTTATAACTTTGTTGGCTTCTTCACGAAACTTGGTGATAGGACCTTCTAACAGTCCATATAAATTTATTCGATTCGTTGAAATCACTGACGGTCATTATGTGTGTTTAATTTACATATTCTTTAGCATATTAGACATATTAATAATTCAATTATTTTCTCACTTTTAGGGATTTTGACGAAACATTTTGTGAACAGGACCTACTACTCCAGTCCTGATAATTTTAGTCAATAGCATCAAGATCACTGAGGGTTAATTTGTGGGACTAATTTGCTTTTTAGTTTGTCCTGATCAAGTTCAAAATGATGAGTTTAATAACTTTTTTGTTTTCGCAATAACATTGGACATGTTCCATTGGAATGCAAATGCCCTTTCTAGGAGTGGATGCCTCACCTGGAGTGTAACATTTTCATAAAAAACGCCTGTCTGGAGTCCCTTAAGGTCACTTAGTGGGTCAAAACACTGATTTTAGTACTTTTCGGCAATAGCAGTGGGTGTTTTCATCAGAAGGCAAAAAAATTGCTCCTAGGAGGGATGTATCACAGGGAGATACAACTCCTGCATACCAAACTGTCTATCATTAAGGTCATTCGGGGTCACTTAGGGGTAAAAACTGTTTTTTTGCTATAATGGAGAATTGAATTCTGCGAGAAGGGGCTGGATTTCACCATTGTGATATAATTGTTGCCTCATGTGTGTGCCTCTGACCTGAATTTGACTCTCTGTCTTGTGGTCCTTTGGTGAAGGTCGAATCTTGAATGATGTGCGTATTCAAGGAGTTCGGGCAAAAAAATTGCACCTGGTCATGTTGGATATGTGATTGAGCTTTATGTGCTTCATGGAGAGAAACAACCTCCCTGCCTCCGATCGGACGACTTCCCTTTTAGTATTTACAAGGGGTCAAAGGTTCAATTTTATACCTTTTTTTCGCATAACATTGGACATGTTCATTGGCAAGCAATATGCTTCTATGAGTGAATGCATCACATGAGTGTAACAATTTTCATAAAAACCCCGCCATGCCCAATGAAAGGTCCATAAGGTCACTTAGGGGTCCAAAATAATTTCAGTACTTTTCGGCAAAAAATAGGCCTGGGTGTGTTCATCAGAATGCAAAATTCCCACCCTGTGTGGGTGTTTCACCTTGAGTTACAATTTTCAGAAACACTGTCATATCATTAAAGTCATTCGAGGTCACTTAGTGGTCAATAACTGTTTTTTGGCTATAATCGAGAATGACTATCTGCGAAGGCTGGATGGTTCACCATTGGATATAATTGTTGACCTGCATTTTGTGACCTCTGACCTGAATTTGACGCTCTGTCGGTGGCCATGTGGTCAAAGGTCGAATCTTGAATAAATGGTGCTTTTTCAAGGACGCACCTTGTCCGGGGGCTGTAGGGGTGCCTCAAAATTAACAAGTGCATTATGAATGACCCATTTCCTGTACACGTCGTCCGCTTCACAAGTCCTCTAAATGTCCTTCTTTCCAGAATCTTGTCCTTTTCATGTTCCTCAAATTTCTTGAATAAAGATCGGAATAGATACGTCTGTCGTTTACCCGCCCGACATTTCTAGTTGAGAGATGAGATCGTTTCTTCTGGAATCCTTATGGATGGCACCTTTTTATAACATAGATGGGATAATCATATTAAATGGGACTCAACAGGATGGCAATTTGGGGCTTGAATCTAATCGTCCGGTAGGAACACAGGCGTAGTTCGTAAGCACTCACTGTAACACCACTCGACTTGTCACGGCGCAGGGATGTATGTACCCAAGTGAAGAAGGCCACAGTGAATGTCTCATGCTCATAGTAGACTGACGTGTGTGCGAACATGTCGAGGATAACTCACTTCTATAAAAAGGAATCTCACTGGCAGACACTAAATTATTGCTAAGTGGTGATTAACCCTAAACTGTTACATGGAGGAATAGAGCGTTTGTCGCAATGTCGGTTTCTCGGTCTCTACTCATAGGCACGAGTGGGTTGTCAAGGGGACAGAAAGATCCGTATTTTATTTCATCTGAAAAAGAGAGTAGGATCTTTTTGCAAAGACTGCATCAAAATTATTAACGAATGAATATGAACTGAATTATCATCACATGCTATTTTGAAGATTTTTTTAATAAATTTATATTCATTTGCAATATACCATTAATCAAGGGCGCAGCCACTAGGGGATCGGGGCATGACCCCCAACTTATGTGGAGGCCTCCATCATACTGATTTCTTCACACACACATGTTTCCCATCACTGTTCCGTACCCCCCCCAAAAAAAAAAAAAAAAAAAAAAAAAAGTCTCTTGACCCCCCCACGCCAAACTTTCAGACAATGGCTATGCCCTTGAATGTATGAAGATTCCTCACTGAATCACAAGTTTCCATGATCAGTGAGGAATTGAATACATTTGAGAAGAATTTGTAGGCGTGAAGATGCTGGAGAAGGGTTACAGACGATGCCTGGAGTGACGGTGGAATTCTCTATTCCTGGCCAAAGAATGGTCAAGAACAATCTCCGTCGCGTGAATTAAAGGGCAAAAAAAACCCCCACGGGCTCGTGGAAAGGCAAGACTCATGCAAGTATAAGTATATTGCCCATTGTACGCGTTGGGGATTAAACCATGCTGGTACTGTTAAGTAATGTTACTCTCCTACATATGCTAACAGACCTATAAGTATCCTCTTTAGTATGTAGACTTGATGGATGTAAGGAAATAGGGCGGTTCTTGGTAATCTCAAAATCTTTCCAGGCTAATTCATTAGGCGCAGGGGAGATCACATTCGAGGACCCCTTCGACCTTGAATAGTAATACCATTAGGCCTCGGTGATATTCTTGAATTTCACTGATACAATTTGACTCACCGTTGCTCGCCTAAACCCTTATATAAAATATCACAATATAGTAAGTAGTAAAGGAGTAAGAAGGTCTAGAGCTCTGACTTGGAAACAGTGGCATTGTCCAGGCTCCTGCGAATTGGGGGGGGGGTGCTAGGAGTGCTGCAGCACCCTCTAGATTTTTCTGACGGTGTTATTGTGGCTAATGTTTGAAACCTCAGAGTACGACACTTTAGTCCCTCTGGACTCCCAAAAAGCTGATCTCATCCCGAGTGCCTACACGCCCGAACGCCTCTTCTCTAACTACGGGACGACTCTCTGACGACGAATTACGAGTGGACAGCTCTCGCCTTAGAAGAGAAGACCCACACCCGAACGAACCGTCCTCCGAAGCCACTTTCACCACAATAAGAGTCATTTAACTGACCTAAGCCCTCTGCAGGAGATAACCATTCTTCTAAACCGGGAGCTGACGGAGCTGGACGCGCCAACTTGGGGAGGGGTACGTGCCAATTCCCTTCGGGTACATAAGGCCTTCCCGTTCCCTCCCGGCAGAGCCCACGCACAGAGGCAGTTCATGAGCCTGGGATCCTTGCCCCGACGTGCGGGGCTCCGTCTTGGCCGGGTTTGGCGCGACGAGCTCTCCCGTCAAGCGAAGCGGTTCGAGACAGTTTCCAGGAGAAGTTAACTCAGGCAGAGCTCGACGTGGACTCCCTGGAAGACAGCATTGATTCCTCATCTCCTACTAGAGAATCTGCCTCCGTTCCGGAAGGGAACGCGTGTAGAAGGAGGCCAACAGCAATCCCAAGGCTAACAAGAAAGGCACAAACCAAACAACCCAGGCGCAGATATGTTAAACATCTACATACTGCAACACCAAACCAACGGCTTCTTTTTAGGGCCACCTAAAACCCAGGAGAGTTGCAGCATACTGCCTTCCTCAAACAAGCAACGTTCTGTCTATTTCTTCTTTTAACTTAAGGAAGTAAATATGACCCGTCTTTGCATAATGCGAGGCCGCCTCTCCAAAAGTCGGAATCCTCACGTAAACTTGTAACACGATAGTCAAAGTCATCCCGTCATAAATTTCACAGGGAGCGCATGGCACGCACGTGCCAGCGCCGGCAAACAGAAGCTAATAACTTAAATGATACGTTAAGAATCTGTCAGACCGGGGCCCTCTATCACTAGATATATTAGCCTGGCCAAGGTCTCAAAATTCATCTAACGCAGATAAACCGAAGCGCACCCGATCCTTTCATCAGTGAAGGACCTGGCGAGAAGATGGCATCCGTTTTTATCATGCCAGCATAAAGGGCAGCGAATCTCAAAATTTCCGCACCTTCAACCTGGCCCCCATTGCGACCCAACCGAACCTGAAGATTACCTGAGCAACCAAACCGAAATACCAGCATTACCATCATGAATGCTAAAAATAACATCACAACACCAGAGCGCGTCGCCTTTAACATTCTGTTACAGAACGACGCTCCATGTGGTGCAACCCTTCGATAAGGAAGCGGTATCGCTATCCTCAATCGCGCCGACTAACAGGCCGAGATTGAGCGCAACCTCCGAGGCCACCATTACGAACGCTAACGGGCGACATAACACTTTTACGTCTACCCTTTTTTCGACACGGTTTCCCACATGCTCTCGCACAAGATAGATGAAAGCACGTACAGCTACCTGAACCCATACAACCACAAAATCCGCACACCCGTAATCTATGTGCTCCCCAAAATTCACAAACCGCCGCCGCCAGATTCAAATTTTGCTGGCAGACCAATTAATCAGCGGGAACGGGTCACAAACTGACCAATCTCATACTGTTTGGGATTTTTCCTTCTGCCGATAGTGTTACGCCAAACAACCTATGTGAAAGATAACTAATTCACTACTAACACTGCTAGGAATCGAAACTTACAGCGAATGTGCTCATCGCTACGTATGAACTCGTCCTCCATGTCTAACTATACACCCAACACGACGGCCCTAGACACAGTCAGGCCGCCTATGAGCAAGCTCTGCAAGGTCTGTACGATATACCGAAAATATCGCCCCGCTCATTGCGCAAGCTCATGGAACTAATCCTCACACGCAACCTGCTTTGCTTCAACGGTCCATTTTATATACAAAAACGTGGCTGTGCATGGCAGCTTCAGGCATCACCTGATATTTGCGACATAGTCCTTTACAAAACTAGAGACTTCCATTATCCAAACCTAGCCCAAAATCACAAATGGCTCCGTTACAGAGACGATATTTGATCCTATTTTGAAGGTTTCTAAAGATGAATTGACTCATTGGTTGGACCGTGTTAATAACAAAACACCAATCCTGGAATTCACGCTGAAATCACCGAATCGGGAGTCACGTACTCGCTCTAAAAATATTTCCACAGGGGACAATGTCCGTCAAAGCGGCCTACTAGACACCAAAGTATATACCAAGCCCACGGAAATCCTCCAATATTTAGATCGCAACCCTGCACCATCGCCCCCTAGACACTTCAAGGGCTTCATCAAAGGGAGATCTTACGATACGCACCGCCTCTGCAGCAATGAGGCGAACTTTATAGAGAAGAGATAAACTTCCTTCATGGAACGCTCCACTACGAACTCCACAGAGAGGAGTAAACACTGCCTCAGTGCGGTCGTTTTGGGGCACCCCCCCCGAGCCAGGAACATCCCCCACCCGAACCAAGTCGGACCTCCATCTGTGGTTCAAGATAATCATATCACCCCACCTCCAAACAAGGACCTTAAAGTCCTTCAACAGACACTGGCACCTATCCGGTAACCCAGACTTATCACGTCTATTCCTAAAGCCCCATATCGCTTACAAAAGGGCGAAAATCTCGAGATTTACTATTTATCCAATTTTCCCGCGAGCGTACCTATGGCAACCAATGAGACAGATATGGTACTTCTGCGATGACGCTCCCTAGACGGCTAATCGCAGCAATGTTAGATGACCCTTAAGCGGCAATTCCTACTTCGAACGCCACGCTTACGTAAGGCGTACCATGTCTGATGAAGCTCCCAATACTACCGAAGCAGGAACTATAGTCTGGTTTCAGTCTCGGACCCTTTTTAAACAAAAAGGCTCTAACCGTCTACAATAACAAACACGACTCGAGTTGGCGACTCATGGCCCAGCTGCCATACCACAACCTTTATCATAGATCCGGCCGCAAATCGATTTTCGAGCCCAGGATTCCAGGCTGACCCTGCACAATCAACCCTTTTCCTCCAGGCTCCTACGATCCGCAACAAACTAGAATGTGCACCGGCGACCCCCCTTTTTCATTTTTCACTTTTCTTTTTCATTTTCGTTTCATTTTTTTCCATTTTTCACTTTTCCATTTTCTTTGCTTTCCATTTTAACGTTCAGGTCCTGTGTCCAGCACCCCATATACTAACAGCCTATATCATATGTACAAGTATGGCCAAAAACAAAAACGTCTAACTATATTTCTTATTATATTTGTTTAACTTTTTTGTTGAGAAGGCCGAAATGGCAAAAAAATGGCGCTGCGCGCGCCTGTACCTATTCTTTTCCGTACTGTAATAATACAGTGAGCCACGTGTACAATAACTTTGTCAGAGTCTGGCAAAATGATTTGTCCTTACGTGCCATCTTAAGTGTGGAGAACATACAGGTAGGCCACGAGGAGAATTTGGTTGAGTGACTTGATTGCATGTTGCACCCCTCCCCACTGCCACAATGCCGGAATCCAACTGCCATTTCTTAACACTGCCACACAGTTGCGTTTACTTCGATCCTTCTGTTCAGATTGGCTTTGCAGCCGCATGTCGTGCTGTTTTAAAGAGATGAAAGCTATATGTACGAAAAACAACAGGGCAGGGGGATCTAGCACATAGTATGGAGGTTTACGTGATGACGTATGGAACTATAAGGCGGGAGCGGGAAGGCCGACACAATTCTGAGACCATGAGAAATTGGACGAAAAAAATTTGCAGCGGAAACAATCTTGAAAAATGACAATGTATGCTGACTGGCTCAATTCATTCAATCAAATGCCCGAAAGATGCACACATTTTCCGGACAGTGGGGTTCAAGCAAATTTGATTCGATCTGCGGCAGCTCCAACCCAATTGGAAGGGTCCTCGATGGAATATCTCTAAGACTTGGCTATGCATGGTAGAATGGGACCACGATGAAGTAATTAAGACTTAACATCGATCAGTTTTCGGAAATTTTACTGTCAATTCAGTGTGATTGCATTCTGCCATAAGTCGCGGAAGTGCCGCTCCCTGCAATGTGGGGGGGGGGGGGGGTATGTAGACTGTGTGCTTGCACGGTACGCGTCAACTGATGGTGGCACGAACTGTTAATTATAAACGTAGATCAGTTCCTTCAAGCGTGTCTACGGCCATCAGACATGGGAAGTACCGTTCCGGCAATTGGGGGATTCGTAAGGCTCAAAATCTGCTTGTACCTATTACGAAATCACTAATGCTGGCCCAAATTGTAGGAATAACATCAATTAGTTCCTTCAAGAACGTTCTTGAAATACAAATTCTTAAAAAAAAAATTCTTGCCAATTTCAGAGGACGTTTGCTTACAGCCATGTACAGCAACGGGAATTGCCGTTCATGCAATCTCATGAGGTCTGTAAAACGAAAATGTCCCTTGTACCCTATATACGCGTCCACTGATGATGGCTGCTTGGCCCGAATTGTAAGGAATACACACCGATCAGTTCTTTCAAGACCGTTTCTAGAAATAGAATTCTGAAATTTATTGGGCAGTTTAGGGACGTGATTACTGCATTACGGTCCGGAAAATGCCGTTTTCTTCAATCTGGGAGGCCTGTAAAACATTTTTTTTTTTTTTCTTGTAACCACGCGTTCAACAAACCGACGGGTGGCCCGAATTGTACGGAATAAAACTTGATCAGTTCCTCCAGAATGTTTCTTGAGATAAAGAATTGGGAATTTATTGTCGATTCTCGGGATTTTGTTATGCCATATGACCCCAGAAAGTTGCCGTTTCCTGCAATCTGGGCCGGGTCTGTAAATACAAATTGCCTTGTGCGATTAAGCGCAACCCATGGTGGCGCTCCGCTTAGATGGTGCTTACCTTCATGCCCCCCCCCCCCCCCCCCATATTCAACACAGATCGCCCGCCCCTGATCAGTTTACCAACTGAAAGAAGTGAAAAAAACTGTTATACAAGGGATAATATGGAAAGCAGGAAATTTCAGCTCATTTATTAGTATTAAAACAATTTGCATCATTGAACCAGCCACAATTTTCTAAGAGAGGGGGACGATAGACACTCTTTTCTTTTACCCTCACTGACGGCGGACCATAATGGGGACCCTGAGTTTTTTCCCCTTCACCAGAAACCTGGCTACTACGCCCGCTGTCACTGGTATTTTCTTCTGCTCATGGGTCGCCCTTGCCCGTGCTGCTAACGAACAGATTAGGGTACCGTTACCTCGGGTACATCAGTGTGTACTGTCTAAGTCACGCGGTTCGCCTATGACATACCAATGAAAAAGTATAAGAAATTGCAAGAGAAAAAATTCTGAAAAAATGAAATGACGAAAATGTAGGTTTTTGTGTAGGGGGTAGGGAGGTGTCTCATTGTCAGGAAGCTCAGCACCCCCAGTATAAAAACCGCAGGAACCTGAATTGTCAAGTGGATTTTGGAGGGGAGATGGTCCCTTTTATATAAGGAAAGCTCAGACCTTCCAGTATATTATGCGACGAAAGAAGGCATTGATATATGACCAGTATGATCCTAAAAAACAAGTTTAGAGAATAGAAAATTTTGCTAAACACCCTGTGATGCTAATATGATGGCAAATTGTAAACATGATATGTTAAATTAATGCTTGTTGTTTTAAACTGTCAAAATTATTGTTGAGGCCAGTGTTTAATCCCTAAACACTATTTTCAGAGTGTAGGCTCTGTAAGTGAGCTTACCAAATGTTTTTTTAAAGTTCTTGTAAAGCTGACAGCAATGTATAGCTAGTTTGGTGTCCGCGCCTCACAAAAGTTATCGTTTTATATTTAGGAATTTTTTGCCCGGACCACTATCGACCTGAGGACAGCTTTTACGAGAGCGGACTTTAGGCGGGACTGAATCTGAATCTCCAACGGAGGCAGACCAAATGTCCTGGAATTAATCCCAGAAGAGTATATCATTGGAATTGAGAACCATATCTCGAGGGCTAGGTTTTGAACAAGTGCCTTGTATATTGAAGAGGACTCCTGACTATTTAGACACAGGCAGCTTACCAGACTTGCACGAATGGCATGATGATCGCTTGCAACAGGATTATGATAGAGTCAAAATTACACTGCACCATAGACGTAGACATAGAACGATAACTGACCTATGGCTTGGATCAGGTGCGACGGCTAGTTACAAACCTGTGCTTGGTCCATAGTTAAATACCAGCATTTCAATAATTAGCTTTCTGCATATTAACAAACTGAGAAGCCTACAGCTTAATTTATATAGCTTTCTCCTATAATGCTCCGTCCTCATATAGTTCTAAAAGAGATTCACTTATGAATCTACAATAAATCAGTCAGTCAGGAATGTCACCATCAATAACACACAAGACGACGATGCCACAATAAGCAATGTCATAGTACAGAGTGCCCATAGATATCGTGTGTGCTCATTTACACGGAACGTGTACTGCTAACTCAGTGCATTGCATAGCTACAGTCCTAGCCAAAAATGATGGGACAATTCCAGGCAACGAGTAGATCAGACCATCACGTTCACAATCCCCATTGAAAAATCGCCCAAGTCGAAACGGTCTGGATAGCTGAGAACGCAAAATTCCTGTGGCGAATACCTGCTTTCTTCACCAATCCACATTCATTGTTTGTTCACATCAATTGACCTTTACTGACTCTGTCATAAAACCTTGGAATGGCTCTGGACATTTTCTACCACATGAGCATATATTCGTTATCATGCCCAGCACAAAGTACCCAACAAACTCATTCCCATCCTGTATATTGGCTTATCTATGTAACCCAACGAAACTTTGTGTATCCATCACAACTCCTAGTCTGTAGCAGTAAACAGTGGAAACACACTTGGAACCACAATGGAAAGGCTAGCCAACACCAAGGTTGTGACCGATCGTCCACATACTGCCTATTATCCCCCCCCCCCCATTGCTGTTTACAGCCATTTTAGTTCGGACAGACAAATTAAACAGTCCCTGTTCTACAGCAGCCAGCCCTGAGCTCCAGCGAGTAAGTAAACAAACCACCTCACAAGAGTTCAATGGGAATGGCTGTGGGTAGACAAATTACTTGGATTTGAATCCGATCATAACTGACACACGCCCTTACTTTTCCACGACTGGTTGTGCTGGGTAACAGGACATCGCATTAGAGATGTAGATATAGTCCATAGTAATAAAATGAATGTCAGGAGAACACTAATATTACCAGCAACAACTGAATGTGAAAATTATGGTCAGTCATCATTGGAAACTTATTATAAAATTATACTATCCTACCAGCGTAGTTGCCGGACCAGTTTCTCTTAAAATCATTGTTACTATCATTACAATCTTCTTGTTATATTCACTACTCTTCCTTCCATTTGTTTATCCTTTTTGAAGGGGACATCAACTATGTTTCTCCCACATAATTACAAAGTAACCAAGACGTAGGCCTATATTGGGAGAAATGTAGGCTATATTGGGGATACCTCCTCATCACAAATTAGTATTCAGGTAAATATGCAGTATTCGTGCCACACTGACGTTACCAGACAGTGCCAGGAAGCCTTGATCGCCCCAGGGATTATCGAAATTCAGTTACACATATGGGACCTCGGTATTTCCCGCATAGTTGCACCGCCTACGCCTTACCGTAGATGAGGAATTTCAGAGACAATTCAGGTCGAGGTCACAGATGGGTCTGAAATCGTTGGTTCTTCTGTTCGGGATATATCATTTAATTTCGATAAGTTATATTACTTTCACCCTCTCTATATATATATATTTAAAATTCAAGTCTATAGTCTCTCTTGCTGGTACACTTTCCAAGGCAACACGATTACCTTATTATGGCCAGCCATCATGCCTCATTCTTTAGACGGTGTGCTAAATTTTCCCAAAGCTGGGGCATGGAAACCATGAGGGTTTCACAAAATAGGAAAGCCAGATTTTCATGACTCGTTTCCGTATTTCCCCCTCATTGTAATAGCCGTAAAATAGTCATGGTAGAACAAGGTGATGTTTGGAGATGGATTGAGAATTCAGAACATATCTAAACCACGTGACCTTTTCAACGAAATAACCGCCGTGGAATCTGCGCGGCTGACACGGTCGCTTATACTCCTATCAGTCAAGTTGGCACTGATATAGCCTACTACTCATCGTGATAATTTTCCACTGGTCACCTTACGACAGTGGTTCGAGACCATTGGGAAAATTTCAATATTCAGGGGAGTTATTTTTTTTTATACAAAAGTAATCATTATAGCAGGATTTTTTCGAGTTACAATTACAATAGCAAGTTTAAACCCTTTCCCCTCATCTCCCCACCATCAACCTTCATTATAATTATATATTTCATAAGGGGAACGACTTCAAGCAAAAGGCAAAGGGGGAAATGGGAAAAAAAAAAAAAAAGAACAGGTTTGGGAACCACTGCCTACAATTAATACTTACCCATTGAATATGAAAGGAGAATGATTGTTGGCCCTAAATTCATCCCTTCGTTCCAATCCGAATGGAAGTTTCCACGTTGCCTATTATCGGGGTAAACGCCCTTTCTCTCCTCTTCGTCGAGTACTTTCACGATTCATTACATGACCTCATGTCACATAAAAGCAGATATATTACCACAGATTGATGATAGTAGTAGTAATAGTAGTAGTAGTAGTAGTAGTAGTAGTAGTAGTAGTAGTAGTAGTAGTAGTGTAATAGCAGTAGTAGCTTGCGCGCGAAAGAAACGCCAGTGCCGGTTTTTCCCTGAAGTTATAACTAGTTACTATAATAATATTAATAATATATATCAAAAGTATACTAAAAAGTATTACTAAATACAATCACCCCAGTTTGTCACATTGTCAATTGTGATTGTATTGTGAGATCTGGGGGGCTTTTCTACACCTTGGTGTAGAGCAAACTTGTATGACACTATAATTTTACATATCACTTAAATGAAAAGAGAAAATCCCCTACCTTCAAGAAATCATGAAGATAGCAAGAGAATTTCCTAGAACTCCTATTACGAATATCATCGATATCAATATGAGCAAAGGCTGTCCCTCAACGGTATAACGGGTCATCGCTCAACTCATTTGCATTCACATTCTCGTATGTAATAACGTATTCCAATACAGCGTGGTCCCTCCGTTACTTTTGGTCTCCTCGAGGTCACTACTTATATCATCACGATCATGACAATTGTCTTACCCACGGAAATTTGGAAGACAAATTGCGAAGACATACACTCCGTCCTCGGGAATGTCAATTATTACCGGGCAAGTTATGATTATGAAGTGTATAATGTCTTCTCCTAGTCAGGCTGAATAATGAAAAACAACCGAATTTTCGATTATATTACTAGGTCATCATCAGCAGCAATTTTGGTTTCTGTAACCGCACGAGTAGAAAGGAACCCCGTTACAAACCAGCTGGTGAAATGCCTCCTATTGATCGATATGTGATTAGGTGTTGATACTATTACAGTAGCACGTACATACTGATTCAAGCAAGAAGTGAGGATCCTCGCGCGTATCGATGTCCAATAAGATGATCGCTAATCTATAGTATTATATTCAGGCTCGGATATATCCTCATTGGTTAAGACTCATCAAACGTTCCATCGGCACTCCGAGGGAATTCTCAGTGTTGATTATGTGTTCTACTTGTCCGCATTTACAATACCTATGTTTCGCCGTGAAGCAAGATCCTGCGCATCTAAATTATTACCTGTGCAGACTCTCTCTACGACTGCTGGAAGTGACTCAACCAGACCTCCTCGAGAAAACATAATCCTCATATACCTCCTCCTCATAAGCATAAAATAACAAATAAGCGGGGCCTACTTATGAAAGATTAGCGGACTGCTCCCTCTCACGGGCAACGTTTGCTGTGTGAAGACGAGAGTTGAAATGAGACAGAGATTGCTGTGCATTGGTAGATCATAGCATGGAGCGCGGGTAATCGGACTTACTTGGCGGGACTTGTTTCAATCCCCACAATGATATTCGGCTACGTTACGTAAACAAAACTTCGAAGATAAAACGCATTAGGAGATCATGAAAATGTGCTTTATAAAACAGTTGCCGTCCTGTCTGCCTGTGATAAAAACCGACCTAGAACATGACATTCGCCTGTATGTGACATCGTTGTTATGTAAACGTTACTGTGGTTTAACAAAAACAACACGTTATAAATACATGCATCTATTTTTAATCTCGAAACATTGCCTTGGCCAAAACGTTGTCACTCAACAACTGTTGACGTTATGATTCATGCGACGTTCTCATTCTCCATACCCACTAATCGTTCCAATGGAAGAATACACAAATTATACCAGTAGTGAGGGTGCTTATTTCATTCTTCGAGATAGCTTGCCTCATTTGATTTTATTGTATTTTCCGGCTATTTCGAATATGCTGAATCCAAAACTCGAGGGTTCCATTTTTCCCGTTTCGGCAGCCATTTTGGAATTTCAAAATGGCTGCCATCTCTTATAGGAAAGTGATCATATCTCTCCTGTTTCATAGCACCTACCGACGAACTAATTTGTCGTACGGTGAGATTTAACGATAAAATCATTAATCACCCAGACTACATGGCGGCCATTTTGAATTTTAAAATGGCCGTTGTTCCCGTCGGAAAATCGGCGAATCATCCTGATCTCACGAGCTGTGGGGCAATTCTCCAGTTGATGCTTACCTTGGACATGGTGTTGATCCTGATACTTCGTGGAACTGATCAGGCAGCTCTCTGGGATCAGAGATTATTCCGGGGATAAGAGTGAGTGTTAGCAATTACGGAAGTAACTGTTGAAAACTATACAGCAGCTGCGGTTTCACGGCGTATCGTACTTATGGTAATTATTATTCACAAGGTAACGGTTCAATGGCATCAATTGCTTCCGAGCAAATGGCGGTCAGCTGAATCGCTTGATTGAACAATATTCACATATTTTATCTGATCATATTCTCATTATTCTTTATATTTTGGCATAATCTACGTAGCTGAACTTATGTTTAGGAGTTCAACAAGGAAAGGGGGCATCATGCGTTTCCCAAGGGCCCTAAGTCGGTTGACAATTGTATAATAGTCACGCAAACTGTAAAGAGGGGAACAACCCCAACCGCTTTTATATATGTCCACCGCATATATATCAACCGTACAGACTACCTACTACATGAGTTAAAGAGTTATAGGCGAGGTATTGCTACGTATTCTAAACCATGATTTTGTGCCAACGGGAATTGAACTTCTGTATTGGAACGACGGACATTCATTCTGGAGTGGCTCGTACCAACAATCATGAATTCACTGCAGTCGGCATTACCTGTTCACCATATTCATTTTCTCTTCAGGGAGGGCACGCAAGCCGTGCTTTTTTGGTTATCAAATGGGCTATAGGCTCTAGCCTAGTGTACAGATCTAGCCAGGCTTTGCCTACCACACTCACCACACTGTGGGCACGGGAATTTTGTGTTGCTGGTACGAAAGTACTTGTGTAGGCCCTTGGCTTTCGGCTTTTTGCTTTCTTTTCGGTTATAATACTCGCCCTTTGAGGATGTTCCTCCTTTTTGGGCTAGTTTTTGCCTTTGGGATAGATCGGGCGATCCTCTCCCTCCCGTTTCCTGAGCGTTTGCCCTCCATTCGTCGGCGTGACGATAAACGCGAAAATTTACAAAAATAGTTAGGATATATTTATCGAAGGTCCTTTCAGTGAGTGGTTTGTGTTTTCGGATAGCCCCCAACAAGAACGAGTTCGGACTCAACAAACAAGAATCCAGCCATGGTGTTGGAGTGCAGAACTGTGTCGAATAAACCTGGGGTTCACCGAGGCTGCCGGTCGCAACCGGTCGGCTTGAGCACGAACGAGTGCCCGGGCGCACGCGGAGTCAAGCGCCTGCCGCAGATGGGCCTAGGAATGGCCTCAGCGCTCGAGTGAAGACCCGGGGAGTGGTCCAGGTCTGGATTACTCGTGTGGGCGGCGCTGTATTTGTAAAAGGTCGGAAGAGGGAACCCTGCTCCCTACTTCCGGACCGTTCTCCTCGGGACTGGCGGCATGGAACCCAGCGAGTTGGCTGTAGCACAGCAGGCCGGTAACAGTGTGGCCAGCTACGGGAGAGAGAAACCCGGAGGCTTCCATTCGTCGAACCCTCAGATGCCTCATTCTGGTGGGAGACATACGCCGCATCCTTCTACCTTCGAAAAAGTCACCCTTCGGGTCGGGATTAAGAAGGAGACTCAGAGCCGGAGTACCCTTGTTGCATTCCAGGCCGTGAAGTCATACCGACCGCGGTACCCCTGCCCTGGTGTGGCAACGTCAGATGCCCCGACCCTACCGCCTCCTCAAAGCTCCGGTACCGAATGATTTCCAAGGATACGGCGATCGGGCTCAGGGGAAATACGCATATCCGGGGTCTCCTGTCCGATTCGTTGAGGGTTTGTCCGGCTCCACTCCCCGTGTGTCGCTACGTGGATCGTGGAAAAAAAAATGGAAAGTCATCTGCCAAGGGCGCGGTTTCTCGGAGCAAAAAATCTGCAAGAGAGAAGCCTCGTACAGATTCCAGCCACGTTCGTCGCGGACTCCAGCGGCAACGATCAGCCAGCACGCAACGTTCGAGCGCTAGCAGGTTGAACTAAACCACAATAGGCTCCAGAGGCACCGGCCAGCGCTAGGTAGGGCCAGGCATGGGTCGAGCTAGGGTTTGGTTCGACGCTTCAGTTGTGGTTTAGCCCGGCGCACCAGTCACGCGTCGGGGATCCTCGGGGCCGGCCTAGAGGATGGCCCCAGGAGAGCTCTCCAGACTCGCAGTACTGCGGTTGTCCCCATCAGGGGTGGGGGCACATAGAATCGATCAGGGCGGGGCATTGACCGGGACACATGTGCGACTGGATCGTCCCGGAATGAGCCTAAAACGGGCGGCTACCGTTTTTCGCAGCATCATCGGTTTATCCACCAGACCTGTACTCCGAAGTTAGACTCCAAAGTCGAGGGCTTACCCTGTACGCGGCTAACGAGGCTTCTGAGGACCTCTATTCCAGGATTGCTGGATTGCCGCGAAAGATATGAGCCAATCGCAGCGAGAAAAAAGGACTTCGTACCAGCACACGGGATAGGAGCAGGGGACAAACGAGGGGTAGGCAATTTCAAGTTGCCGGTTGCGTGTGAATACCCCCACCCCAGACGAATAGGGAAAAATTGCCTTCTTGCGTGGTTTCTGAAGTTGGGACGTGGTCCAACCGGAATGATTCCGACATGTCTCAACCGACAGCCCTCACCACGAGGGAATGGGGGGGTGGATACCTGCCTCTACAGTCTACAGGTTCGGAGGGAGACCAATTTATCGTGCCCAGAGCTGATGAAACCCATATCAACTGTTGAATGTACTCATATTTTGTGCTTGAGTTTGCCCGCCCGAGGGGCCGTACCTGCGATACCCAACGCGTGAGCATTACTTGCCTCTCGTAGAATTTCATGCGATTTGAATATGTGGAAATGTAAAATTCATACCAAATATTCGCAACACCTTGCATGTGTGGTCGGTGTACAGATAGTATCGTACACAAGATGATGATAACTCAGTTGGTACCATAAACATACTTCCTGCTGCGATTCTGGATGTGAGCCTCGGGTCAAAACTTATGTCCCCGTGCAAAACTCCTTGGAGGGGAGGGGAGGGGGCGAACCTTTCCTTCCTCTTCTCGACTGCCAAAAATCGTTAGAGTTTTCCAAGGAACTACTATAATTGGGTGGAATCAGAGGCCCGCATGATAGTTGTTGAAATCAGAACATTAGGACCAGATCAACCTAGATTGTGTACACCAAGTGACCTCATCGAGGGCGCCATGCCGGTTCTAATCCCCAATTTAATCTTCTAATCCCAAATCTCCAACCCTCCCAAGAACCCAATCGATTATTTACGATACGGAAACAGAGCACTAGGTCAATTGTGTGCATCAATGTTGAATGAGTAAGAGCACGAAAGCTTGTGGATCAGGGTTTCGCTCATTTTCCGACGGAGAACCGGCCATTTGAAACCAAGATGGCATCCTTGGAGTTTTTTGATGAGTGTTACCATTGGATCGCGTTGATGTAAGCCAACTAACATATGCCCGTAGGTGCTATTTGTTAAATTATGACCATTTCTGGGAAAATGGCGGCCATTTTTAAATTCCGAAAATGGGCCCCCGCCTAACCATTTCCAAAAATGAACTTTCTATTTCTGGATTCAGCATCATATCTGAAATAGCCATAATAGGCAATAACACACAATTTAGAGGCATGCCAATCTCATAACGCTCATTTTGGAACAAGTACCCCCACTGATGCACTCATGCAATCTAATCCCTCTATTCTGCTAACAAGCCCTAAACCTTGTCAAGCGTATGACACTCCAGATCAGCACCTATTGAGACGAACCCTTGTAACTCTTGAGCGTGTCAGTTTTGAATATCTGATCGATAGATGTTTGTTGGTGCACAGAAATTTGACTGGGTAGAGATCTTCTATCTGGTATGTGGTGGCATTCCAATATGGCGGTAGGCCAGGAAGATCTAACGACAAACATCAACATATGTGGTGCCACAAATTTATTTAAGTTGCCTAATTTATACGTTAACCCACCAGTGGCCTCTAATAATATGCGGGTGCGGTTATGCCGCACCCGCATTTTATCGGGAGATATGCCGGGGGGTGGGTGGTGGAAAGGGTTGATAAGGTGGAAATGAGGTAAACTGAGGCAATTGCATTAAATCACACTCTGTCTCGCTGTTCGAAACGATAATTTTAAACCAATGACTGATGTGATTGGTACTTTGCAGGTTGAATGCAACATGAAGTTTTGTTTTATCCAGAGAGCCAAAAAATTTGATCATTACATTAAGCAATCTAATAATTATAAACATTCATCTGAACACAAAAAGTTCAGATTTGAAATAGACGTCGGAATAATCATGTCTAAGGAATGGTTCGTTTTTTCTTGATTGTTTTTGAAACAGAGCAATCTTTCTCATACTTATCAGAGACGTTCTATGACTTCCACCAATATCATCCTTAATAAGGTGTAAAATGCTCTTGGCAACGCGTACAGCAATGTCTTTCACACGTTCTTGAACGCATACTAACATTTCCACAACGTTCTCCCAAACGTTAGGAAAACATAAAAATTGCACCACATTGAAAGAATATTACCCGAGTGCATGATGTACAATATCACGATGAAGAGTGGCGATATTCCAGGTGACTCGAAGTAAACTGTAGGACTGGCGATCCGCATCTCGATTAACCTGATACTAATGTAAAATATGCGCATAGGACATTTTTGCTGTTCCTGCATTACCTTTGTTTACTTGCTCGTACAGTCCGTACGTAACAGCACCGGTATTCGTTTTAGCGTAATCACTTGGTTCACATTTTCAGTGAAATCTCGTATGATTTCGCTCCCCGTGGTATTTGTAATAATGAACATAGATGATCAACACAAGTGAAAGAGTTAAACTTTAACATAAAGGTTATTTCCCCATCCAGCACTATTGGTATTCACTGCTGGGGCTGCTCACGGGTGTAGTACAAAAATCCCCACCGGGTACTCCATATTCTAACATAGAATAGCCCCAAATTCATCCGTGGATGCCATGTTCGTAAACCTGGTGTTGGGTTGATTGGTTGACTGTAGATATCAGACAATAGAGAGAACAATGGTAATTAAATTGTGTAGTGATAACAGCTGCGTATATGTGTCGTTGTTCTGATCAGGTTAATCTAAACTGTGATTACGTATTTTAGCGTCTTCAGGCCCTTGTGTTCAACTTGTTGAACCGAAATCATGGTCACACTGCAAGCACTGGTCTCCACCCCTCATCACATTGCCCTTGGTACATATTTACCACCCATGGATTGTGTGATTCCTCGAGATTTTTCTGCCGTCCCATCTTAGCCGACGGGGCTGCCGCTACAAAGCGGACTATGAACTCATTCCATGTACTCTGCATACCGTGATCGCGGCATCCATATGCACACCTTTTTAAGTCCTGGGACAGAGTTGTTTTTCATACCACACTCAATAGTCCATTATAGTATGTCAAAATCCGTCATAATCCAGAGAGATATATTTCAAATCTTCATCCACAGAGCGCTCTAGCGCTTTCGATATTGATGTTATTATTATAGGAATATTTTTCTATCTCGTTCCACTGGGAACAATTGACACACGACATTGCTTGGTGTCGTAGACATTATTCCTAATGACGTTCCGTCTAGCTTTGAAAATTAATGCAATCATCCAATCATTGCTGCAATTACTAAATCATTAGAAAGATCAAGTGATCCTTTACGCAACCTATAATAATTTCAAATCCGAAGGCACAACTATATGACACACCAAAATATGGTTCCGTAACTGTGGAATAAGGTCGAGTAGCTTCGCTTTCTCAAGTTACCAGTAAAATTTCGTGAATATGGGGTGACACTTGTTGAAATAGTTCCACACAGGTAACATTCCAACGGAATCCAGTTAATGTTACTCGTCTTCTAGTACTCTGCTAGATCGACTTTCCAACAATGTTTCGTCATGGGTTCCTCAATGGATTACAACTCGGTGTAGGGGGTGACTTTTTTTTTTAAACTATAGTCGCTTCTATCGGCAAACTCCAACACTATTCCATTTCCTATCCTTTACAGTATCTCACAACAGGTTCACGAGCAACTTGATCGTTGGACAGTCACGTTTTTCGTTCATTTGTCATAACGTAATTTCTTCATTTCTTACCATATCCCTTGAACCACCTGATTCTCTAGCAGCGCCTACAAGCTCAAGTTTTGTCTTCGTTGTCTGTCCCGTGTATGCATTGTTTACAGTGGACAAACACACAATACGGTAGAATGTTCACATATTTGTTCTCGAACCGATTATGCACACCGCCCCCTCCCCCAAGTAACCTTTGCCGTATTGTATCGTGTATGGCAACCGGCGATAACTCGCCTTCTTTCTCGACTAGTGCGAACAGGGGTGGTAACCATACCCAACATGCTACTTCCATGCCCTTGCAAAACGGAACATTTATGTTCAACGCCACTGCTCACAACAGCTGACCGCGGGACTTGATTGCAAATATCACGAAACAAAACGAAATCGTGCATAAATCCCTTTCATTACAGCGACACTAACTCACTTCTATACCTCTATTTTTTTCTTTTGTGAGAGCAGAAGATCATTATCTGCTAGAGAGAAAAAGTACCTGTGAATGACATGCAATGGACGCATGGTTGGTAAAAAACAACAACCAAAACAATTATAATAGCTAATTAGTCGTAATGTACTGTCGCTTGTACGATGCCCAAGTGATGAATGGAACCCCACGTCTGCATCACGAATGTATCCATATCATATCAAAGTTCTTTCAGTGAGCAACGAGTAGGTTGCACCTGACGATTACTCCTGACGAACATGTTACGAGAGCGATGATTACGTATAAAAAATAAAAAAATCCCACAGTGAATGCGGCCCATCGATCTTCCAATTGGAGCACTTTGAAATTCCAAATGTAACCCAAGGTCTACATCGAAGTTTTAGCACTACTACCGACCCTCGTTGGGAGGAAACCCCCCGGAGAGTCCAGGATTCACATGGAAAACCGTCGAGTGAAGGGCGAACAGAAGTTGGATTCGATGTCACTCTCCTCTGTCTTCTGCTATCCTGTGATATAGATTGAACAGCCTCAGACGCTGCGGCTTTTTAGCAGCAGCCAATCAACCTATGAACAAAACATCCGGCATCCCCCAAGAATCTAGGCCTCCAGCTGAGCATTGCCTGTTTTGCCTCCCCGCTGACACTAACGAGGGGAACTTCAGATGTACGCCTGACATGCGGCACGCAAAAGTAGTAAATGCGGCGCACTTTGTGCAGTACGGTAGACGTTCGTCAGTCTTGCTATCTCACCCGTGAGCGCCGAGCTCCTCACTAACTTCTGACGTTCGAATGTTGCGCAATGAGGGAAACAGCGCATATCTCAACGATGACAATGAAATTAATCAAATAACTAGTTACTACTCTAATATGTTTTTCGGGACCACATGACATCAACAAACCGCATAGGCCAGACGTCCGACATCGCGGATCTACCAACAGCAACGGTATACTCCTCCACGTTCACGACTTTCAACATTCAACAATAACGTTCAATCTCTGAATCGTAATTCGAAAGACGAAAGTTTGCCAAAGAGGTATGATACCCAATGGTGCAAATGTGCTTACACTACCGGGTGATGTTTTAGACTGTGATTTGGTAAACGTTAGAAACACTCATCGGAAGTTAGTACGAAGGAACACGTTCACTCTCCGAACAATAAATTGTAGTATTCAATCACTCCCCCCTGTTTTATATCATAGAGATAGCATCAGCTCATCCAATTATGCTTATATACGTCATCATGACATTACCAGGAAAGTACGCTGCACACAGACAGACCTACCAGACATATAGACGGACAGATACTGGACATAAGACATCGAAATATCATTTACTCTCTTCCTAACTTCCAAGGAAAACAACTCCGGAAATACTCGAGCAGTTCTAAATTCTACCCCGATTTCCCCCAACTAGCTACTGAGCTGAGGATCTTCGTGGCTACCTTCTCTCCAGGATATAGATGCCGGATGGGACCAGCGTAGATTATATAACTCTCTATCAATATATTATCGTGAAAGATAATTCTGTGTAAACACGCGGGGTGTGAGAAACAATTCACTTGATCAATAGGCGAATGGAAAATAGGGCGGAAAATTGTATAGGCGATCGTGGTGTGGGTGTAGTGAATTATCGGGAAGTCTCTGTTTTGTGTCCAAATAGTGACAAGGACTCATTGGACCACATAATATATCACCGCAACAATGATAAGTGTTCGGGGTGGATATTTATGCGTTTGGACCGTGTGCCCCCGTCTCCGCCCGGCCGGACGCCGTCTCGCCGCCGCCGCCGCCGGAAACTTTAGGCGTTAGCGCTCTCATTCTTTAACACTTTATCCGATTGACAACGAGACTTAGTACACTTGTCCGTATGAGTGAAATCGCGGATAAGTTCGAAAATTGGATATATCGTATATTTGCTGCGGCCTCTATGCAGGTTTTCCGCAAAATTTTCCGCAAGTTTGTGCGATTTACACGAAACTTGGTGGTTGGGGGTAGTTGTTGGAGCCGAAAAACATTGCGACAATTTCAAGGTCATCGAGGTCAAGTTTGCATTTCTTTGACCAGTAGCCTTATTAGCATAATGTATGTGATATTTCAAACTTCATTGGATTTTCATGAACCTGTGAATAGGGCCAACTATCAGTGCCGATGAATTTTCCTAATGTGGCCCCCGAGGTCACTGAGGTCATCTTGCATGACTAATTGCTAATAGTTGGCACAATTAGCAATAGGCAAAATTTATAACACTTTGTTGGTGCTAACGAAACTTGGTGAGTGGACCTTCGAACAGGCCGATAAATTTATCATTGCGTTGTTGATTGTGATATTGTAAATCACTGAGAGTCATTATGTGTGTTTAATTGAAATATTCGTTAGCATTAATTAGAATAATAAGGGCAATTATTTCTCATCTTGTAGGGATTTTGACGAACTTTGTGAATAGGACCTACTTCCAGTTCCTGATAAAATCTTACATATAGCATCAACAGCACTGAGGGTAAATTTGTGGGACTTAATTTGCATCATAGAGTGATACTGATCAGTCAAAATGATGAGTTTAATACCTTATTCGCAATAACATTGGACATGTTTATCCGAATGCAAAATGCTTCTAGGATTGGATTTGCATCACATGGAGTGTAAAAGTTTTCATAAAAACCGCAATGTCCTTGAAGGTCATTTAAAGGTCAATAAGGTCGAAAACTGGTTTAGTACTTTGTCGGCAAAGCACTGGGTTGGCATCAGGAATGCAAAATGCTCCTAGGGTGGATGTATCACATGAGAGTAACAATTCATAAAAAACTCGTCATATCATTAAGGTCATTCGAGGTCACTAGGGGTCAAATATTGTTTTTGGCTAAATCGGATGAATTGGATATCAGCGAGGTGGATGGTTCACCATGTGATATAATTGTTGACCTGATGTGGTGTGACCTCTGACTGAATTTGACCTCTGTCGGTGGTCATGTGGTTAAAGGTTTCGAATCGTGGAATACATGTACTATTTAAGGACGCACCTTGTCTGGGGCTGTTGGGGTGCCTCATACACTTGACAAGTGGATTATGAGGGCTCTTGTGATTCCAATTTAGTAAAAATGTGTATTGTTTTCACAATGTCACATTCCTGTTTAATCAGTGGAATATCAATTTCTGTCCTATCAGTATCAGGATATTTCTCAGAATGCTACTGGGTAAAATTGTGCACCCCTTTATGCACGTGTCATTGTAAGACGCACCTCCAAGGGGTGGAGGGGTGCATCATACAATTAACAAGGCATTATAGACCTGATCCATTACTAGTTAACTATGTCGTTTTCACCATTAGTCACATTCCTGTTTTATCAGATGGAAATCATTTCTGTCCTATCCAATATCAGGATATTCTCAGAATGCTACTTGGTAAATTTGTGTACAACCCCTTATGCACCGTGTCAATTGTAAGACGCACCTCAAGGGGTTTGGTAGGGGTGCATCATACAATAACAAAGTGCTTATCGACCTGATTCCATACTTATTTAATCTATGTCTTTTTTCACTATTAGTCACATTCCTGTTCATCAGAGTGGAATATTAATTTTCTGTCCAACAATATCAGGATATTTCTTCAGAATGCTACTCGGTAAATGTGGACCCCTGTAAATGCACTTGTCAACTGTACGACGCACCCCCAATACCCCGGACCGGGCGTGTCAAATGTGGTCTCGTCAGAAATGCAAAGTGACTCACATAGGGACACTTTTCAATAAATAGTAAGTTACAAAACTGACTCTGGTCTGCGTCATTTTCTTTCTGATTATGTAGAATAATATAGGACAAGCTGGCCTACTGGTGGATTATTTTCAAGGAATTGTAAAACATTTAAGTGACCTGAGGGTGTGTCAATGTACAATATTGGCATGACCCTCCTTGACAATGACTCACCCTGTCTGGTTATAGGGGGTGCATCATACATTGACAATAAATTAGAACTCCGGATTTTCTATGAACTCGGCTATTCTCTTTTGCTGTATCTCTATTGCTGTATTAATGACTCTGAATTAAACTTCCCCAGCTCTTCCTAATGTGGAAGAAACCAATTTCATTGTCAAAACAAAATCATGATCCCAAATTATGTCACTAGTAAATTTTTGGTGTCGCCCCAAATGGCTTACATAGAACCCCTTTATATTAGTTGTAAAATTGAACAGGAAAGTAAATTTCTGTTTGTTATTCGTATGTTCAGGAGACCATGTGACAAACAAATGATACAACGTTGAAGCACCAAATCAAATGTGAGATGGGAAAAATAGATTTTGGAATATTGACAGTGGACTTTCGTGTCCCCCCATAAATTGACTCTTTGAAATTCAAAGTCCACAAACTAACACTTCCTCGAAAGATTTTTTAGAATGTTTCCTGAAATTATATATGTAGTCATGATTTATTAGAACACCACACCGATTGGTTACTCTAATTAATTACCTAACTACTTGTTTTCGAATCGAGCAAAAAGGTCACTTGGGTGGTCCCCTCACCGTTACATATGAAACCGGAAAAATTTGCTTCTTATGGCCCTAAAAACCTGAAACTCCATCTAAATGACGAATTTGTTTAATACCCCTGTCAAAATTTAAATTGACAAAATAATCAGATCAATCATGAAACAAATTAAAAGCTTTTTGTGGTTGATTTAATTTTAATACTTTGGTGTCTCCTACATATTAAACCCTGTATTATCCATTTAGGAGACCTGTGGTGTTGTCTAATTTTTCATCAAGGCAAAATAGTAACTGTTTGATCAGTAGAATGAGATCACACAAGGAAGTCCTTCTTGATTAGAATTGATTGCGCAATAGATGAGAAACTGATTCGGGCCTGAAATATCCATGTCATAGGTTTGGCCCTTCTTGGTTCAATTCATGGAATACCCATATCCTGTACACTTTTGCTTCACAAGTCTATCAATTCTTCTTTTCTACAATATGTCCGGTTCATGTTCACCCCTTTCTTGAATACAGATGCGGATCTATACGTCTGGCGGTTCCCCGCCCGACATTTTTTTAGTTGGAAAATCGTTTGACAGCCTATGCGTTGCGGCGGATTACTTTCGGGTAACTCATTTCACTCATCTCTATTTGCTGCCTAGTGATGCGAAATTAGAACTGGTCCACGGTAAAGATCCCACTCATCTTGAAGATCGTTTATGGGATTCTAGCCATTGAACATTTGGTATGCAGCATGAACTGTTTAGCTACGCACCATTACCGAACACGTTCCTATCTAATATATTCGCGCTCTTCCTGGAATTCCTCTATTACATATATAACCAAAGTATTGGTCCGTCAGTCTCCATCGTTTTACGCATACTGTATAGGAACGATCCATCGGTTCGAATTTGAATAACAATATGTCATTTACAATTGATATTTCTCCAAATGTAAATTCACACAGCAGGCTGCATGATGTATCCATGAAACCAATCAACAGCAGGATATAATATATCTATGGAGTCGGTGGAGTCCACGAAACAGATTAATATTACTGCTTTTAATAGCGACAATACAATAGTTTTTGAGAGGTTGGTTAGACGCATTCACGTTATACTGAACCAGCTACAGCGGCAAGATTTAACGATTTCTCTACCTTAGTACGACGTGTCTTGTATTATAGTCATGATCGGTAATAACATACTAATAAGCACTGGGTAATTTCTCGTTTCAATCCCCGGAAAGTAAAAACAACGAGATTCAAGCAGATAATACCGCACCAGAAAGTTGCAAGGTATTATGTTTTGGTTTATATGGAGAATGCCTACTAAGTACGAATTGGATAATAAAACGAAAACATAATAATATTTAAACGAGCCAGTTAAATTGAACTGGAATACTTATTCAAATTGGACCACGACATACATGAACCACACATAACTGAATATTAATAATGATAATACATTTATGTTAAGATATACACAATAAATACGGTGTGAACAGGTGAGTCTCGAGAACCTTTGCACCAAGTTTGAGGAAGATATGTTTCTGATATTTATTAGGAGGGAATTCGAATAGAACAATGATCGATGGAGTCGGGTTTCGCCCAGTGATAAACTATTCGCTTCAGTTTGGCTAGAGCATTCCTAGAGTTTAGGGCCGGTCGAGCTATCGTTTAAAAAGAAGTCACGCATACATACATCACTGGGCAACCTTCCTACTACATTCAAGGAGTCTCAATGTTGGCGTCACTAAAAATGATTCACTGACACAAGTCATCGGAATCGTTTTTGTTGTCTTACACAACCCGACATTTGTACTCGACTTAAGGGTTTGGAGCACTCCCAGCCTTGTACGCCACGGAAAATGGAACGAAGGGGGTTCGAGTGAGTTGAAGATTGGAGCGCTATGCTGTCCTCCCTCGAGGAACAAGCACTCTGACAGAGGACTTTGATCGCTGTCATGTTTCTGGAACCCGTGAGAAATCCTGGTGTCGAAAGTGTGCCTCTCTTCCAGATCACAGGAGTGGCAGGATATTACGAATTACTCCCGTATTTCCCCCCCCTGATGACAGAGGTAATGATATATTCTGAAAACTAACGAGGGAGGTACCAATGAAAGAGTAAGAATAAATCACCATAGGTTTACTCACGCGTTCTCGCACGAAAGCTGTTGATTTTTTTCTGTCCAATTCATAGCTGCCATCAGCGCCAGATAATCCAGCTATGATACTAGCCATCGTACTAGTAGAAACAGTCAGCGAGAAGTTCATTTGACACACACTCAGGAAGTGGCTTACTGGGGTGCCTAAGGAGAACATGATTAGAATTATATCTTTGGAGCTAGCCAAAGCACTTTTCGATGAAATAGCATCTGTCTAAGTACCTAAACAGTTTCCGTCCATTATGGTTTGGTTTATTTTTTCCTAACTGAAGTTCACGACAGCCAGTGTGGATCTAGTCGAATACCAAGTGAGGCAATTGATTGTCACTCGTGTTGGTTACCTGTGAGACATGCTTGGTAAAATGCATGAAGCAGGTCTTCCTGGAGGTTGGCCGTGAAAGTACTGACATCTTCGTCAAGCTCAGTTGTGTTAACACCACCTCAGCAGTTTATTTCCATTCCGTTCTGGTCATCTTGTCTGGTAACGTGTTTGGCGCGGTGTTGTGGAAAAACATGGAGAAGGATACAACAACGCATGAACATTTCAGTTGATATTGAGAACGTTTAATTACCTGAATGTGGTCGAGAAATATAGGAATTCCATACTGACAAGAATACTCCAGGTGAGGTTCACAGCATGCTTAACCACTGAAACAAATAGCTTTAACAATAGCTATAACATCAACATAGCGTTTTCCCTCCTTTCCCCCATGTTCCCCACCAATTTTTCCACGCTTGTTGGTGGCCACCCCGCAAACCCGCTGGCTACGTACTGCACCACGCACATAGAGTAAATAGAAACTAATAGAAAATGGAAGAGAAAATACTTATAAAGTTGAGGCAAGGAGTTCGAAAACGTCTCGGCGGTGGTGTTGCCAGGTCTCATTGGTGAAAGCCATGATCCAGCAGGAGATGTTCAATGACTTAAGGGGGTCAGATTTATATGGAACAATTCAAATGAACATTGAGGACTCCATAGATCATGATGAGATTGGTAGGGGGTAGATAACATATCGAGGAGGAATTTCAAGATAACAGTGATACTTACCCCTTAATCATAGGATAAGGTCCATTTCTTCACCTTCCTGGCCTTTTTTCCTATTTCATCCAGGACATTATACGAGGTTTGTGCATATTATTAATCATGCTGAGCTGAGTGCGCCCTTACATAAGTGACACAGTGATGCCCGCCCATAGCCCTCGGGGACTTGCTCAATCACATTGCTAACCAATACTATAAACAGGCGGCGGGTTGAATGACGATCGTGCCATGTTTTATATTAGAATCGCAGCAACATTCGCCACGGGGAGCTTATTGACTCATGCATAAACTGAGGGGCATCTAGCGTTCCTCCATCACCGAAAATAGATGCTGCCACTATTGCAATCAGTAAACCTTGACATTTACAGACATGCGTTCAATATTTCCTTATAGGTCACTCCTGCATATGCTATCAACATAATCGGATCTCAATCTGAATAGCCATATCCCACAGCATTATCGAACTTTGTAGCCCACTAAAATCAAGGACCGTTCTATTTCGAGCGTCACGGATTTCGAAAGAGAGAGTGCAGTGTCGCAGTGATCACTTATGAACGAAACTATCAAAAGTGGTAGTTTGATTCACAGCTTCCTTCAGTCCCGAAGTATTCATCATGGATAATATACACTGAGTAATAGCAATAAAATCAAAAGTTTCTCGTGATGAAGCAAAGTTTAAAGCCAAACGCTTTTCATTACAATCTCAATCAATTTCGTTCTCTACTCAATGATTTGTCGCTGGTAATTGCGAGTTTGCATCATAAACATACTCGACATACATTCCAGCACCTGGATGACATACGGCTGTTATTGGGGCCCGTGCTTTTTTGCCATGATTGCCTAACCACCCCTTCCTTCTAACAAGCGAACGGGTCGAAAAGTATGATAGCTGCCGGACGACAAGATTCACTGTGGCGAATACACTGCATATGTTATTCACCAATCCACATATTGTTCGTTCACATTAATTTATGGACCTTTACTGAATCTGTCATAACCTTTGACATGGCTGGAACATGTCTACAAATTAGAATAATAATTGATAACAGTGCCACCAGCACAACAGTAATCAACCTATTCCTAGGCCTGTATATAGCTGTATGTACCCAAACAAAACTTTATATGTGTACCCAGACACAAAGTCCTAGGTTGCTTAGCAATGAACAGTGGAAATCCCCCAGTCCCTGTATTCCAGCAACTCAGCGCCTGACAGAAAAATTAAACAGCTCCCCCAATACCTCAGCCAGTCTGCAAGCTCTTGAGGAATACTGTAGACAAACAACTCTCACCAGAGAGTTCAATGGGAGAGGCTTAGCTGAGGTAGATCAATTGGGGCTAATTAATTCGGAATTAAGTTGAAAACCATAAACACACTAAGCCAAATTAAAAAATGTAACTCAGCAGCCAGAGGACCATGACCTTCATCCACCCACAAGTTTAAACCTGATCGCATGTACCGGTTCAGGAAGTACGAATGATCCGAACGAACGAACTAACGACGACGAAACGAACGGACGCGAGAGACATGATGACTTGTAGAGCAATGCTTACTCGCAGCTAAAAACAATCTTACATGAGTGTTCCCCCTGTAACGGCTAAAGAGTAACAATCGAATGCAAAAAACTTCTATAGTCATATTCAAGATGAGAGCCTTATATATTAGCAGAATGAGGAGCTATCCTTTTTGAGATTGTCTGTCAATGGTCATTGCGTGTACCCAAGGGTTGCGTTGCTCGCCAATATTTGCGTCTCTCTGATAACCTTATTAATGGAGTTCCGGGCGGGGGGGGGGGCAGAAAATTACATGCGCCAGTTAATTCTCTGTGGCCTGTTGTGGGATATCACACCAAAACTCTACAGGCTGCACTGGACTCCCAGATAGAAAATACATGTTTTTGAAATCCTTCGACCCACCTAAAAGCTGCCAGCCATTATGAGCAACGGCTGAAGTTTTCAACGTCACGTCTGTTTCTGCCCGCTCCTCATTCGCGGGAAGGAAGCTCTCCCATAACTCTACCAGACTGCGCTCGAATGTGGCATCTTCAGTCTCTCACATAAACTCATCTTCAATCGTTCAAATTGATCCATCGGTTATCGCCTGTTAGTCTTTCGTTCCGCTGTTTTGCGTTATGTTTATTTTCTGGGTTAATCTACTACCTTTCTCTGAGGGTTTTCAAGCGCCCCTCGACTTTGCATTAGGCGCCTTACAAGTCCTCAATATGATATATTATAACTAAATTTGGGTGTGTTCACAGCAACGTTTACGAAAGCCTCAACCGGAGTACTGTCAATCTGAGCGTCGCCAACGTTCACATAAATCGACATTATGGAATAATCCACGAGTGTTTGCCTCTAATATTCTGTATCGATATTATTCCGCGGAAGCGGGACACTGATTGGATCAGCTCGCGTTCGTAAGACCAATTCGGTGAACACATGAATCACTCCTGAAGTAGTTTTAACAGGGAGATGCGTATGTTTTCGAAAAGGCGAGTAAATGAAGGCGAACATAGTTCGCGGAAATCTGCGGGAGTCGGTGTGTGCCAGTGAAAGTTTGTGTTTTATTTGACTTTCTATAAGTGATATTTGTTCCAGCCATAGTAGTGCGCTTGCAAATGCCGGCTGAATAGTACGACATCGTCGATATAAAATAAAATAATAATAGATTAGATACATTTTATTTATAGCCGAAAGAAAAATCACCGACGATGCTCAATTACGACTTAACAGAAAAGGACAGGAAAAAATAGCTGAGGTGCCAAGCAAAAACGGTATTCAAACAATAATAATAAAAAAACATTCTGCCCTACTGACTTATTGAAAAGATATGTTTTGTGCTTAGATTTGAATAGATCCACAGATGAGGCAGAGCGAATCTTGGCGGGGACTATTCCATTCCTTGACGCCCTGCCTGAGAGCAAAAAAATCGCCTCACCATAGAATGCCCGGTCTTGGAATGGAGGCGGACTTATAGAGGTTGAGATGATGACGAGAGAGGGACGGCGGAGGGAGCGCAGGGTGAGTTAACGCAGTCACAAGAGTTGGATGAAGGTTCGGCTCAATGTCATGCGAAAAGCTCGGTAAGCGATCAGGAGGGTCTTGAACTGGGCTCGGTATCTTATTGATATATAGTTTGAGTTGAACCCCTTTTGCGTTTAGAAATATTGATGATGAAGCGGACATCAAATGCATAATATGACAGATTGCCAGATACCTCCAAATTTACAGAGGCTATTATCTTGCGAGTTTGCAATATTCATAGCTGCATTATTCTGTCACGATCACTCTCGTACTTCTCAGATGGAACATCACGTGGAAAGGTCGGGTGAGTTCCCACTCTCAGGGGGCAGGGCCTGATCAACAATGACTGTTAAGAAGGGCTGAGTGAAGTCATGAATAGGGGTTGGCCACTGAGCCATGCGTTTTAAATAGACATGATCATGTTACACATGCTGGAGGCGTAGACTATGGCAAGCCGTTTTACTTTTATTCGGTATTTGGAGATATCCACAAATTGTTTGCAGATCTCTTCAAAATAGTTTTGAGATATCTGCAAATCATTGAAGATATCCCCAATTATTTGAAGATACCTTCAAAATATTGAAGAATCCTGAAATTTTATGTGGATATTCTTCGAATGATATTGAAGATATCAGTAAATATTTGGGATATCTACAATTATTTGACGATATCTGTAAATCAATTATGATATCTTCAAATTTTGGAGATATCCACAGCGGAATTGAGGATACCGCAATCCGTTTGCTGATATCTACATTTGAATTGTAAGATAGCAACTCAAGGTGCTCACTTGTTGATATCTACATTAATCAAGGATATCTACAAATCTATACAGATATCTACAATTCATTTGGTGAATATCAGCACTTCGACCATAGATATCTACAATTAATACCGTGATATGTTGAATTATGGATATCAATAATTGCATTTGTGATATCTTACTATTTAATTGGAGATATTCTCAAATCGCTTGTAGATATCTACAATTGCAACTTGAATGTTGATATCAAAATCGCAGCCGTTTTAGTTTTTTTCAGCATTGAGATATCTTCAAAGAAGTGAGATAATCTTAAGATGATTAGCGGAGATCTTCAAATATTTGAAGATAGCTCCAAAGGATTGTGGATATCTCCAAATATTGAGATATCAGAAAATCAATTGAAGATTATTCTGCCAAAGAAGGTGGATATTCTACAAATACTGTCAGCCGTTTCAATTGTTTATATAGCATTTGGAGATATTATACAATTATTTGAGATATGACTTCAAATAATGCTGCGCCCACGCATGCCTGGGTATTATGGGACGCCTTCTGGTTATGAACTTCCCGTTTAAAAGAATGTGTTAAATTTGGGAAGAAAATTATCTTCCATTGCTTATGTAACAGAAGTTATGTACTGTTATTATCCTGGGCTGCAATTAAAGCGGTAAAATTGGTCTAAAAAAGAGTATTTTAGATTGTCGCATGACCTAGGATTATCACACTGGATTCGTTTTCGGCCCACAACATCATGGAGAAAAATAATTACGATACGGTACGCCTGGCCCGCGCTAATATAATAATAGCACCATGGTCCGGGCTATGCCATGGAGCTCTCATGTGAACCAACACGTACGAACTAACGTACGTACGTACGACGTACGTGCGCGCGCTAATGTACCGTACTGCCTCGAACGTTACCGTTACCCGTCCCGGTCGGGCCCATATGTTTTTGCCAGTTTCACGCTGGCATGCTAGGTTTGTAGTAGTACTAGAGCTCTAATCGCCATCGGAAATGCAAACAACGTGGAAAAAGGAATTCAAACAATATCGGAATCCTGTTTATCTTATCCTGAAAAACTTAGCGTGGCATTACACAATAACATGCATCTGGCTACATAGAAACGGGTACGACAGCAAACGCGCCTCGTTTTAGTTTTAATTCAGTATTTGGAGATATCTACATTATTTGAAGATATCTCCAATTCATTTGATGATATCTTCAATTCATGAAGATATCTACAAATAGACCAGTGGAATCAGAGCGCGCCCGTTTTTTGGCTTCTATTCAGTATTTGCCAGATATATCACTTATTCCAGTGGAGATATCGCAAACTGAATGAAGATTATGCAAATGAATGTGTAAGATCTGCAAAGGAGTTGACGATATCTTCACAAATCAATTTAATTTTGAAGATATAAACATTAATAGTTGATATTATGATTGATATGAAGGATATCTTCAAATGAATGTAGATATCTATAATAGAATTGAGATATCATAATTAAGTTGCAGATATCAAATAAATGAGCATATCCACAATTCAAATGTAGCTATTCAACAAATAGATTGAGGATATCTTCAAATGATTTAGGTATATCATTAAACATTTGCTGATATCAATTATTTAGGCTGATATCTGCAAACATTTGCAGAGATCCTAAAATAATTGTGGATATCTACATATTTGAGATAACTGTAAATCTATTATTGATATCTTCAAATTTTAGAGAACCTCAAATGAATGGTTGTAATCTTAATTATTTAGTAAAGATATCTGCAATTGTGTAGATGATTCTGTCAAAGTAAATTGGGGGATCAGTAATATTTGGCGATGTCTCTAATCAATAAAGATATTCTTCAATGAGTTGCTGATATCTGCAATTATTTGGAAGATATCTTCATTTATTTGAGGATATCTTCAATAATTGTAGATATCTCTATATTGCGAGGAAAAGGGGGGAAACGGCTCTTGCCATAAGGCGCGCTCAGGTACACACGCAGAGCCACACAAGGGTAAAAATTTATAATAGAGGGACTCCGCTAATTGAGTCGCTCGCCAAACGGCCAAAGACTTGTCACATGGAAACCCGGTAAAATTGGCGTTTCTTTCGGGTGGAAAGGCATGCAATGTTCACCGGAACTTGTACACGTACCTAAACCCCCAGTGTGCCTCTCGATCATCTGTTGGCGATATTACTTGGTACCCTTGAGCGAGCTAAGAATTTTAGAAAACACATAATCCGAATAATCCTTGGGGGCCACCCCTAAACCACGGAAAGCCAGTGGGCATTGTGATAATAGATTAGATATTGTTTGCGGACATCGACACACTGCAATAAATCCAGACTCTCAAATAAATCAATCTTTTGGTCGTCATGAGTAGCTACACTCACACATCGCTATCTGCAAAATAGAGGATCATTGACGACCTCCCGGGGGCAGCATATATGGAAGGATTATCTTTCGTAGTAGTATGACGGCAATATGAGTATTGCTGTAATCGTGGTAATGTATTGTTCCGACCTAAACGTAGATGAGCGAAGCTGTTTGTCACTGCTAGCCAGTAAAGACATTAGCCAAGGGGTCATGCGTGAAAGATAAAACTTAATTGACCGAAACAGGATTCAGACATACGTCAATGAAACATGAATACCACCGTAACTTATCGATAGGATCGATATATTACAGAGTACTTTGGGAGTATACACATTCGTCCAGGGGAAGACGGAATACGCAAGTCGTCAAACAAGTGATATTCATTTGTTATCAAAGTGTTCATTTATTTAGGCAAACCTCTGCTCCCATTTCCCCTGTGCCTTTTGCTTGAAGCCTGTTCCGCTTATGAAATACATTATAATTGAAGGTTGATAGGTGGGGAGATGGCCGGAATGGGTTTAAACTTGTACGTAATTAATCCCGCGACCCCACACGGGAATGTGACGGGGATAATATGGTTGTGGGTTGTTGTAGCGCGCCCGTATCAGGCTCCGCGCCGCGGAAACTTGGCGTTAGGCGCAATAACTCTTAATGCTTTATCCAATTGATCTGACAACTTGGTACACATGCCCACCCTGGTGAGTGGTGATGAAAACTCGGATGAGTTCGAAAGGGCATCACTGCAATTCTAGGGGCCGCTAATTTGCAAAATTTACGCGAAATTTTCACAGTTAGAGTAGGATTTTAAACGAAACGGGGTGGATAGGGACTATAGTTGATCCCGACAAATGTGGAGGGCATTGAGGTCATCGGAAGGTCAATTTGCGGAATTTATGCAAATTTTCTAAACTTTGTCAGATTGAACGAAATTTGGTGTAGGGACTATAGTTTGATCTCCCCAAATGTTTGCAGGTATTTCAAGGTCATCAGAGGTCAAATTTGCAGATTTTTGCGATTTTCCAAACTGGTAAGATTTGGAACGAAACTTCGGGGGAGTGGGGGATTACATTTGTTAAAAGTCATCTTCAAAGCTGGTAAACACAGCTGAAAACACCTCAAGTCGTTTCCGGGCGTCTGAGGAGGTTGTTAACAAGTAAAAAAAAAATTCTAGTACGCTCCGCGCCAACCTATGGTGGCGCTCCGCTTAGATAGTTATCTAGCAATTCATCCCCCCCCCCACTTCAAAACAAAAATCTACGCCCCCTGGTGTCTTTTTATAGCTATTTTCCAAAACACTGATAATATTCCATGCAAACAGTGCACTATATGTTTACAATTCTCTTTGCACGCCGTACAATTTATGTAACGCAGTTCACTATTGTGTATGCCACTCTCCTCGCAAGCAGTGCACATTCTCTATCCCACATTCCATAGGGAAATAGAATACATTTTTTCTGGGTAACAAGTAATCATGATGATTTCTTGCCTATGGGTGAAGATATCTCTGATGCCCAATCATTCGACATTATTACAGGTACATAGGCTCCCGTAGCACCATTTGGTGGCCCTGATGACTGACTTTGCCGACCCTCATACCCGGAATATTTCGGAGAAGGAAAGCAATCGCATATACCTTAGTCATGTACCATTTCATTCATTTGTGTCTTCTATTCATTAAGAACATAAACCAGAAAGTGAAAGGGCTCAGTGTTTCCTTGGACACTACCGTTTGTATGTCGTCAAGATTAATCGCATCTATATACCAGCCAGTTTCATGAATGGCTGGACACTACTCAAATTCAAATTACACCGTACAGACTCAAACTGAGATCGATAGCATCAAGTTACTTATCGTGAGGAATTTCAATGACGGTCTCACGAAAGTAACTGAATGGCACATTCATCAAAGGTTTGTTAATGTATTTTCACTTTATTCATTCATTTAATTGAATATAAAACCTACAAAATTACACGAATTCCATCATCACTTATCACCGATGATAATTCAGCGGTATTCTCTCGCATGCGAACAACTTTGTGTGTGGAGTACCACAGGGGTCGATTCTAGGGCCGTTAACATTTCTAATTTATATAGATGACATGGGCCCATCATTGAAACACTGCATGTATGATTGTATGCGAATGATACCACTTTCTATTTGATGAGTAATTATTAAACAAAATAAATGAAAAATTAAGTGTAGATATGCATTACATTAGCAAATGGTGTGCAGGTAATCAGATGGTTATGAACACAGATAAAACTGAAACTACGTTAACTGGATCCAAGCAGAAATTATTGACTTTGAATGAGGAACAGAAGTTATCTGTAGAGGTTAATGGATGTATCCTGACAGAAAAGCTGTCTGGTGTACACATTGACCCAACGACTATCTTGGGATGCCCATGTTGACTATGTTCATTCAGTGATCAATAGTAGAATAATAGCATTGCTCAGGAGAATTAATTCATTTTTAGATAAAGATACATGTATTTTATACTATAAAAAATATATTTAGCCAATTTCAGATTACTGCAGCCTCATTTGAAGAAATTGCAATAGTAGCAACATGGGAAGGATTATTCGGTTGCAAAAACATGAGGGTTATAATGGGGGACATGCACTTCCAACAAAGGAGTAGTGACTTACTCAATGAACTGGAGTGGCAATCAATGACAAAACATTCAAGAAAAGAGGATGAACTGTATAAGTGTCTGAATGGAGTGACCCCGGATTACCCGACGGAGTTCAGCATCACACGGCCTGTTTGTTAAGGGGGGGGGGGGGGGGGGGGGGGGGAAGAACTGACTATCATAAGAGAAGGTTCTATCATAGCGACAGAGAATGAAATGGTGTTTAACAAGAGAATGTTGAGTGACTAAGTCTTTGACATGTCTTAAACGTCTTATCCAAGGAATCATTTGACATGTTTCAGGATTCAGATTATGTTTTTGTATATTCAGTTTCTTTCAAATGGTCTTTCATGTTCTTATAACATTTTTTCATTAATGTTTTATTTCTTATTTTCTATTAATAATAATGAAATCCAAATTAGAAGTATTTAAAAAACAGTATGGATTACTTGAAAAAAAATGGAAATTTATCCGCTCCAGTGCTATGCAGGTGATCATCTGACGGTCAATTGAAAACGTGTATTATTCTTATCTCATTCTTATAAGGGTATTGTTTTCTTCTTCTCTTCCCTCCTTCATTTTCCTCCCATCGTCTTCTTCCCTCCTTGTTGAAGAACTGTAATGCCACTTTGTCTAGTAGGGAGCACACAAACACACTCTGACCCATAGGTCATAGATAAGAGTTATGTAAGGGTCACAATCCATTAAGTCCTCACTTTCAAACGTGCCACACTTCGAATTGATCGGCTTACAGACCTCATAACAGCGCTGACTACATTAGAGTAGTTGTAGACCTAAAGTGGATTTACCCAAGTTGAGAGGTAAATACTCATGCCCCATTAGGCATGGACGTAAAGGACAAGATACACTACTAAGTTAATCGAGTTCACCCGGTCCTCGTCTGTCATTTTAACAGGTTCATTATTAACACTAGTGACCATTCATTCATTTACTTTCACAGTAAGTTATATTAATACAATGGACAATATGGAAGGAAGTTGACCAGAAACCCGTGGGTGCTTTCCAGGAAGTCAACTCCCTAAAATGTAAAGGAAAAAAACATATGCAACCAAATTAACTAACACCCCTCAACCTTAACACCCCTGAACTTTGATATATTTGAAGATTTGCTTATTTAATTAATTATTTGATCTGGGAATATACCAATATACAGTACATACAAACAATATATGAAACATAAGGATCAGGACGAACAAAAGCAAACTCAATTCTCATGGCTCGAAGGCCTGTACACCCTAAATGAATAGACATGACGACGGCCCAAAACAACAAATCAAATAAAATCTTACGCCTCTGCTGAAAGACTGAAGAGAGCCGAAGACTATCATCAAGAGGTAAGGTCCCCACAGTCTGGGAGAAATATTAATAAAATTAGTTTGAGGAAGATTGCGTTCCTAGAATAATGATGATTGAAAGGGGAATCATCATTATGGCGAGTATTAATAGTGATATGATTGGTTTGTTATAGCAGGGCAAACAAAGTTGCCAAATGAAAACATTTCGGCAAGGACATAATTAGGGAAGGTTGTACCTGTTAGGAAAAGAATACCAATTAATATTTCGCAAGCGAGTATTATAGTTCAGCTCACGCATCTTCAGCCCATGATGAAACGTGAGGCGCCAGCGAACTCCCCAGTCTATTTCTGAGTGAGGATTCTGAGGACATCAAGCAGGTAATCCATACGCGAGTACCGGAACAACCGAGATTTAAAAGCATTAAGCGGGCTCCTGATTCAAACCCGCTGGAACAGAACGTTAAAAAGCAAGAAGCTGAATCCGAGCTTTAGTGGCATAGTGAAACAATGAGGATCCCAGAAGAGTTGATTGCCCAAAAGTAACACCGCGAGGTACTGATGGGACATAACAGTTTCCGAAAGGCAAACCATTAAGAAAGTGATAATAGATAGGAACACGCCTCCGCGGATAAGGCGCAAGTGCTTACTCGTCAATATTGATGATTATAATTTGTTACCATGGCACCAATGCGGACCCGATGAATATCATTCTTGTACATCCTCTCGGTTCCTCACTGATAAAGTTGTAAATGTAAATCAATGCATCACGCAGATAATGAGCAATGTGAGTGAGGTCAAATGCAATCATTCAAACAGCCACACAAAGAGGGTTGGACCCCAAAGAACACTACCCTGGGGCACCCCAGACATGACTTTAACCCATACAGTGATACCGATTCAATGCACACCGTTGGAATCAATTACACAAGAATTTAATCCGATTCCAAATAGCGACTGTAATTATTGAACTGCGAGAACGTTTCGTAGTAAGAGAACGGTTGTAGTAAAATATTATGAGAACATTTTGTCGAAGCCCGTTGGAAAAGTCTAAAAGAATACTGAGTGAGATGAGATACTATCATATATTGTGATCATCAGGATCCACAGGAGTTTGAATGGGATCGGAATAATTAAGGGAGCCCTGTACAGTGATATCCCCACAATTATAAAAGGGAAAAGTGCTGCAATTTGGGCAAATCCAATCCGTGTCAGATGCTGATAAGAGATTAAATTCCAATCGACTGAGCGTATTGCATTTTTGGTGCCATCAATATTCACAGACATCACAACAAATGGCATTTTGACTTCCCTTGACAGGTTTAAAACATGAACCGCATGGATGACTGGGTCCGGGGTTAACCTCAATATCACCACTGAGGATCAGATATCCAAACATATAATAGAAACTTTATATATGAGGGCTAAATTGTTCCAAATTTGATGGATTCCTTACATTTTTAGAACAAGTTGGCATTGTAATTGTTCGGTGGTACGGCCCGAAGATAATCAGACTGACGGCTTTTTATTATCATTGATAGATTGGTGTCTAATATGGATGACTGAATCTTACTATTAGGATGATTTTTCAAGGCATTGGTGTAATGAAGCAACTTCCGAAGTGATTATGTCATTCAGTAAATAATGGGTTTTACATTAACACGTGGAGCAGCTGGTGTAATATTTCGTACGGCACTCTTTTTCAAAGAAGAGTGGTTTAAGATAAGATTTGGAAATGCCTAATATATAACAGGCACAATTATGTGAAATGAGGAAGGAGCCAGGCTTGGTTTTGCTCATAACATGAATTTCAGCTTACCTAAGATACCACTTTTGGATACTATCCTTGGTGTGTGGGAGCCATGGTTACTTTACTCCCGAATAAACGTGAATCAATAATAACACCAAGAAACTTGAATCTGTCAACTTTAAATATTGATACTGCCATTTAGTACTCAATATTGAAATCATTCGTTCTTGCGTTAAATGCCATATACCTAGTTTTGCCAACATTTGAAGAGAGTTTGTTGGCAGCACACTATGGACAAAATTTGTTCAATTCATCACAATGGGAGACATGTCCACACAGGTTTTTCTGTGGAGTTTTCACCAAGGAGGATGTTGACAATGTGCCAATGGAGACAGTGTTCTTCGACAAGGAACAAAAATAACGACAAGAGAATGTGGAGATAACGGAAGAAATGGTTGTTGAAAGAAGAGGCCCGACCATGGAGGAGGGAAAAGCAAACAGGGCAGGACGGTATTTAGTAAATAAAGCAGATAACTGAAGGAGCTTGCACAAGAAATAGCGAAGCCACTGCAAATTATATTTCAGAAGCCATTGGAGACCACAGAAATACCAAAGGACTGGAAGAGATCGAATATCACGTTACTGTATAAAAAAAAGGTGAACGATCGAATGTATCTGAGTACATGCCAGGCATCTTAACATCTGTTCCCGAGAAGGTAGGAAAATGATATCAAGAGATGCAGTTGTACAACATTTAGAGGGAAAACAGCCTAAATTTAGACACCCAGCATGGCTTTCGATCTGGACGTTCATGTTTTACAATATGTTAATGTACTGGAATACGCTGACACGGTATATTGATGATGGGATCCCAGTTGATGTAATATATTTAGATCTTCAGAAAGCTTGACACGTACAACACATTAAAGACTATTGACAAAATAAAAAGCGGACATGGTGAAAGGGACTCATGCGAGAGTGGGACTAAAGGGTGGCTGAAACGAAAGGGAGCAACGAGTGGTACTGAACAGCAGTGAATCCAGTTGGATGAAAGTAACACATTCTGTAGTGCAAGGATCAGTTATTTGGATCCCAGCAAGAAGTTATTGACTTTTTGAATGAGGGACAGAATGTTTATCTGTAGAGGTTAAGGATGCTCCGGACAGAAAGCTGTTCTGGTGTTCAAATTGGACCACGACTATCTGGGGATGCCCATAGTTGACTTGTTTATTCAGTGTCAATAGTTAGAATAGCATGCTCAGGAGAATAGTTCATTTTTAGATAAAGATAATGTATTTTATACTATAAATAAAATATTTAGCAATTCTAGATTACTGACCGCCTCCCTTGGGGAACATTGCATAGTGGCAACATGGAAAGGATTATTCGGTTGCAAAAACATGCAGCAAGGGTCATAATGGTGGACCACGCACTTCCACGTGGAGTAGTGACTTACTCAATGAAACTGGACAGGCTGCGTACCGGTTGGTGTTTTTACTGGCCACATGATGATTTGGAAATCGGCATAGGTCTGAAAGTCGTAAATTTGACGACGATAACAAAAAGGGATTTAGTCCAATGCGGAACGAGAAAGATCGTTAGCAATTACAGCAAGATTTAGACCAGTTGTTGGTATGGAAAGAAAAGTGGCAAATGAACTTTAACAAGGGAAGGTTTGCAGTGATGCATTTTGGCCATGGAAACTTAAACTACAAGTACGAAATGAGTGAAAAAGAGCTGAGGGTGTATGTTAGCACCATACGAAGTTCAGTAGACAGTGTGCAGATTCTGTGAAGAAGCAAATGAAGTCCATGGGAATCCTATAAACGGAACTTTTTCTAAGTTCAACAGCAGAGTCATAAGGAATTCGTACAAGTGACTAGTGCGGCCAACACTTGGATCATTGCATACCCGTCGAGAAACCATACCTGAAGGAAGATATTACGTTGTTAGGCGGGGTGCCAGCAATGGATACCAACGGATACCGAATGACTGATACCGTAAGAGGAACGACTACATAACTGGATTTGATTACATTCACAACGCCATGCACGGCCAGTCTATCACATTTTTTCAACCTTTTTGCAAAGGAAAATATACAACATTGTGTGAGAGTTGTGTAAAGATCATACAGGACACTATACTAGAGAAATTCAAGATGATTATACCACAATTGGTACGCGTGAACCGAGACTGCACTTCCGTCTTCAATAGAATATGGAAAAATTGTAATAGACGCCCCCAGAGTGCTGTGTCAATCCCAAAACACTCAGATTTCATTCAAGAATATTTGAGAACAGTGCGGGATCCTCAGGTCTTTAGACCTCCTATCCATGGATGCCATTCTCTAACTATTGGAGATTCACCACACCAGATGAGAGGGGGACCATCCAGGTAATCCAGGTAAGTTGAAACTGATTCGGTCAGGTATGATCGACACTATCGTTGATTGTGCGGTAGATGTCACCACATGACATGGCCATACAACAGGTACCACATACACAAGTTGTGTGCAAAATGTATAGATACGGGAATCCCGTCTCAAAGAAATAAAAACAAACAAAATAAAGCACTCGTTTCACAAGCTATTCCAAAGCTGCATACCAGTTTTCAACTGACAGACTGCTATTCTGGATGACCCTCTCTTGACCTCAAATGATCTTTGACCTGACACCCGGGCGAAAAAAAGGGATCATTTGTTCTCACATTGATGGACAACACTTACCAATGTATGAGTTCATTATACAGGGGGGATCGATGTTATTGTGTTAACACGCCAGAATTAGCCAAAATTATAAAATTTTCACAATTTTCAAAATGGGTTTAACAAACATGGACACCCTGGTCCGCGGACAAAAAAAATAATAAGGTTCATGTACTTCCCTCAGATACCAGCTACCTGCCAGATTTCAAACCTGATCGAACAGGAATGCTTGACTTATGCGGTTAAGTAGATTGTCGACTTTGAACCTCTCTTGGCCTCAGATGACCTTGGACCTGACGCCAAAACAATAGGGAATCATGTACTCATCATGGGAAAACCCACAGATAACCACGTATGAGCTTCCATCCATCCAGCCTAATGTAAATTATACTAAGTTTAGGATTTTCCTTTTGAGATTCTTAACAAAATCTGTGTCGATCCCATGAAATTCTACTGAGATCAATTTGGAAAATGCTACCAATGAATTTTGAAGTGTGTCTAAGAACTATTTATCAAGTTCATAATAAGTTTGAAAATTCGATGACAAGATAATTATGTTTTGTTGTGAGGGAATGTACGTTTTATTCCTCTGTTCGTTTTGGGGTCATAAGCTATCAGTTGATCCGCCCCTGTAAACTGCGTCTCTGTTTATCGATACGTGGAGATGAAAAAAATACCAGAAATTGCTGAAGAACGAAAACTTCTCAGGAATTATTGTCAAATTACAACTTCAAGCTCTCCAACAAAGTCAATTGTTTCGAAATGTTTTTCGGGCACAATTTTGTTACAAATAACCAAAATGTCGAATTTTAACTTCTACCGCCATGTAGCTCTCCGCAAACAGTCCGCTCTTGAAATGCCATTGAAAGTCAGTGACCCACAGTTGGGAGAATCCCGGTGAATATACCCGAGCATACATTCGTGAACACTCGTGTAGTGCTTTTCTGATTGGTGGAGATTTCACCGACTATACACTAAATTATGAATACATCATAATGCACAAGCGATAAAAAACGGAAATGGTCGACTTTGTAGGAACAATAGACACACGTGTACCACGTCTACGAGTGTTAAAACAACGACCCTATTTTAGGTTGCACCTAAATAACCACTCGATTATTCAAGGACATCGACAGTGTATCCCGCAACACCAACACATCCTTCAAAGGGCAGACACATTTGAGTGACCACGATCTTGGTTATTACTCTCTAACTAAATCCTATAATACTATTAGATTCTCCCAAAATGGCTGTGCGCAAGTACATACACAGGGGCGGAAAATTGTTCAGGCGGATATTTGCATGCCTACGCGCATTTCTGCAGTTTGTGGTCAAGTTTAGTCAGCAAAATGTTAATACAGTGGTGTTGTTGATTGTCGATAGCACATGATTAATATACTGATCTGCTTCTGAAACAGTCGAAACTGACCCTTTCGTGCGCACAACCTGATTACGTTCTGCAGTGTTGGTGGATTTAATATGATAGCTCACACAACCTCAACTACTTTAGTTCCATTCGCCCGCGTTTTTCTTTCAACAATCATTATTGTTTACCTTACATACCAATATTGTAACCACACCTTGGGTTGGGGGGAACCATGCCCATGGCCAATTGTTTATGGTGTATTTTTTAGGGGAGGGGGACGGACAGATGATACACTAAGCGGAGCGCCACCACAGGTTGGCGCGTGTCGTAAAGCGAATTGGTCTTGACAGACCCCCCAAGATTGGCAGGAAACGGCACTCCCCATTCTATGGGACAGTGAGCAGCATTCCTAAATTTGCTTACAATTTTTTTTTTTCGGGAAGATTCTTCACAATTTATCGCCTTAGGGATCAATTTTGCGTGGGTGCTGTGCCATTTCAAAATGCGATGCAAGTGAATTTACGTCATAAGAGAAGCAATGGAAATGGCAATGGCAAATCCACTACGTTCGCGTGAAGCGCGAAATTTTGCAGGCAGGTCCAAATTAGACCAACTGATCGACCTTGCATGACCCTCTCTGAACCCATCACTGAGTTAGATAGGCCTGAGTTTTTCACTCAAAGATTGTGGCCCCATTTGCCATTTTAATCTTCTTTGCGGACCATTGGGCGCATGGGAGGGGACAATTTTGATTGGAGCCAGACTGTGGACAAATGAGTATGATACAGAAGCATTACGCAAAGTGCGCGCGAGGCGCGCGCGAAAATGGACACTTGGGGACATTCCATCGGAAAGTAAGGCATCTTTGGGGTAAAAAAAAACGTATATTCCCCTGAATTTTGAATCATGTCTTTGTACGATTTGTGGCGTTCCCTGGCCGAATCTTCGGATGGCTATTCTTGGGGTTTCCACCCGAGGCACCGTGGACCTGCTCCCTGTATGTGCACGTACACGTACCCAATTTAACAAGTGGTCGCAACCATTAATTGATTGCCGAATACTCTATTTTAATTTGCAAATTGACCATTTTTCAAAAAAAAAAAAAAAAATCACAGCACCCGCCATCAGGTAGTAGACTTTCCACCATGGCCACAACCTCCTTCCCTTAAAGGCAACAAATTTACACTTTTGGGTATTCCATCGACAATTCAGGCATATTTCTGGCTGGCTGCATTGTCGATGCTGCACCGTGTGCCCCCATAATGAAAGTATGTGCACCGTGCACCCAAACTTTCAACCAGTGGTTCGCACCATAATGTGGAAAAAAAAGTCAAATCCCGTCATGTCATTTGTTAGTTTTGTTCTTATCTAACTAACTGCCTGGTCCGCTAGCAGAAATCGACAACGTCCAATGGAAGGAAGCGACGCACCAAGCTGGTGAGCCAGTCTCGTCGAACGTAGGGATTGAGGAGAGCCCTTCCTTCAATGATAATTCTATAAGACAACCCAAGTGAATTTTACAGGCATTTTTCGTTAAGGAACACATATGTCTGCACGAGGCCTATCATGTGGTGTGCCCACTACCAACACCCAAGTACCCGCGCGCGCGCACCGCGCAAAAATTTCGAAAATGGACAACAGAATTTACTCAACTTAACATTTAGGCATTTGCATTTGTTTTTAGAAACAACGGTTGCTGCTGGATATGTCGAATACAGTGTCAGCGAAATAGCAGTCGGGCTCAAATATTGGGGGGGGGGGACAAAATGCATTGCGTCCCCCCAACCAAAATATTGGGGGAACTCCGCCCCCCCCCCCCCCTGCGGTCCCCCGTCTTTCCCCCCCCCCCCCCCCCATGATCGCCACCCTTGCACCATGGGTGCTCCAAGGTAATTTATAAACCAAGGAATATGCAAAGTTTTCTAAAAATTGAACTGTACCACTGTACGACTAAAAGTGGAACTACTTGTTGTTTGCATTGTTTCTCTCACTTTCTCTCCTCTTTTTCAAGAGGAAGTCTTCATATTGACATGTTAACTGAAAAACGAAGATATCATATTTTTGTCATATTTTGTTATGTTCTCTAAGACCCCCTGTATTCATTTTCGTCTATAACTTTCTCCATGAATAGCGCGACAGAACTGCCATATAAATATTTCTCTTTACTTATGTACTAATACGCGGATCTAGCGGTATCGATATGACTGACCATTCAAAAGATATAACGCCATGTGGGAAAAAAATATCCCGGAACTCCAAATTCACTAAATAACCGGACGTGGCGAAGAAACGATAAGAAGAAACATCTCTCTCTCCATGAAGGAACCATATCTCCAATATCTTTTCAATCAATCTAAGAGCTTCGGGCAAATATATCTAACATAACACTCCACTTATAGATTTTGAAAGGCCTGATTACCTTAAAAATGCGTGGTCCGTACATTCTGAATCATCAAATCCCTGGAGTCTCTACGGAAACTTCGTTTGAATACTGATCCAGAAGATGAATCTTGTTGGCCCGGTTAACGAAGGAAAACAAAAAGTGAATACAGAATCCCCTTAGATAACATAGTGATGTTGACAATAGGTGCCAGAGTATGTTTACTATATGCAGAGCCCCAAAAAAATTTTTTTCCCCCCCGGTCGTACATGCTAGTAACATATCTGTCTATAGGATTAAAACAAATTTGACCCCATGATATCATGGCTTGGAGATGTTACAATCAATATATCGGCATTAAGTATGGAAGAGATTGGCTTGAACAGAATCAGTCAAATAAAATACCTGGCTTGCCGTAGATAAACTCTCCCTCTTACCAATAAGTCATTATATGATGGCTTCAACATAAGATCCTTAATTACCACATGACATTTAATGGTAAACCTCATATGTACTACTAACCACAGCACACTAACCACAACGAAGTACCTAAGCTGGGCTGCATGAGAATTCTAGATTATCTTGGAGTGATCCCTTCCTACGTCACAAGGCAATTTTCTGTGAAGTGTCGATTAACAAGAATGGCGCCAGCGGGGGCGGGGGGGGGGGGGACAGGAGGACCATGCCTCTGTCGTCGGGGAAGCCTAAATTTATATTCCGTTTCTCCTCGCTCGTATACCATCCTTCCTCTTTAGTCGACTTCGTGGTAACTTGAAATAGTATTGACTAGATATACATAATAAATTTCCAACAGTAACATGTTGGCAATCATCCAAGATTGGATGTCGTGGTCACGACTGTTACAGTTTGTATATGTTTGTTTATGAAGCAGTTACCTACTACTATACTACGAAATCGGCATAATATTGACATTGGTGGGTACCCTCCTGTTCAACCAATCATTTCCGTTCTTTTCTGCTTATAGACTTAATTCGAAAAGGAAAAAACAGTCAAACGCTGCATCAGAGTTCTGTACATGCAAAGACCTGAAATTATTGCAACACAGGGGGCATATTTGAACTTGAAGTAGCATATTTCTACCCATTCCATAACCCTTTTTTAGGTATTTTATAATCATCTCTAGATGCGAAAAACTCATTCTGACACGCTGCATGATCCAGATCGGAGGAACAATGCAAATATTGAATGAAAAAGGTATCATAGACACTTTGATTGGAGGTTCTCCGAACGTAAATAATGCAGAATGAACACCATCATACTATTACATATATTTCACAATCGCAGACTATAGTACGTTACGGTCATTTCATGAACTACATCCCTGCATCGCGCACTAACTGCAGTACCAGGTTCTCTCCATATTTCTAATGGTCTTTGTTGGAGCTTTTTGTCGGTCGCTCGTCTGGTGGTGGCTCCACGAACCCTTTGTACACTTCTCTCGGAACCCCAGAGTAGAATGACGCTTCGTAGGTAGTTTCTTTTTATTTGTTGCCGACATAACAGGCTCGTTTCTCAGATTGGTTCGCTTCCAGCATCGGTCTATGCAGGCCTTAGTCGATCGTCTTATTAGTGGTGTTTGGTTTGTCCGATGTCGGACCGCCCCCGTTGATGAGCCGTATGGTAACCTTCGGAGGTAACCCTTATGGACCCACTTGTAGAAGTATCGGTACCTAGGCTTAGTCTTTGTGATCCATGATCTCCTTCGACGAAAAGTCAACAGTAAGGTCTGCTTAAACTTTCTATGGAACACAACGTAGAGGAATGGGTCCCATATCGACGACATTTTTGCGAAGATCACTGGAATGACCTTGGCGATCGGACCGATGGGATGCCGTTTGGTCGTAATTGACTGTAGAGTGCTTATCGCAAGCGTATGGTCCCCAGGAAACACAGAAAAACGAAAGTCCTTAAAAGGCCACCCGAGCTAATACGATAATGCGATATCATACGCGAGAATTCTCGAAAGCGTTTAGTCTTCGCAGAGGCTGATGTTTTAGACGAACAGCCCGTGGTACTTTGTGCCTAGAATATTTTCTGACCTCCTTCCTTTGAGTGTTAATCGCGAAATAGATCCTGGTGCCTCCACACAGCTGGCTATGATAGACAGGGGTGTGAGACCCATCCGCCAAATAAATCAACGCTGTGTATATTGTTGTGTTCAGATCCCTGGATGTCGTAATCGAAAGTACAGCCAACCCCATAGCCTTCTTCCACATAAGCCCCCAATGTCAACGAAGGGAGGTATGCTCCATATTGTTGCGTAAACCCACACGAGGGGAATTAGCACTAAGGTACTGTTCCGAGGAAACATTCCGAGGGCGTGGAAACAGTGGCAGATGACGTAATATCTGAAAAACGAAACGAAGCAAAGATGATGACCCCTTAAATGACACATAATTCAGTTTACATTTGACTTTGTAGTTTGTACAGTTAGGTCACAAGGCTAGGCTGTTAATAGGTTACAAATAGGCAATCATATACCCACATGGACAGCAGTTATATCAATATGAAACATAACTAAACTAATATGCACACAGCAGAAACCTGTCTTTTTTAGAGCCACTCTAAAAGTTGCTTCGAAATTTTGTGTAATTCGATGACACGCTGTTTCTAGGGGAACCACCTAATTTGTGATGTGCTGCGCGGCTTATGCTGGCGATTGTTTCCTAACAAAATAGTCCAAGTTGGATGAGGGTAAAAATGTGTACATGAGGACTGGCATTTTCTCAAGCCTCATACACTGCAGGGCTGGTCAATTCATTAGATAATTAATCAATTGATAAATAACTATTTGATGAATAGTTGATTGATAAATAATTAATTGATAGTTAGTTAGTTAGTTAGTTAGGTAGTTAGTTAGTTAGTAGTTAGTTAGTTAGTTAGTTAGTTAGTTAGTTAGTTAGTTAGTTAGTTAGTTAGTTAGTGACATAATATTCAAGTCAGGAAACATATTGGGAATATCACATTTCTGTGACGATAAACATTATTGGATACACATTTAGGGGAATGGATTGTTCTTTAAAATTGAGGGGAGGAGTAAAATTAGCAGTTTTTAACTAACCAATTCAATAATAGGCAGACCGATTTATTCTATATAGGAAGCGCTGCTCACATTGTTTGCTCATGATCGGATGATTATAGACATGTTCTTGCCCTCCAGCATTCCGCGAAAACCTATCCAGATTAGATCCAAAAAGTACAGTAACGCCAATTGCGCACGCTGCTGACGCAGTCTTTACTGCCATACATAAAGCGCCTAAAGTACAGGTACTCATCAGTTACATAAGTGCTGTCTTAGTTATATAACATCTGTGTAAGACTGGTTTACATAACATTTTAGCATTTCTAAACAACGCAGGATAAGTATGTTATCTGAACAGCTTTTGTGGAATTCCAGTGAATGACCCCAGTAATGTGCTTTTAGTTTTAATAGTTTCAATATATTCAAAACAATTCTGGAAGTTTGGTCAGATTAGTGAAAAACACTTCTGACAAAAAACCGTGATCACATAGATTCACAGGAAACGTTTTGGCACTGTACTGTGTGTATTCCGTCCAGGATCACTTTAAACTACGAGATTTTGTGCTGAGGGTATTTTGTGGCCCCTAGATAATAGTTACCCACGATTTCGGGTCTACATCTCTCTTCCCTCAGACTAACAAGGACGCAACGTGCTTTACACGTATAAATAGAAAGAGACAATTTCGTACTCCACTGAAAAAAATAAAACCAAATTAAAATAGGTAGCCCCAGAGGTCTATAGTGTTTTTGTGACAACGTTTGCCAATTCAGGTATATCTAGAACTGGGGTAATAATCGTTTCCATTCACACGCTAGAAGTTCGTCGTTATTACAGCATTCATTCTGAGCATAAATATGAAACAACATGGACAAGGCGGAATATTCCTACTCAAATAGTTTCAAGTTTCAAGTTTCATTTACTACTCTGTAGATAATAATCACAGCATAATGACATACTTACAGTACAGTATTAATAATATTAAATATACAGTCTGGAGAGATAAAGATTAAATCTGAGTGGAGGGACCAGAAATAGATGATACTTTTCTAGTCTGGCCCTGACCTAACAAACAAATCTAGACCATTAAGAAAATAGATTAACAGCTTAGAAAAAGATAGCATGGGAGGGGGGGGGGGAATGGACAGAATTTTTTAACAGATGGGGTGGGTTGAGTAAGTCCTTCTGTAACTCATAGTAAACATCACAATACATTATTCACGATCACATGCATGTAGTAGGAATATAATTGTTCAGAAGCTTGCGGCCTTTCTGCGTTGTTTTTTTAAAGAGGTTATAAGGAAGGAACTTTTTTTTCAATTCGTTATCTAGCGAATTCCAAAGGTGAAAACCCAGTATTCTATATGGGTGGTACACGAACAGGTCTGGAATAGGAGGTCTTAAGCGATTTTGCATATACGGTGCTGTATTCGTTTGGAGAGTTTTGGGATACCAATTGTCGAAAACTCCTGGTAACACACCCATATTGAAATCTGTGAAGAAATATCCCAAGTTGGTAATTATATAGGAATCGATTTCTGTTTTGCAAAAAGTGGTTGGCCTGTATCACAAATTACAAAATCCAAGACAGGTTTCTTTGTATTCTTTGTTGTAAGTGGCGGTATGGACAAGAAGAAACACCGAAGCGATGAGCCGTAGAATGAACACCCCTTATTCCTAATAATGTTCATTCTACAGCTAGAAACCTGTGTAAAGAAAGAAAAAACTAAAAACAAGAATCGTCACCCCTGTAGTACACGCTGCTATCTGAATGTTGCGTATTAGTTCCCGCCTTTATAACTCACCTGTCGAGCGCTATTGCTGCCATACTACCGATCGAAGCAAAACTGGCAATCGAACCGCAAAAAGCGTAAATTTCACATTCACAACCAGTGAGAAAATAATAATGCGTGAGTAAAGAGTGAATATATATAATCATAAATTGAATGCCGAGTACTGGCATAAACAAAACAACAAAAGCATCACAAATCTCATGCGAGAAAAATATTTCAGAAAAAATCATATGCTATTGGTACTTTTTTCATGTTATACTGCTGAGCACAGAGGACAGAATCTTCAAGGCAACCTGCAGACCTGGATACTCACGTAATTGTCAGCTGCGAATCTCTCACCAGGCACCACAGAACCAGGCAATGCCTCTCTGTCGGTACCTCAATGTGGCGGGGCGGGGCGGGGGATACCTCTCGCAGGGCAACTTGAAATGCCTTAAGAAAAAAACCCCCCCCCCCCCCCCCCCCGTTTATCTCTGCTCCAACCTCTTGTGCTGAGCGACCAGCAACAGTGTAACAGGTACCATTTTCAAGTCTTTGGTATGCCCTTGCTTGCGCCCTAGAGAAACCCAACGGGGAACAAAGGACGAGAAACCGCACACCGTGACAGCCGTCCAGGTTCGTTGCTTATCCCCAGGGACCTCTTTCATATTATTGTAATTTGGCACGGATCTATGGTACAGACCAGAATAGAACACGTGCATGCTCCGCCCTGTTGGTTCAGATAAAAATAGCTTTCACTATGGGATTCGTGCGTTGTGGGTGTCTTCTTGATTAATCGCCATTTGAGCTCACATTAATATGAGCTCAAATGGCGAGTAATCAAGAAGTCACCCACGGCGGTTGCCGCTTGAGCACCCATATATATACTCATGTACCATAACCAGATAACTCGGATTATCTCTCGAAGACTGGGTTGGTGGAAGATTACTCGTAACTTGAACCGAATCTTGAATTAATTGCTAATGAGGCCGATATATGTTGGCACATACGATGCTCCGCTGGTCTGAGGTCGAGCGCCTGATATTGAACATCTTTGTGCGACAGTAATCTCTGCTATGATTGGACAGGTTGTTGAATAGAGATCTCGTTAAGGCATGTTAGGCATGCAGCAGTAGCTGAACGTTTCCTGATTTCCTTTTTCTTTTAATCACGTTGAGGATGTGACGCGGAGAAAATGCTTCTCGAAAGTTTGAGAAACAAGGCGTCGACGTTTGTAAACACACTCCCACATACGCTTAAAGCGCCTCTTCGTGTGCATGTCTGTTGGTTTCGAATGCCTCTCAACTGCACGACAGCTGGGAAAAGCTGCGTTCATGAAAGTAACGCCTCGCAACGCGACACAGGAAAAAGCTAAGCTGAGACAAATCTTCAATGCACACAACCTGAGACTTACGTCAGCAAGCACTGCGTGAACTTCCTGAACAATCCCCGCGGGTAGCCTCGACATTCACTCCATCCGATCATACAGGAAACCTGGACTGGAAACTGCATTGACATTGCTTACCTCTACCTTCATTTGAGGTATTGGTCATTATTATTTCGGGCGACAGGTAATTACTAAGAAAATATTTTCTATTTCGCTGAAGACCTAATCTTGTCGCTAATCACCCGATAAAATATGTATCCTCCACTGACTTTGAATAGTTTATATTTGTCTGCAGGCTGATGGTTTTTGTAGGGGGGCCAAATTATATTCAGTTCATGATTATTTGGATCAGCTTCCCAGGTGGAATAAAATATCTCTCACAAACGTGTAACACCTTCATGAAGTGCGTAATTATGTATCATTTTCTATGAGTTAAAATTGATGAACCTCATTGCTGATATAAGAGGCGTGCAGCATGTAACTGAGAAACGAGTGACGAATAACATTATTATTATTATTATTATTCTTATTATTATTATTATATATTATTATTATTATTATTATTATTATATTATTATTATTATTATTATTATTATTATTATTATTATTATTATTATATTCCCAATTACATCAACACACAACACACTTCTTAAGATTACTTGAGAATGAATGTCTTGGTGGTTCGGTCGGCACCATGGACGTTATTTCGGTATTCTTATGTGCCCCATGTGCCCCGCAACTATTTCTGTTTCAACGACAGATATAATCAAACGAGAGGAACTGCAATCTAGATTGCATCTAGTTTGCGCCTGCCTATACGCACATATTTATTGGTGCGAATGACGCAGATGTCTTCGTGTCCTCTAAAGCCTGCAATTACCATCGGTATGTATTGGTGACCTATCTCCCATCTGGCCACAAAGTAAAGATAGCCAGAAGGTTTAAAGTGTTGCCAACAACCACTATAATAGGTCGTTTGGATCGTTCTTAGGACATCGAGTTCACGTTCCTCTCCGTAACAATATAGTGGCGAATTTACAGGTACGATGCTACGGAGAGTCATCGAATATCACCTCTTCTAGCGTGGATTATAATGGCAGCAACGTTAATAATCCATTTTTCGACAACTTCCAAGATAACGCTATTTACATGGGCGAGGGAGGTACTAGTTCAAGTTGTGGTCCTGTCGCGGATTACTACAATTTATAAACCACATTTTGGCTATTGTGTAGTATATCTGGCAAAAATATTTCAACGGCTGATCAGCGAAAGCGGAAGCTGCTTTCACGTGCATTTGCCTGGTTTAGGAAGATACCTCCGGCCACTGAGCCTAGATCGCCTTGATGTTTTCAGAAACCGCAGAACCGTCTCTAGCACGGTACTATACATAGTTTCTTCGTGTTCTGTCAGTGTTTGTTTATTAATCAATGCCATCGGAAAATATCGTTCTCAGAGGGCTGAAAATGTTGTTTTTCAATCAATGTCGTACTACATAACGTTAACTATGTTTCTGTTTTAGAGCGCGAGCGGGGAGACAAAAGGGGAGAGGAGTGGACAAACGCATCTGCGAAACCAGGAATTGGTGGGATGAATGTGATGGATATTTGATGAAACTTGGAACCTTTGAACGCTGTTAGGTAAACAGTTAGTCTGTCTGTTCGTATATGCCCTCATTCCATCAGTGGTTATGATATGCGCAGTAGTGAGGCATAATATGATCCATATTTCAAGGTAACTTTCTTGCCATGGCACAGTATTCCAAGTACGAGTTAATGTGTATAATTAATAATATTTATTTTGGTTTACTTGAACTTTCAAATGGGTGACTCGGTTAGCATCTATTAGATGGTTTTGGATTAGAGGTTAGATCTATTTTCCAATAGATACTTCAAATCGAACAAAGGTTGCATGTCCGATCAACTCTACGCCATAAGAATTATTATTCACATAATATTACTCTCCTCTGACTCACCTGTCGTTCTGAAAGGCCAGGAGCCATAAGAGACTGAAATCAACATAATAGGAGCGTTGGCCGTCACCATCATCAGATCACTGACAGACAGGTTAACGATGAGGTAATTATGGGCTGTCCGCAACTTCCTGGAGCTGTGAACAACAAAGCGTGAACAAAATCCTTGTGTTCTGTTATCAATTACATTAGACTGTCTTCGATTCATCCAGCGAATTACCAACAGACGACAGCCTTGTCTAAACGAAAATGAGAATAGCAACGAAGGCACTGGACTTTAGGTCGAATGAGAGATTTGGCTCCTAAAAACAATTTGGGCGTGCATGTCGTTGAGAGAGTCTCGATTTGATTGGTCTCATTTGCTCAACTCTACCGACGTATGACGAAAAGGCACACTATACATCGGGGAAAATATGGCAATTCGCAAACCATTCTCAGGCTAGTGAAGTTTGATGATTTATTCAGCTTCTTTAGGCCCTTTAAAATGAGGATGGTTCCCATGACCCTCGCAAAATCCTGACATTCATTGTTTTCGACTTTAGCGGATCAAAAAACTTTCAAACATGGCGTGCTCTGGATGATTGTTTTTCCAATATAGCGCAGGCGGCTATTTGATTTGTAGGGTTTCTGCACGGGACACTGGGACTAGTTTCGCTTCTGTCTAAGAGGCTCATGGTTACCAAATTAATCGTGAAACCTTACTAGTTAGTTAGAGAATAGTCACGGAAATGCCATTTTAGGCCCTACTGATATTGAAAATATTCAGTACAGCTTTGTAGTATCCATACATCATATTGAACTGACCACATAATTATTATTAAGGTCACATTTTGCAAGAGGATAATTAGGGTACTTATCCAAATGCATGGTTAGACCCATTCCGTACCAATCATTATGTGAACATGATTCGGCAGAAGGGTACTGATGCAGTTTATGATTTGACGAAATGACTGGGTACACACGTTAAAGCGTCGGCTGATCCAATACTCCACGTCTGGACAGGTATATTTAGCACAGAATAATTATATGTATTGTCCGAACCTATGTGTCGATACTCTTACAAGCACTTGTTATCACTTTTTTCAACCATCTAACCAACAAGTGTATCAGTCTGACCCGGGCTTGCTGAAAACCCGGCATGGGAGAGAGAAGTGTATGTTAGGTCACTGGTAATCAGCACAAATGATGGTAAATAACATTTTTCATTTATAAATAGTTGCAAGTCTTTAGCCGGTGGGTTATGGTCTTGAACCATGTAGTTTAACTAGCGGGGGGGGGCCCCGCTTTTTTAAGGGCTTGTCCTCTGTGAGCATTGAACTGCGTTTCACAGAAGAATCATTAGACGGTTTCATCACAAAATCGACCACTACAGAGGTGATTTGATTTCGTCGGAGTGCGTATAGATCTAAACCTTACCTCCATACAATGTTTCTCTACGAATTAATCGATGTGCAGTCAAACATATTCATCTGAAATCAATTATTACTGATTCCCATGTCAAAATTGTCGAGAGGAGTTGTTAGGGTTGCATCTAGTCAGCCATATAAGGAGCTGGCGCATCACTCTGATAGAGCGATGCTGAAGCTCTCAGTTAATCGATTCACCCACTCGTGTCTCCGATCGGGTTCCGACTCCAACACTGCTGGAGTTATCTTTTGCGTTGCAGCCTTCTGTCTTAATCCAGCTGTCGTGTTTGCCCTTATAGCAAACCAGACCACTGCCTCATTTCCCCGTTCCGCCCGTCTGATTCCTCATCAAGTCTCTTGTCAGAATGACAAAATGGAATTACTACAAAGCTGAATGGTTTGGTCTCGATTTTATGCAGACTTCGACGACCAATATGCCACTGACGTTCTCGGGCTTGGTTGTCTTCTCCCTCACCCGTTGGTGCTTGTAGACGTCCGTCTTTGTCACTGGCCGGATTTTTGTTCTAGAAGTTCTGTACTTCTAAATTCCCCTCTGCTAGTGGAACCTGATGGTTCTTTGGACACTGAATTTACGAGGCCAGAATGCTGATTTTTTTTTCTTCTGATAGAACCATCAATGCCCAGGCTCATCTTCCCAGTCTTGCCAGTCTCAGGAGACCATTTCTGACGTTACTTTCACCACTCCCATGGTTCGTCAAACACTGAGGTGATTGAACCGAATGAGGTTCGGGTCCTGACGGCATCCTCCACCTTCCCATCCTCGGAAAACCAACGGGCTCTCCTCCTTGACTAGTCATTGTCATTGATATTGCGAAAGCTTTCGATCATATTCGACATGCTAGACTTCTCACTAGACTCCCTGCATCTGGTTTCAGTCGTAACATCATCTCTGGACCTCAAGCTTTCTCGGCGGTCGCCCCATCTTTGTTCGGGTAGACACTGCCTTCTCTGAGGATTCTCTTATCAATATCAATTTTAGCCGTATTTTTCAAAATCGCCAGACCAGGAAATGAATTTCCCTTCATGGCTCGCACCAATGCCCGGGTCGTTTTCTAGTGATGTGAGTGCCCATTCTCGAAGCACGACACCGTTCGTGGGTTTTGTGACCGGAGGTCGAGTCCATGATACCCCCGTCCTCTAGGAGGAACTTCCACGAGGGGCGTCTCGCCCTCATAACCGCAGTAGGACTTCGGTCCGATCTTTCTCCGTGCTGAGGGGAGCGACCGGGCTGAGCGAAACGGGCGCCGTGAAGTTACCGACGCTCCCACCGGCACCAATTCTGGCGTTCAGCCCTTGATCGTCGGGTGAAAAAAGTCGCCCCACCGGCCGCTCTTCCGAAGGCCTTCACCATAGGTCCGAATCTGCGAAGATTAGTACTGAACAGAATTGCCGTGACGGCGGCCGCATCATCAGTAGGGTGAAATAACATGTCTCACGACGGTCCAAACCTAGCACACGTTCCCTGTCAGTGGTGAACAATCCAGCGCATGCGAATTCTGACTTCGCAAATGATTTAGGATTGGAAGAGGCCGACATGCGATTATTTAACAAGCGACGTCGCTATGAACGCGTGCCGCCACAAGCCAGTTATTGATATATTCGTTCTGCTTCTCTCGACCCCAGAATCGATGTGATTTTGCTCCAAGCTAGTCTACTTTAGTTGCGTATCAGTTGAACGATGATTTAGACTCCATTTTGGACTTTGAGAAATGTGTATTGAGAAATGTGTTTTGAAACTCCCATATCAAGTTATCTACACGAGGTTCCGGAAAGTTAGGATTTTCATTTCGTTCCAGAAAATACTTCACCCCACGTTAGCTACATCTGCTTTGCAACCCCAAGTTCGTTCTTGCGGAGAATGGGGTTGCAAGATGTTCGGCGGGGGCTTTACTGACTCCTTTCGTTGTTTTCGGTGTTATTAAAAGCAAGGTCATTCGTCCCATGAATTATATCACTCTGCAGCCTTTGTTCCGTCGTAAACGTTAAATCTGCATTCTCTCTCCCCCTCTCTCCCTCTCCCCTCACTCCCCCCCCCTCTCTCTCTCTCTCTGACTCTCTCTCTGTCTGCTCTACCGTTACTTCAAAGCCAATGCTTCTCCGGATCTCAAAGAGCTGTTTCTCTTTTGCATCATGCAGTTACTTGCCGTACTCGGTCCTCTTTGTACCACTATACGCCAGTTCCATTTTTTCCAGTTGTTCAAAAGTTAAATCAACAAGTTGGACCTTTCTTCTTTCTCTCTTTTCTCTTCTTCTCTTGTGCATGGGGGTTGCCTTACTTCCATGGGTCAAGTTTTTGGCGAGAAGTCCAGCCAACGATACCGGTCTGGGATTGTTGGCACTATCAAGGGCATTAACACACTTTCCCAATTGACACTATTGATGGCTGAAATGCACTGGTTGGAGTCACCTGTGAAGAGGTTAGCGGTGGACCGGCCCTGCAGAAAATCATACTGATTATCGTTGATTAATAAACGAAACCACAGAAACAAGAACATATTCATTGACTATAGTTCTCATGACATGCCAGATATGGGGACGGTACCTCAAAAACAAACGGTACCTCGAAACTTACACATGCAGATTTACAAAGCCCAAGAACGTCTGAGACAAGACTGACGAGCTTCCTAGTCGCTGGTTAACAGTTGACCCGGTGATTGGAAATGAATGGAGTGGACATGCCTTCCTTCCACAATCATGGTACTATCACACCACTTTAAGTATACTGTAACTTTATTTCTTCATCAGTGTCAAGTGCTTTCTTCACGTCTGTTTTCATAACCATAGTAAACCCAGCCTAGAATTATGGTTTCATTCATGGCACGAGATGTCTCTCAATGGAATTATAATTGAGTCAGGTACAAGAACCTGTAAAAATATGATAATAAGTTTGTTTCTGTAGCGCCCTTCCTATGGTATGGGAATAGGTACGTACAACCAATCTCGAGTTGCTGCTTATTCCAGCTGGCGCAGAGTGTACTCAAGTTCCTCACTGGCATAAATTATCGCATTTGTGAGGTGGATCAATGGAAATAAAGTGCCTCGCTCAGGGGCGTATCGGAGAAAGCCGATCGGCCCTCAACGGGATCGAACCATTATTCTGTTGATCCCCAAACCGGATTCTGATCTATAAAACACCAAAGAAGCAAAGTGTGGAGTAGTCTCCACTTAGCCAATAGGGACTCTACGTTCTTTCCTCTCCGGCTAGTCGTGCCCGCCATTGGTGGCTCTCCGCTTAGATGGTGTAGTGTCGGTTAGATATTTGGTTATCCATATAGTGGAATGCGAATAGCCAGTTGTGGAAATGGCCGAGCAACAAGACATCTTCTCCTCAGCTTTCACAATTCCTTAATGATCTGTTCATATGGTTACACTCTGAAAACCCACGGTCAAAATCGACCAGAAAAAAACGAATCAAAGGAGCACCTACCTGGAATTACCACCACACTTTTCCTTTCACTTTAGAGCCCATTAATATCATAATTTCCAAATTTTCGGTGTAGCGGGCGTGAACCCCAAACCTAAAAATCTACAAATTGCCGCGAGCGGCTATCATAAATCACAAGTATATTCATTAAAGCCTGAAATCGTTATTTCAATACACGTCACTCTCAAAAGGAGCCAATCTAGCGTTGATTCTGAGGGAATTACCAATACGGAAGCGACCGCGAAGATAATACAGCACATGCAAATTGTAATTGGATGAGCCAAATTTAGGTATCGAGTGAGAATTGCCCAGGGTATCAATGATGATGATTCTCAGAAATCTCTTTTCCTCATTAAGGGACTCTCATCTTCATGAAACTCAAACACACGAAGTGTTAGTCTAACCTAGAGTTGACTTCTCTTATGACGAATTTGTCGCACTAATGCGCTAAAGGTTCGACCCATGGAACCGGGGAGTTCTACGGATTCAACTTCAGCCCCTGGTTCTGTTCTGTATCAAGAATGGTCTGGTTCGGACACAGAAATGAGACCTGCTGTGTTGAACGAGGGTTTTCGTGTATCAACGGAGTAGGCAGATATTCTAGTTCCCTATATCTGACGAAAAGGTCATGGGCGGCGCTGAATCTTCCCCGGAATAATCATATAAAACTGACACGTGAAACGTTTGGTATTACCTGGTAACCAGAGCGGCGCAACAAGGGGGCAAGGGGGGCGGTTGCCCACCCCCCCTATGGGTTTTGGGCAGAAAAAATAAAATCGTTTGACGATGTTGTAACGCACTATTTCGTAGGGGGTGGGGGAGTGTCTAATATGTTACTACTACTACTACTATCAAGTTGCTCGGATTCGAACAAATCTTCGTAGATGGGGGGGGGGGGGGGGCAGTCCCCCAATCAAATCCTAGTGGAAAAAAATGTTGTGGTGATAGTATTTAACTCTTGTGTAAATGAAAAACCCAATTTTTTCGCGCTCTTCGCGCGCGTGCCTGTGTTCTCTTCGTCAGTTTTCATTTGACCGATGATATCCCACGCATGGATCTCATGTACCAAAAATCAGTTCCGGATTCGAACAATCTTCGCAGCATGGGGTGCACGTTCCCCAATCAAATCCTCGTTATTAGGTCAATGAAAAACCCCAAAATCTTCGCGCGTCACGCGCGCCTGGCTGTGTTTTCTTCGTCAATTTTAATTTGACTTGATTGATGAAACGATATATCTATGTACTGTTGGGGCTGTCGACTCCAGAGGGAGGCGTTCGAGGGGGACGCATTCCGGCCACCGCAGTCTGCATATTTACTCTAGCGTTATTAGTCCCCAACAATCGCAGTACGAAGTTCATATCAATCTTCCGGCTTGTCGCATAGGCGCACTGTAACTAAAGGCCTACGTTAACGATCGAGCTTTTTTGTGTGTATGCTATCAGTTTATTGACTTGCTATGCGGTCGATGCTGGTCGTTGAGAACATCCCTCTTCATCATAAAGTGAGGAAAAATTTTAAATAAAAATACCAATATGACAAAATAACGGACCAAAAAAAGCCAATTTAAGGATATTTTCAGGGCACGTTGAAACGGCCCAGAGAGGCGATCTCCTGTCACTGGGAGCTTCAGACGGCCAAAAATTTCTGGTACGCTCCGCGCCAACCTCTGGTGGCGCTACGCTTAGATAGTCAAGTTTCGCCCCCCCCCCTATTGTAAAACCCTGGCGCCGCCCCTGCTTAACCTATCCTGCCATGTGGGCCCGGTCACACTATATATTGTCAATTTCGTTTGGGAATACTTTTCGATTTTTTCAAGAAATCGTTCGATTTTTTCAAGAGGAATGAAAGGGATTACCTCCTCATACTTATTTTGTCATTTGAGTGTTATAAGGACCCGGTCTCCCATTGCTGAGGACAATTCTTCTCCAACTCTGAAAACTCGTCCATTTTAATTGGTCAAACAGCTAATCCACTCTCTTCCGATTTTGTTGTTATTTCGACATATTGTCACCCCAGAATGTAACACGTTTCAGAACCCTCTCATGAATAGTTGTTTGGATGGCTTACTGTATTCATAATAATCCCATGAACTACTAACCAGGGCGTCGGAGGTTTCGAAAAGTGGGGGGGGGGGGACACATCGAATGCAAATGACCAACTCAGCGGAGCGCCAACATCGTTGGCGCGGAGCGTACTAAGAAAATGTCAAATTTTCATACCCTCCAGTCGACGACGGAACGCGTCACTTGCCGGCTCAATAGCACCATCGCTACCTGTTTATTTGAGTAAAAGACAAACAAAAGTTGTCCATTTGTGCATACTAGATGATTTACCGAGTATCACACATGGTATTTTTTTTATTACACTCCCTACTCTGGCCTTGTTTGCGTGAGATTTCGGGTCTACCGAAGGACCTGGTGGGATCGAATGGAAAGCCATTGGGAGGTACTGGACACTCCAATTTGGTAGCCAAAATTTGTCCCCAATTTTACAAGTCAGCCATCGAACGCTACCAGCGCGCGCGAAGCCCGCGAAATTGCTGTTTCCTCCTGCATTTTAAACTATCGAAATCCTGCCAAAATTTCTGGCATTTTATTCACTTTGCCTCTTTCCTTCCCAAATTGCCCACGAAGTTTCGTCCGAATTTTTCAATCAGAAAAATTGGAGGGGGGCAGTCTGCCCCCGAGGCTACTGAAATTAATCCAGTGAACGAAAATGATTTGAAGCGTTACATCGCATATTAGCCTACAACGCTAGAAGGAAAACGCCATTACGCACGAAACACTTGAAAATTAGGCACTTTTGGCAATTCGTTAAAATCTGAACTCGTATGAAACAGGGTAACCCTCCACTTTGGCATTAGTTGGGTCGAGATCTCACCTGAACTCCCGCCATCTGGAATTAGTGGACCTAAGACAATTCCAACGCGATGATGTTGGTTAGACAAAAAAATTGAATCAGTAGAGTGATACAAAATCGCAGTGCCTATTATTTTTCATTGAGGTCAATGGGAAAGTGGGGGGGACAAACGATTATGGATATCCCCCCCCCACTTTTGAAAGTGGAGGGGACATGTCCCCTCACCGTCCCCCACCTGTTGCGCCATGTGAACTAACAACACTGAAGTCCACTTTAATCCAGTTGAAGTGGGGAATAGGATGAAAACGAGATTGTGGCCGACTGTCGCTGCTGATATAATACGCCCAAGTGACTATAACTCGGGCCGAGAGTGTTGATATGCGATATGTTGTCACGGGACGGTATAGAAAGGGCAAAGTGGTGCAGTGATTTACGGACCTAGTACAAATTTGTGAGAGCAGAACAACTTCCCCATAACCCATTCTGTATATGATAGTAATACGGATTAGTATGAATGAGTACGGCAAACAAAATATGGTGAAATGTCTTTACGACCCAACATAAATTATAGGCCTCTCATAAGACATAATAGATAAGTGAGCCCTAACGTTTCGGGAGCCCTCTTCCTTGTTTCATTCAGTAGTGGGAGTGAATTACCTAACAAGTACAACTAACACTAACAACCAACTGTACTTTAGCTATCGGGTCCAAGTGCGTGCTTCGTCACACTATAGTGACGGTGTTCATAGAAGCCTGCGCTCGCTCTGTGTTCCGGAACCCTCCTGTTATTATTAGAAACTTGGGCAACCAATACCGTGCCGAAACCGTGGCCGAGGCGACTGGAGTGTGACGGGACAAGGAGGCCTGGTCTGTTATCACGTATCGACTGTTTTCATGGCTGTACGTAAACTGAATGGAGTGGCAATATTGTTCAATGCACCGTACCTCAGGGCACCTGTTCAAGTGGGAGCGTACACACATTCGAAATAAACTCAAGCAGTCGAAATGGTCAGGGTGTCTTGTCTTATCATGTCTGCTGGTACTTGCAACACCAACTAGTGGTTATCACTGGCATAGGGGTCAGCACACAACGGCACAAGCGTTATTGAAGTGTCAAGTTGAAGATGATGATGACAAGAAATTACCCCATCGCCGAAAACACCCCCATGACCACTTAATTTTTGCATAGTTAACTTACGAGCATTCCAATCTGGAACTTTTCAGGGTGGAGAATGAATTGAATGAATGTAAGGTTTAATCGCACTGTCCTTTACCATGTGATTGCAGCCCTGAACACGTTCCTTACCACTTTCTTATCCCCTAGTAATTGTCTCCATAGTGGCCACAACGCCCAGCATACTACGCCAGGTTTTCATTGCCCGAATTGTTTGTAAGCTGGAAACAGGGGTCGGCGACTCTCCTACATGGGAGGCTCACACTGACATGTTTTTCTATGACTGACTGATTTTCCTGACAAGTGGGTGTACGATTAGGGCTGTGAGGTAACGAAATGGTAGTTTCTCGTTTTGGAGTGGCAAGCCCGTATTTAAGGAGCCGAGAAACAATCTCTGGTGATCACCTTGTAGTAGACAAGCATATAAGGATGGTAGGAATCCAATTCGCCCTCAAAATCAACAACTTCAGAATTCAGAACAACTGCGTCCGAGATCTGAGTAGCCGTCTTTACTACGCCCTCCTCATCATGCTTGGCGTGAAAACAATACAATTGAGGTTGGCCATTGGTCAATGGGCAATGGGCAATTCTACGGGAAATGCAAGAACTGTTTACGATCAGTGTAATCATCTTCCTACATGCTATACAATCGTGGAATACATAGATAGGATACACAAGCCTGATGGCTATTTCCGCAAAATGTCCCGGCAAGAAGATTAAGGTTACAATCGTTTGGGGAGGATGCTAGTTCTGCAGTCTATACATGTGTTGCCTCTGTGTAGAGTGGTGTGCTTTTCACGGGCGCGGTCTGGCCCAGGTATTTCTGTGCAGTTATTGGGAATACCGGACCCTATTCTAATTAATAGGGCGGTCGATTTGAGTGGAAAGCTATTGAAAGTAAACATTGCTCTCCACAATGTGTATTTCATTTTTTCGTTTTTTTTTTTCTTCAAGGAAAAAGGTTCAACAAGTGAAACATCAAAAAACGCCGGCTTTTGAATTAGAGGTAGGGTGAGCCTCTTCGGGGAACTAGCCCCCCCCCCCCCCCGTCGGGGACTCGGACCCCCGTCGGAAATCCTGGAGACACCACTGCAAGGTGAACTCTTTATATGAGAAGAGGACTAAGGTAAACCACAAATAAGTCTAATGCCTGTCTGTGTGTAGCAATATCATGAAAATCATCCAAATACTCATTTAAGAATGGTTCCTAGGAGGAGTTTTGCAACAGCCTATTTACGAGATCGACATGATGAATATGTCAGCAAATGAGAGAGTCATCCTGGTACCCATTGCAGTGCCTTAATTATGTAAAAAGACAAATTGCCGTAGAATGTGAAAACAAATCATCTGAAATAAACATGAGTTCAGATTCAGATACAGAGTTTTAGGTGGTTACAGTTATCTGCGAGGAGCTGACGGCACGCCTCAACACCTTAAGCGTGATATATTGTTATAGAGCGTGCCCTCTAGAACATTTAGCTAGCCTATGTTGCATCATCAGTGAGGTTCCAATATTAAACTGATGTCAAATTTGGTGTAAGTACATAGAATTGGACTTGCTTTTAACTGACAGGAATTCTGAGAAATGTAGTGAAACACTGAAACATTTCATTGTCCGATCCCTATAGCTAGCCGATGCTTGCATCATCGGTGAGATTTACATAATCACCCCTCCAGTTATCTCAACACCAACAAATTTAAGTTTAATCCGGTCCACTTAGAAAAGGGAGTTATCAGTAAATGCAGCCACTGACAAATGCATAGGACAGCCACACTTGAAAATCTGTTTGTGTCTTGGTATTGATGTCCTCTCAAGTCAGAGGGAGGCGGATCAGCTCAGACGGTTAGAGCTCCGGAATTGAGATCGAAAGGTGGCGAGTTCGAATCCCAATGAAAGCGGAGGGCTGTCCGCAGTTGAGTTTAGACAAGGCATGTCTCCTCGAAATGCTCACGATACCCACCTGTAAAAGTGGGTACCTGCGAAGGTAACGACGGAGGCGCCGCGGCGTTCGGTGGAGCCAGGGGTGTAGTAGGTCGTTGAAAAAAAAGCGAAAGTCACTCTGGGTAGTGCAGGCAAGGGTCTTCATCAGGTTACCAATGTACCAAGGATTAGTCGCTAGCGTGTAAGGGAGGCGCTGTTTTGATACAAGACTATAACACCCGAATCTTAATCTTAAATGGAGTTGACTTGTACACAATACACAATTATTAAATGTTATTTTTTCATCTATCGAAGGTGAAGTTCAGAGCGTTTCCTGGAACTGGAAACGGTTATACCATTCCGGGGAAGATCTCGAGTTGAAGCTGCGAGACGAGAAGACAGCCTTCAAGAGATCCCCTGGGGGGAACAGAATAAAGGCCCATTAACACCAAGCAGCAGTGACTGATAGGGCAGTCCTGGACACCTGTGGACTGCCTCCACTAGAGTTGTACCGGTACTCGCAGTACCGACTGCAATTTATAGTACTGGCTAGAAATCACTGGTACTTGTCGGAAGTATTGTAGGACTATACAAATTCAGTGATTGAGTTTCCAATAAAACAAATTTTATTTCAAATATTATTCCAAATGCTATCATCTTGTATCTCGTCTTATATTGTTATAGCTCGCTCTGTGGTTGATATTATTTTTGTAAGCTTTATATTACGTTTATTTTTCTGTAAGCCAATTCACCCAAATAGGGTGACTATATAAATGTATTTTATTATTATTATTATTAGAAAAATTAAAGTGTGTGATTTGTGGATTGAAATTACCTTTTTGGGAAATCGAGCTGCTTTTCTCATTGTTGTCAATATGCCTTAACTGGATGTGAGTAGATCAGGTATAACCACACAACATGATCAAGTTAATTATACATAGAACAAAACGCGTCATCCCTAATTACTTTGTGGCGCATTGCTCTCATCGAAATTATCCAAAAAAATTATTGAGTGCTTTGTTGTTCATAATACCTGAAATAAAACTCTTTCCCATTAGGTGACCAGTCACGGAGGAGAGCGGGTGCATTGGTCTTCCATATGCCAGCTAGCCCTGTATAGATGGGAATGCACGAGCCCTTCGTTACCATTACAACTTACAACCACACAGCCAGCCAGATTCTACACCGATCAATTTTCCAGATTTTGTTTTTTTTCAGCTAGAATTATCCATGATACATGCATACTTTTGGGTGCCTCTAGGTTCACGGGTATGTGCACTATTCAAAGTATGTCTTGTCATATTGGTTGTCACCGGGAAGATAATTGAATTCCTTCCAATACACTTTGGGCCTCCAAACATCCAGCTATACCCCGTTTTCTATATATCAGTCGTGTTCCGACCTGGTTTCTCGTGTGAATACGAGAATAGGGGCAGATTCCCCCCAGATTTCTCACAAGCCTTCTCGTGGAACAGCTTCTCGCGAGAACAACGCGAGAACAACACGAGGAATGGTACCGATTTCCACGAGAAACCATGAGACTGCTCTGGCGAGTTCTCGCGAGTTTGGCTTCGCGAGGAATCCGTCCGCATACTCTCGTCTTTTGTTCTCGCGAGTTCTGATCGTTTCTTCGCTATGAGTTTTCTCGCGAGAAATTTTTTTAAGGGTATGTCGCGTCTGGCGAGACTAGAAATGAGTTGCAGAGTTGGGCGTCGGGGATTTCAATAGTTCATGGAGAAATTTGTCCGCGTCGCTGGACTAGTTGGGACTAGTGGGACCTACTGGCCCACAAACCTCATTATCAGAATGCGACCGAGCCGATCACCTAACGTTAGCGTCATAGGTCCACCAGTTTGTTGTTGTTGTTGTTGTTTTGTTTTTTTGTTTTTTTTTGGGGGGGGAGTTGGAAGGGTGAACGGAATGGATGAGTTTTTAGAGAGTGAGGAATGTGTTGGTCTGTGCGCTCCTTTGGTAAATGATGCTTAACGACAACCAGCATATAATATACTGGCCTCTCACGAAAGTCAGGATTGAGCCTGTTCCCCATACCTAGCTCCCAAAGACTCCTCTCTTTTGTTTAAAGAACCTTCTTATTCAATTCAACAAAAAATGTATTGATAATATCACAGAAAAAGAGACCAGCTAGCTGTTCAAACCAGCGGAAAACAAATAAGATTTCATACTTATTTTTCAGGGCGGAAATCTGTAATTTAGCTCAGTTTTCGTGACTTTCTATGGGGCTGCATAATTTTGTTGAGAAATCCTAGAGATATGTGACTCTCGACAGTCTCGTTTCGATTGAATTCTGTTTCCGCCTAAAAGTATATTGCGACACATACCGATTACTCATCGCATAATCAGCCTTGTTAGGTGGTCAAAACATTGAACAATAGCATCAATCTGTGTGAAAGCGCCTTTACACGTTGCTAAACAATTGTCCGATTCGGGCCCTCGCTGGTAACGCACCCTATCCCCGCGAATGGCTATGCAGCTAACTGATGCATATGCAGTTTTTACTCAATGAATTGGGGTAGATAGTTAATATCAATTAACTGATGTAGACCACTACACGTCTGTCAAATTGTCTACGAAATAAAACGATGACATCACGTTATTCGACTGATTTTGATTATATTAGTCAATGGGTTGTAGACCTATGGCCTTACAGAGGTTAACGTTTGGGTTATGTGAGTGCTTTCCTTCTTGTGGTTGATGGCGGTTGTTCGGCAGAGTTGCCTGGGGTAATACCGAAGACATGACACAACGTGTCAATGACTTCATCTACGCAAATCAGAGGGTCATTACACAGGAAACCACCATAGCCAAAGCAACGAGTACGAGATTTTAGCTTGATCAAATCAACTGTGAAGATGCTGGAGAGATGAGCTGGTAATTGATTCAATCAGGTTGAGAAGCTTCTAGCAGAACATTAACCTATAACAGCATTTAGTCGTGCTTTTCCCCAATGACAAATTGAACCAATGGGGTCTGGTGTACACAGAACGAACATCAACAATGACGACCCAGAATACCTAGGATCCAATCGGAACCCCTAATGCCGGTTGCGCGAAGGTGTAATTGTATTAACTGGACACAAGACATGAGGTTTTTTGCAACCCCGATGGCCTGACACCACAGGGACCTTAATTACCGGGACAGTTTTCATCAAAAATTGCCCTTCCAGAAGAAGTTTAACGGTCGCTACAATTAACTCTATCGTGGTAAATCACCTTCTCAATTCTGGGGACTGTATTTCATCAATTATGGTAAGAGGGAGGCCTTTGGCAGCAGAATAAGCCGAAACTTGATTTTACCACGCAAGCTAGGCTCGACCTATACACGGGCCATAGAGCTTAACCCTGTTTACGAAATTCAGACAGAGTAACCCATACTGCGGAAGGCGGAAGTCCAGCACGCCTAGAGATTCCAGTTCCACGCACGTCGAAGTCCAAGACTCAGAAACTGACTTAGAGATGTCGTGAACTCCGCCCCAGAGTCTAGTCAGCTGGAAAGATGCTTCGAATCTTTATCAGAGTCCTTAAGAAGACTTCGAAGAGGGAAGGCAGCTCTGGAACCAAAATCTGGGGGAAGCTATCATAACTTGACTAACGTGTTTCTAATTAGAGAGACATCAGTCTCATTCCTAAAATGATATGAGAAAGGTCACAGCCGAGATAGACAGCCTGAAGAGCGAGGTAGCATTTTCAAGAGAAGAGATTAATCGAATGGAAAGACCATCTCGCAGATTAACTTCCGATCGTCTGCCTCGACGTCCTCAGAGGAAGATTGTACCAACCTCGTCAAAAGCAAGGTCATCTCGAAGTTCCCATTTGCCAACGCTGTTGTATCGAGAAATTTTTCAGAGACGTCGGGGACGGAATGGAAAGCCGGCACATATCGTTGTCAAAGTCGTGGTCCCACTCTCATAAGGTGAGATCATGAAAGCAGAGACGACCGCTTGAATGACACCTCTTTCTTCAATCGTGGATGACCTAACTAAGCGGGACCTTACCGAAACGATGGGCGCCAAAAGTCATATCCCTCTATGAGAGTGGCGTGAAGCGCGTTTCTATGCTTGAAAGATGGAGAGGAGCTATGGTGAGGTTTATTACTTCGGCCAAGGCTCATAATCCTTCAATTATTCTGGGACAGTCTTCAATTTGTCATTACTGGTGTTCATGGAAGAATAGCTTTCCTTCCGTGTACATCCTTTTTGTGGTGGCAGTTCCGGAAGAACATCCAGGTTTGCCCTTTTCCCTTTTTTTTGTGGGTGGGTATACCGCATCATATCCCTTGTGTTCCACCCCCTTTGATACTTTTTTTTTTTCCTTGTGACTCACACGCTGAACGGTGGGATTACCCGTTTTGTTGTGTGTTCGGGCTTCTTGTTTGTTTTTCTTTTCGCTTTTTTTTTTTTTTTATGCCTACTTACTATCTTTGTAAGCTTTAATGCACTTGCATGATGACCCAAAAAACGAAGAAAGTTTCACATGGCTTGCATACTAAAAAATTTGACATTTCCTTCTTGCAGAGAAACGCACTGTGTCACTAGTCGCCTCACATTTTTGGGGAAATGAGTGGTGGAAATTCCGCTCTTCTCCTGCTGCTCTGTGAGAAGCGGATGTTGCCTGTTTTTGTTCCAACCTTCCTTAGTTTTCAATGTTGTGAAACAGCCCCTTGATGAACAGGGCCGTTATATATTTTATGATAGATATTGATATTGATGACGTTTATCTATAACCATTGTTAATGTTCTCCGCCCCAATAAAGATATCCTCTTTGTTCCAAATATCTATAAACTTCTGTCCTCTGTATTTCACATGTTCTAATCTTATATGGGGCGGTGATGTCAATTTAGTTCTCGATTTGGCTAAAGAAAAAAATGGAGGTAGCTGAGAACAACTTAGGCTAGAGAAGTACTATTAGATTGTATGGATGGGATGAAATGTAGTTGATGCTTTTAGGAGAGAAACCAACTAAGAAACAGTTTACTTGGTCTTCAAATATTTTGATGTACTTTGCTGTAGGCTAGACTTTTTCCTTATCATCGTTCAACCTACTTACGTATTGCAAGACTGGATACTCTGGCAGGGATTAATTCCTATCACAATGCTGTTATTTAACCATCGAACTTCCTAACGTCAAGAAGGTCCTGTTATTGGAACTGAATGTTTCAATTTTGAAGACAATCTTTATATTTTCAGAGATCCGACAAATTATCAATGACGCAGAATCAAATTGGGATCTAAATTTCGTTAGTCCTAAATCCTTTTGGGAAATAATTTAAAATTTCTCATTCGTTCTTGGTTCATAGCATATTCAGAGCAAGATCTCGAGAAACACGAGAATTGGAGTCAGAATTGCACGTAAAAAATATTGTAGCTTGGAACATCTTTTAATTGTGGACCCCTCGCCCGCTCTTAGTCACAATTTTTAAATGATAAGCTTCGACTTGATGATATACATGGAGAAAAATTTGAAGGCATTTTATCCTCAAGGGCATGATGGGTGGAGCATGGCGAGGGAATAACCCCTATTTTTCTTAATTTAGAAAAACGAAATTATGTAAAGAGCTATTAAATTAATTGACGAATGACACGGTATAGATATCCACTGATCCCGGTGGCTATTTTAAAATGAGCAAAAAATCTATCAAAATTTATATTCTCCGTACAACTTGCCATGTGTATTTTAGCTTTACTGCCAACTTAGAAATCCCATGATTAGCGAAGAGTTTGAGAGCATCATGCGAGGGTATTTTGAGTGAAAATGAGTGCTGGTCAGCCTTACAGAATATGAAATCTTGCAAGGTTCCTGGTAGTGACGGTTTGAGTTTTATGAAGTTTTTTGGCCAGAAATTAAACAATTCGTTGTTATGTCCTTAAATTCGGTTTATGTTCTTGGAAAGCTGTCCCCGGAGCTGGCAGAGGTATCGTACTTTACTTCCACAGGAAGGGAAAAACCCTAAGTAGATTACAATTGGAGGCCAATATCCCTGATGAATGTTACTACAAAATAGGCTGCTTATGCTTTGCCAAAGAATTAAGGACGTATGCCATGAAATATTCATTCTTATCAAACGGGATTCCTTAAAACATATATATAGGGAAAATATCGACTAACATTCTATATACCATACATATGCAGAAGATAATCCCATACCGGGTTTATAATGTGTTCATTGATTTCGATAAGGCCTTTTGATAGTGTGACTGTGACTCCTTACATCATGTATTGTATTCCTTTTATTTTGGTGTGACTTCATTCGCTGGGTTAAGGCGCTCTCATACTAATAGCTCCGCCTTTGTTTTTGAACACGGATGTCTTCTGGCTTTTTTCCGATTGAAAAGGGGATACGGCAAGGCTGCCCACTGAGCCCATATTTATTTTTTATTGTGTGGCAGAATTTTCGCCATAAATGCGTAACGATCGTATTTTAAAGGGGTTACCTGTTGAAGATATTACCATAAACCTATCGATTTATGCAAATGACACGACAGTTTTCTGGACAATGATGACCAAGCGTTAAAAAGGTTATTCGAATTTTGGAGGATTTAGGTGTATGCCGGCTTGAAAGTCAATTTTAATAAATCCAGTCTATTTCCATTGGGTGTTCACCTTCCGCATTTACAACCACCTTCTCGATATAAATATCTATTTCGCGTGGCCTATCAGGGCCCTCGGTGTTCACATTTACAAATGATAGGGATGATCTTTTTCCTTCAATTATCTACCAAAGTTATCTCGACTTAAGGGCCTTTTGAATATGTGGTCTGCCGAGACCCTTACTCCTTGGTAAAATTAACTATAGGTGAAACAGTGTTTGGCTTTGTCACACTAGTGTTCCTATTTTCAGTAAATGACTAATCCCCCAGAATCCTTTATAAGGGACTCAAATAATCTTGCTGTTTAAATTTTTTGGAATGGGAAAAGGGATAAGATTAAAGATGTATTTTTACACAGTCACCAATCGAGGGTGGGCCTTATATGGGTTTTTTTGATGGTTTTGATTTTATAAGAGTAACAAAATTGCCTGGTTTAAGAGTACTCTGATCATACTGAAGGGAATTGGAAGATACTTTTTGACTACTTTTTTGAAAAGTGTAGGCAAACAATATATATTCAGCTGCAATTTTAAGGGGGAAGATCTACTGACGAAAATTAAAATGATTTATTTTAAATTGTTGTTATGCATGGAGTGATCTTACTTTTGAAGAGCCAACTGCAAATTACTGCGATCAAATTATCTGGAACAATAGTCGTATCAAGATCAATGGACACGTTCTGGTATAGAAGGTGCTACAATTCAAATATCCTTTATGTTAGGGATTTGTTTAACGAGGCTGCAGGCCACTCCCGTAAATGAGCTTATTGCTAAATTTCCACTGTCCACATTTCCCAGTCATCAAGTTAAACGGCTACTACAGCCGATTCGTTGCCTGGCGACCGTCCAGGCCTCTTATGGGAGCACCCCGCATCCGTCTAGCCAAGACATAATGCTTGCTCGGTGTAAATAAAAGTAAAATCTGTCGTTAACTTATAAAATATTCATTAACCGTGATCTTATCAACAGCCGCGCTGCTGTGAAAAATGGGAAAATAGTTTTACAAGCGAAATCTCGATTGGTCCAAGATTTTCGGGTATTTAATAGTATAAGAGACCCTAAAGTTCGTTTCTCCAGTACAATTTATCCTAGGATTATTCCACGACCAATTTCTCAGTGAAATAAACTTGATAAACAACCCCGTTTGCACTTTTGCTTTGAATCAGAAGAAACATTAGACCACTTATGTTGGCATTGTCGGGCAGTAGGGATTATCTGGGAAAGACTTTTTTTTCTGATCTCTTTATGTCGAAGTTAATGTAATTTTTGAAAATGTTTGTTTCGATACTACGAAACGAATGCATTGGATAGCATTGTAGTTTCTTTGTGAAGTTTTATATTTTTACTTGTAGAATTAACAAAGCAATTCCAACTTACGAAACGCCTTAATATAAACCTTAAGTTCTTCCTAGATTTTGGAAGTGCATATTTTAAAGAGAACAAAAAGTGCATGACTCCAGAATTGAGAAACTCTCTCCAATCTAATATGTATATTCATTTACATCCATTTACAAGTTTACGTACAACTGTTGATGATATTACTGTTATATTCTAGTAATGTTGGTATGTATGCCCCATAATTCGAAATCGAGAGAAAGGCAATAAACGGCGAAAAAAAAAAGAAAAAAAACACTACAATGAGGAGGAAAACTACATCAATAACAATACAATTAAGAAGTGGAAGGGCCGGGGGGAATATCGGGGACAAACCTAGAACACTAGCTCGGGCTAAATTACATGGCAGCCAGTGGCTAAACGGCAGTGCCGCTGATATTGTCGTGTAAACCTGGAGATGCTGGAGTGGACTGGAGGTGTACTCTTACGCGAATCGGTCATGGGTCAACTGCCTACTGGCAATCGACGCTAACTGAAAACTTTCGGCTATCAATAATTAGGAAGCACAGATGACTCCACTCAGTAAGACATAAAAATCATCTCACACAGGAGGAAACGCTGTTTATGCAGAGGAGTGTATTTTTCAAGAATCTCTTTCTAGACAAATTGGCATTTAAACAAGATAAGATAGACGTGAAGGCGACAGGACCATGCCACGGACTCCCACTACACGACTCACTAACTATCACGAGGCATCAAACGCGCACTCCTTGTAAATAGCTTTCTGACCTCAACGAGTTACCAAATACTTGAATTTGATAGATGAAAGTAATTCGCATACCTGAAAAATGTGTCCAAAACAAGAATGAATGTTCTAGATACAAGCATATGCATGTCGATTTGACGTTAGCGACTCAATACACGGACAGTATCATATCAAACGAGTATACCGAGAAGGTGCGTCAAATGAGTGACGCTGACCGCTACACGAGCACGCTGTCCAACAACATTACTGGCGATGGTCACAGGGTTAGTCGTAGATCGGAGCATGTTTTCGAGGTCAAACCAGGCGATAGTAGACCACTGGATCACTATAATCACTGGACCAGGGTAATACAATTCAATAAATTATGTATGGCCAAAAGTCCACATACCATTACGAAGAATGTGTGTTCAAGACTACCAGCAACGTTTAAACAGCTTTGCACTGTGAAATTGACAATATCTCAACAAAGACACACTAATATCTTTTGCGTATAACTAACCTTCGCGACTGAGACGTGGAGTTTAGCCACCAACGAAGGACCTATCCGCAACACCACCGAAAGACAGATCGCAACAACAAATATCGAGACCCGAAACTAACATACCAATGATGTGGGTGCGCCAGACTCAAAGGGCTGTAACTGGAGCATACAGAGCCCCGAAAATTGGGAATCCTGAGGTGGATTTTAGATGCTGTGCCCAAATTAACACGCACTTTCAATAAAGTGGTGACTCGGAGGGAGCACCGAATTAGCGCACCTCCAGTCCTTTGCCAAGAAGTATCAGTTTGTGCGCCAACTAAAAGTCCTTCCGAGAATCGTATTCTTTCTTACCCTATCTTATTCGTAATCTGTTTTAGGCTCGCAGGCGTTTCGGTAATGTAATACCTTCGCCCTTAATAATTAGGTTTCTTGTACGAGCACTGTCTTATTTAAAACCAGGACTGGTAATTCACGCCTAATGGTAGCTATTCAGTCCACTGATTTTTTTTTTTAATTTTACCGAACTTCGAGAACTTCCCAATTTCAAAACTATAAAGACGTTTTGATCTTTCTTACTAAGCTAGCCCCACCTGTCCAGCACTCTCAGAAATTTAGCCTCATATCAAAAACTAGAAAAAGTAATATCAGGTTCGTGCAATCGAGAGCCTCCCATTGTTTCCAAGTACCACAACAGAAAACATTACTTTCTACAAGATGGGAGAGGGCGATTACTGGTCAATGTTTCAATTCTATTGTTTCTACTTCCCAGGTGTCGAAGATGTGCACCCCGCAGTTAAGGCGTTTTTCAGCTCATTGTGGGTTTCTCCTGATATGTTATAATCCCCTGATTATCAAGATGGGTTCCATAAACTAAATATTACACTGTGCTAACTGGTCCGAAAAGGAGCAACCCTGGTACTTTGTGATACAGATTTGAGGCAGCAAATGACCTGGTGTTCATTCGAATACTGTTCAATTATTCAATAATAAATTCAATAATAACTGTCTACTGTGCAAGAAGGACTCTTGTCCTTGTATAATAACTACGGGTCGGCTCGAGGCAGTAAATCAACCTGGTGTTTTATTTTTTCCCCGGTTCAAATCGTTAGAAAAACGGAGTATTTAGTGCAGCTTCGATACACACGTATAACTGATCATCATGCCTGAGATATGACTGATCACGGGAGACGAAAAGTTAAAAATCCCCCGAATAGAAAACCACTCGAAATTCGACAAAGCCTCAGGCTCCATGTATAACACTAGTTTTGCAAAGGGATATATAGGTCGACAACCAGGGATCAATGAGTTGACACATTAGATTAATTAAAGAAAACTTAGCTCAGTTAGCAAAGCTAGGGAAGTAGATATAGGCTGTGTGCTGAATTTTCAGTAGCGTGGGTCATACTTGAACTAAGCGTTCCACAAATCCCTTAGCACTTAACAAATATCTACGGTTTCAGAAACAGATTCATTTATGGTGTCGTTTCGGAATAGAGTCGGTCGCTTCACTCCTTTTTTTCACTGAAATTAACACATTCATGCCAATTACAGCCACATGTATACAGAACAGCCATGTTAGTAGAAAATAGCAATCGATAGGCAAATTTCCTGCTGTGCCTGAATATATCATCGGAATTAATGACATATAATAATCATAATAATAATAATCATAATAATAAAATAATAATAATAATAAGAATAATAATATATAATAATAATAATATAATCATATAATAATAATAATAATAATATTATCATTTTCTTTATATTTTTTTCAATGATTATTTTCGATAATTATGTCCGACCTTTGCAGGGCTACTGAACACCAGTCTATGTGATAGTGCATATTCTTTTTCTGTTCTTCATATACCTTTCTTCATAACTTACCTTAAGAAATGAAGATCCGAGAAAGATTGCCGGTTACTCCAATTGCGAGTATCAAAGATACACTACGAGCAACACCGTTCTCAACTGACGAGGCATTTGCTCAAGCTCGCGTTGCACGGCCCATTGTTTGATGTAACGTATTCATACGAAGACACCATGGTCTCGGTTTAATGATAGCCCTCGGTAGATGCACATCCATTTGCGATAGGTCTATAGGAGCGTCTCCTCAAATAGGTTGCAACTTCTCAGACTGTGGAGCGCTACAATTACATAACCCTGAGAAGGTAGGATTCATGACTTGTTTGATGAGGTGAACACTCCCTTATGATTGAAATGAAGACGTCCTTGCTGGTAATTGGGCGTCGAATTAGGAATTAGAAGTCACCAACGTGACGTAAATGTGACTGAATAGAACATTTGGTGCCCGCTTATTGCTCTGCTCAACAAAAAAACTTACGACTGCATGCGACAACAGTGGTGATCAACAGCTGTCAAAATCAGGCATCCGTCAAGTTGAGCGCAGTGACGCTGCAAAGTTTTGTCGTGTTGTCGCTGTTGTAAATGTAGCTGACGCTCTAATCGACTCCCCCATTGGGCTCACACACTATATCTGTTTTTTTCGGCCGAGAGCCCCCTGGGCAGTGGGGGAACTTGGAGTCCAAGGCCACTGATTCATTTCGAAGCTGAGAAACGTATAATTATCATACCTGCCCGGTTTCTCTTCTGGCTAGAGACTTGAAGTTAGCTTACAATTTCCATCCACCCTATAATTCTTCTGTGAAATGTCAACTTCCGTAAAATTCACGTGATCCCACTCGAACTCACACCATTTGTACATTCAAATCTGGCACTTTCCATGCGGCAAAGCCTACATTTAGGATTGATAATTTTCCTTCGCTTCAGGAATAACCTTACTTTAGGGCATCTGCTCTGTAGACACAGTTTCATTCTCGCGATTATGCCGAAGCAGCTGTGCCTGATATCACAAACAGCAATCACGTGCAATCTCCCCCCCCCCCCCCCTTTGGAACAAATTGGTTTGTTTTGACTGCCATCAAGAAGAGTGATACGATCAGCGAACCTCTCGGTTATCACAATTGCTGCACAGTACTGTGTAGTGGTATAAACTGTGAATTCATTGCAATTCAACTGGGAACTACTAACATCATACTGAATTAGTCTTGTCCCACGATCGGATATCTGATCATAGTTCCTGGGGCTGGACGGCGCACCCAGGAACGTTATTTACAGAGCGATTAGTTCATTCTGCACAATCGGTGGATGCTGCTTGAATCAGTTTGAGGCTAAACAGATACACTATTTGGAACGGTGTTGCGACGACAGAAAAAGAACAAGGCGGGTGGGTGACATCGGTATATAAAAATTTCCTCTTGTGAGTGATTGGCACAGACGGCCTAATGACAAAATTCAGTCCAAATAACGCATAGGCTAGGGGTGCCTTTGCGTATCTAGTTACGAAGTGTATTCGGCGGGAAAGGGGAGGGCTGTTGTACCAGCTTGTAGTTACAATTGTAGTTAACAATTGTGACTTACAGTACAACGCAGATTACCATAATGAAAATAGAAAAGGTCGGCAGCAGTGCATGATGGAATGAATAGCATTAGAATAGCTCAAGGGTCCTATACATATGCTATTAAGATTGGGACGAATCTTTATATGTGGAGACTTCCTCTAATCTGACGTCTTACCATGTGGCCTCGGTGCCCAATGACGACACGATGAATCCTCGAAAGTAGGTATATTTATGCGTTTGCTATTACCATATTGATAAAGAATCACTCACTCCTAGGACCACTTTCGGCAGCGAACAAAATTACTCTACGATGTTTGGGGTTCGGGTCCTGAGTACAGGGAACCATACCAAAACGTACTCTTTAGTTTGTGAGTGACTTGCCAAAAAGCCTACGTAATGTGGCACTAGACATGTATGCAACGATAACCGTAAGATCCGAATTACTTTAAAAGAAGAAAATACAGTCAGTTCACCCATATATGTCTACAATAGCATCCTCCGTACTCCTATATGGGTGCGAATTTGCAGTGGCGTCGCCAATGGGTGGAAGGGGGCACGTGCCCCCTTCGAAAACCTTGTTCCCCCCTCCCCCGTGCGCCCCCCCCCCCCTCCCAATGAGATTTGGATTTGGAAAAAATATTCTGCAGTCAGTATTCGCCTACCAGTTTGAAATAGATCTGGCAAACACACGAAAATATGTACAAGAAATGCAGTAATTGTGCCAAAGTCGCCTCGAATGCGATAGAAAGTGAAAAAAATTCGCCCTTCGCGCATGTACTAGTAATGAATTCTGTCCCATAGCTTTCCCGTTCATCTCGCACACTCTATGGAAAATTCTACCTCTTGGCCCCCTAACTCATACATATCCGTGAGGTTAAATGTCCCAATTTTTTGGTGAAAGGCCTGTTTTCCAGATGTTGTCGAAGAACCCAGAAAAATTGCGCGATTCGCGCGGACTGCTGAACAATATGTCCGGCACAAATGATGAATATTCCTTGCCAACAATGTCTGGTGCAGCGATCAGCGGGTCTGCAAATGTAAAATTTTCAACACCCCGATTACAGATTTTTTATCACACAATGCCCAGATTTAGCTTGGTGCCCCCCACAAAATGTCTGTGCCCCCTTGTGCCCCCCAGTTCGAAAAGTCTGTGAGTCCACACGAATTGTCCCCATGTCAAATTTTCGTGAAATTTTGAGGGGCGAGTGCCTCAACAATAGACAGCATTGTTTTAAGTAAGATGCAGATCCCCCGTGAAAGGTATCATGTTCCTTGGGTTTCGAGAGCACAGTTGTCTTCATAGCTCAATTGCAGGCGCTCGCACGTGAAGCCATAGTTTCGAGGTTTCGAATCCCATGGAGCCATCACTTCCATATCTCCGCCTTCCCGCCTCCCTCTCGCTATCTCTCTAATATATAGATAGGTGATGGATATATTTATTTGAATTAGCCCTTGGCTCAATGCATCAAAACCCTGTAAATATTGTCGTCGAATAAATATAGTTAACAACAGTTCACTCCCGTGAGCATATGCTACGTCAAGGACGCTACCTTGATAGGCTGAATCACTTAGACCATTTATATTCCCCAACTTGGTATCCGATCCTGATTATGCATACACCCCTGACGTGTGTCCATATAGACGCTGATAGGAGTGCCACGCCACTGTTGTGCCTGGATTCCGGTACGAGTCTAACTACGCGCTTACAGAAAGCAGTTAATATGGAAAAAAAAATCACGACACAACAAGTGTTGATGATCAAGACTAAACTGCCTCCAGAAAAAAAAGTAGTTAGTACCTAGCTGGACTATCCTTTCGAGAGTAGAATTACTCGAAAACATACTACTCGGATTCTTCATTGGTTACTTGTAACACCAGCGTTATGGTCAGTACTATTTTATGTGTGGCTCACGCTTCTCCAGCGAAACCAGATCCCCTTTCAGGCCCAGGGCACTCTTTTATCAAGTCAATTACCGATGTGGCATCAATCACGAAAATAAACCAGGCGCCGTTGATCATATCGATACCCTAATTAGATACCCAAGCAACAATTAACCTCCTCGTCGTTTTACCACAGTGATCACGGTGTACAACAGTAAGGATATACTAGCTATGTGTGAATATCAAAGTATATTAGAAACAGTTTTTCGCTATATCCGATGGCGCATATTATACTTCCCCAAATCTTATTCGGCCTGACTTTCCTGGAAAGCAAATTGCAAAGCTCACTCAACCCGCTTCATCTTTAAAACCAAACCTACTGTCAATTTTCCAAAAAAAAAAAAAAAATGAATTCATACGCGTCCCAACCCTAAAATAAAATTTTTTCACCACTGACTATAGGACTGCAATTAACTCGTCTCAAGTACCATTAGGAAACCGAGCGAAGAACAACTGTCTGTAATAAATTCGCCGTCAGTCATGCCCAGGCAAGATTCCCCGCTACGATGATCGTTTATACTGTCGCATGAGCATATTTCTCCGACAAAATGGAGATGTTTTCCGAGTCGGTTTTCGAATATTTATAGACCATGTGTGGAAAAAAGTTTTGCATTGCAAAAGATTGGCATCTGATTGTTACACAAAATAAAACTTACGAATTAGGGCTGATTAGTGATTATGGGCTGGAAATAAGATATACCACATTCCCAATAAGTTAGAAAGGAGAGTACGGATGATGTCATGTGACTGTTTGTGGACATAATGCATGAAATACCTGTCGATTAAAAACCTTCATTATACCATGTTCAAAGCCTAGTGTCAAAACGAGTTGACAAACTTCGCAACAACTTTTTCACCTCACCCAAATGACTAATCAATAGCCAATGCTAAGCCTGCTATAGCCTGTGATTGGATTCTCAATATTGATTATTTTTGGCACGTACCAGAAGGTTTATAACATGCTGCCACTTGTTTCCTATTTGAACACTCACCTTAAAAAATATAAGGTAGGAGAAGAAATTCCCTGCTCGCTCCAAACGAACGAGTATCTAGGATTAGACGACCGCAAAAAAAGAAGCAGGACGACGTTCTAACTGGATGGGGCATCTTTCCCATATGGCGTTATATGTCTGGATCCATTGCGTCATGTGAGCCATCCCCACACAAGTAGAGGACATGCATGGTTGTTGACGATGTTTATTGGTAGACGGTAGTTTTGTTCACCACCAATTAACCTGCAGGTTTAACAAACCAGGACTATAAGGCCCGCCGAACACCGGCCCCAACCCCGACCCGGACCCCGAACCGGAACAAGACCCAAAAATGTGGGTGTTTTGACGAATTTAGATGGTTTCGTCTTGTCTAGACGGGTTAAGGGCTCGGGTCTGGCGTCAGCACCACGGAACATCGATCAAACCCGCACTAGATAACAAAACCAACAAAAACTCGTACAGGAATGAAAATGGCGCATTTCACAAAACTGCCCGACGTAGCGACTACTACTATGTCCTTAATGGTAGACGAGAGAATTCACGCGGAGGGAAGGAGGAGACCGTAAGACGGAATATATTGTTTCAGAGGAAGAATGGATCCTGAAAACGCCAGGGGGCACAGAGCCTATTCATTTGATTACTTCTTTGAAAAAACCTCCTAAGCATGTGCTAGAAGCTGCGAAGAGGGAAAAGGTAACTGGATGACTTGGTGGTTGATTAGCGTCATTTCCGTTTCCTGATAAAAAGAATATTGTTGTCAGGTCGTTTAACAGCTTGATGAGACTCACCTGGAGATATACTGTCCACAATTAGTGGTAATCCATATCTCGAAGAGCAATAGCAGACCAAGCAGGTGCAAATGTGAGGAGAGAACGTGGTCAGGAGGACGGGCAACTAGAGTTAATTCAATCTTCTAAAAGAGATTTACCTTACGAAGAGAGATTTAAACGGGGGGGTACATGGATGAAATTGTATCTAAAGTTAAACGCACAGGGTCATGGGGAGCGGGAGGCGTACCGAGTAGCGTGAACTTTAGCTGACCCCCGTAAGGCAGAGTCCAGAGGTTCATATACGGGAAAACACTAAACAACACCACTGGGAATGCTATATTTTCATTGAACACCACGAAGGTTATGATTTTCCCTTCTTGCCGAATACCAACGTTGAAAATATTTGCGGGCATAAGCTAATTAGCGAACTTCGAGCCAAATATGAAGTACATTGAAATAATTCTCGTACCTTTATTTCCAATTTGTAAGAGACATCCGATTTTTCGAACGTTAAAAAAAGTTCGGCTCCCTATCTTACGCGGAGCCTGAGCGCTGCTAATTTGTACAGTTTAGCTTCCATTCTTAAAAAAAATATTAAAAAACTCAAACTTTTCGGTTTGTTTTATCGGTTGCGAGGTGCCCTGAAGATTTATAGAACAATTATAAGAAACCTTCAAGAGATCGTCTCTCACTACTATCCGATCGATCATCACAAATATTCAAGTGAATTTTGGGCCATATTGGGAATATCTCCAATCCCGTTGCTTCAATACACTAAATAATAACTCACAGCAGCCAGATGACCGAAAAAACAGGGGATACCAAATTCCGTGCAAAATATTGATCCATGACAGCCTATTTGAGGGCGTCTCGGTTAAGATTCAATAGAAAACTAGAACTGAAATGGTTCTGGTTCCGAGAGTATTTCCTTCCACTATTTCTTTGTCGCTGTGAGTTTTCCAAAGTTACCACCAATAGGGTTCATTGCCTGAAAGCATCGCGGTAAATGCTGTAGATCGGGGACAGTCGGGAATTATTTCTTCTCCCAGAAGGCGATTATTATGAGTGGAATAGCCCTTTCTGAAGGTGCGGTTCTGTCGTAGAGTGTGAATGCATTCAAGAACAGATCTTGATTTACGTTAAAGAGTTGTGGGCGAACTTTGAGCATCCGGGTTGTTCTTTCTTTGGGATGTTGTTGCTTCGTGGTCTCTCATGAGGATTTTGACCTTCCTGACCATTTTTTCACTGAACTAAACTGGAACTATGAAAAAAAAAAATGGTTTGATGAAGGCGTTACAGGTGAGAGATTTACTTCCATGGCAGCCTACAGACATGCTTTGTCTGCCATCATAATCCATAGTTGAATTTCCATCTCTTCCGACCACTCGGGAGCCGCCATCTTGACATGCTTAATGCTCAGTGATTGCAAAAACGGCCGTTCTTATTGGCTGTAAGAACCAGTTTTGTCGCGGTCGGAGTCCGATGTTACGCGCAATAGGCCCCCGACTGAGAGAGACCAAGACCCAAACTCGGTTATTAAAATGCAAAAACCCAATATCAACCATGTTTGATATCACAAAGCTTGTTAAAACTCGTTAAAATCAGTCTGAAGTGAGTCTGGTCCGAACAAATTTGCCGCACAACCGGGGGCCCGACCCGAATCGGACCAAACTTAAAAATGGTCTGGTCTCAGTCGGGGCGGGTTCGGGCCATGTGTGCGGCGGGCTTTATGGCATTGTAATCGGCTTGATGACTAGCTGAAGTATAAATGAAACACAACAGGAGAATGTACTATTGTATCATCTTCAGAAACGCCTATATAATTCGCCTGCGTAACAGCGGTATGCTGGTTTTGCGTATCACTGAACATCATTGATTGTATAGAATTGTATAGAAGTGTATGCCAAACTGACACATTTCCAATCGGGACATCTGTCAAGTTTGTATAGGAGGATAGTGGGGAAGAGAGGAGGTCGCATAACGAAAACTACCCATGGGCGGCGATCAGAGGGGGGGCGAAGGGCGGGGGGCCGTGACCATTGACCTGCCCCAATATTTTTGGTGGGGGGACAGGTAATATCAAAGGATCCCCACCCCCAATATTTTGCGGACTGGCGAAAAAAAAAATCCTATAATCTAGTACAGTACGGTCATAACAAAAGTCTTAACTAATATTCTTATTAGATTGCGCAAATGTGATGTTGAGAAGGCCGAAATAAAAAGAAAAATAACGCTGCTGCGCGCTGTATCCTATCTTTCCGTTAAGTCTATACAGTAGGCCCGTGTGACAATAACTTTGTCAGAATGTTGTTGTTTTCAAGATTCTGGCAAATATGATTTTTGTCCATACGTGTCATCTTCAGTGTGATGAACATATGGTAGGCCCAGGGGCCGTAGACGAGCGGGGGGGGGTGGGGGTGTCACAACCCCCCCCCCCCCACCCAATAATGCCGACGCCTTCGGCAAATTTTCGGTCTGTCGGCGGAAAGGGCGAAAGGAGTCAGGAAAGAGGAAAAGAAAGAAGAGGAGGAGAGAAAGAGAGGGAGGAGGCGAAGAAGAAAGAAGATGGAAGAGGAGAGGAGGGAAAAGAAGGAAGAGGGAGGAAAAGGGAAAGGAAAAAAGAAGAGGGAAGTGAAAGGGGAGGACAGGGAATGGAAAGTGAAATAGAAAGAAAAAAAAACGGGGAGGAGCCGACTTGTATCGGCTATTTCGACTTGCGGCTCTTCATCTAATTGCCCCATTCAGCGTCGGCAGAATGACACGCCGGCAAAAAAAAATTAGATAATGTGACGGACTGTCGCCGACAGTGTAATGGACGACGAGTGACGAGTCGGCGGCAATTTTTTTTTTTTTGTAATTTTTGTGTTTGTTTTTTTTTTTTTTTTTTTTTTTTTTTTTAATTATTTTTTTTTTCATTTTATTTTAATTTTTTTGTTTGGTTTTCCGGCAAAGGGCGGTATAATAAACGCGTTAGCGTTTGAAATTTCTTTTTGATGAGATGACCCAGTTCTTTAAAAACATTTGGAACTAAAACAGTCGGTCTTAGGCGGGGAATCATACCAGCGAGTACAAGGCGAGAGATAGGGCATCCCCCCCCCCATGTTGTTTTTTGAGATTAAAAATTCGGGCAGCAGAAAAACAACCAAATTTAGGACCGGAATCTTGGTTAGAGATATCCTATTAAAAAAGGAAAAGTGGGAAGATTGTCTAAAATTTGTTACCAAGTGGCCGGACCAATGCGATCAATTGCCACATTGAAATGTCAAATTTGTTTTGCGCATGGTGTTTCATGGTCTTGCTCGATACTCACGAGCTGCAGGTCAAAAATCAGGCACACTGTCTAGAATTCAGGCAGTAGAAGAAATTTTTCAACTCCAATTGAAAACGTCCCCGCCGTTACGTTGTTGAGCGGGCGTTGCGAGTAATTACCTCAGCGCCCAATTTTACTGCAAATATTGCACCAAGATTGGCATCGGGGACGTTCCAATATTCAAAATTTTCGCTGCCCAAATTGTACAAGAAATAAACATCGATTAGTTCCTTCCAGAACGTTTCTTGAATAACAAATTTCTGAAAATTATTGCCAATTTTATAGGACGTTGCTCAATGCCTTACAGCGCGGAATTGCCGTTTTCATGCCAATCTGAGGGGTCTGTTAAAAGAAAAAAATTTCCTGTGTACTACGCGTCCACTGAGGGGCGGGGGGGGGAGGGGGGGCGCGGGGGGGGCTGGCGGCTGCCGAATTGTAAGGAATAACAACGATCAGTTCCTTCAAGAACGTTTTATGAAAATGAATTCGGTATTTATGGCAATTTAGGGACGTGCTTCATGCCATCGGGCGGGAATGCCGTTTCCTTCAACCTGGTGGTCTGTGAAAACAAAATTTTCTCTGTATTCTAGCGTTTTACAACCAACGGTGGCCCCGCCGACGAATGACGGAATAAACATTGCTGAAAATCGAATGCAAATAAACTATTAAAGGGGAGCGCCACCATCGGTTGGCGCGAATCGTAGCCAAGGAAAATAACAGATTTTCATACCCCCTCCAGATAGACGAAACGGCCTTGCCCGGCTCAATAGACAATTACATGTGTTGATTTGAGTGGTAAAAAAAGAAAAAAAAAAGTTGTCATTGGGTGAATACTCGATGATTTACCGAATATCACACATGGACGGTATTTTAACCTTTTACTCTGGCTTGATTCGCGTGGCTCCAGGGGTCCAACGAACGGTCCCTGGGGGATGCGAGGGGACAAAAGGCCATAGGTTACGGGACCATTCCAATTTGGAAGCAGAAATGTTTGTACCGAAATTTACAGTCATTGGAAGCTACCGTTTTTCTCTTGTTGTTTTTTTGCATGTTTCACGGGCATTTCATGAACAAGTCTGCAAATAAGCTCGCATCTTTCACTTTCCCTTTCTTCCCAAAGTTTCACGAATTGTCGCCTGCATTTCATCCCAGAAAAATTGAGAGGGGGGGGGGGGCAGTCTGCCACAAGGCTTCTGAAATTATTCGACGGGAACAAAATGGTTTGAAGCTTGGTACATAGCATATTAGCCACAAACGCCTGGAAGAAAAACGCCATTGCGCGGCGAAAAACGGAAAAAATAGGCCACTTTCGGCTATTCGATTTGAAATCGAAAACCCGTATGAAAAATGGGTAATCCTTAGACGGAGGCCCAAGTCGGGTCCGATCTTAACTGAGGCGCATCCGCAATCTGGAAAAGTGGACTTACAAGGACAATTTTCCAACGCAATTATTTTTCGGTTAGACAAATTGAATCAGTTTATTTAGAGTGATACAAAAAGCGGGCATGTGCCGATTATTATTTTTTATTACGGTCCGGAAAAGGGGGGGGGGGGGACAACGATATGTTACCCACCCCCCACTCTCTTTTGAAGTGGGGGGACATGTCCCCCACCCGTCCCCCACCTCGTGACGCCGATGACAAGCCACCCCATCAGCTTTGTGAGGTGTCTGGTATCTGCATCTGATGAGGATCATCCACATCTACAAATTTCCACATTCTCTGCCCAGGGTGACAAAAATCGCTTTTGGCAATTTCCCCTGCGTATATCGCCGATGTTATCATCAAGTTCGCAGCCACTAGGGGGTCCGGGGGGTCAATTACCCCAACATTTAGGAAGGCCTCCATACATAAACATTTTTCCTACACACAAAATGTTTCTTCACTGCTTCGAACCCCCACAAATTGCTCTAGTCTCACCCTCCCCCCCCCCCCCCCAACTTTTCAGACAGTGGTGGGCATTGGTTCTCTAGATTAGCTTCATAAAAAGTAATTATTCACTCACCCAATGATTGGGAGAAATTCGTGTTTCTAAAGTCAACTCTACAGTCTGATTTCTGGAGTAAACAAAACACAGAAAATTCCAACGCCAACTCCTCAACAATGCAGCTGAGTCAGTTAACACGGAGTTTCCGTTATAAGACTCAACACAAACTTGCCGCTGCCTTACTAGCAGTACACTGAGTACTGTGGTACGTGCCAGTGTGGCAATATTTACGAGCCCAAAAACACACCAAGGGGGATACGGGCGTAGACCTACAGTGCATGCGAGGTTTCCCGCGAATACATAGCACGCAACCTCTCGCCAAACGACTGAGCCCAACTACTAGCAAATACGGGGCAGCACAAGTAGAGCATATTAGCAAAAATGACTGTGCCAGTGAACAAGGCAAAATGGTGTCACAGTGAAAATAATACTACTAAATTTTTTCGACCCCGCTGTCGATTTTTTTTCAAGTTTATGTTCCAGTTTTCAAGATGATCTTGTTTTTTTTCAAGATCTAGTGATTTTTTTCGAGAGTGGCAACATGCCAGAAGTGCCGTTTCCTGCAATCTAGGGGGGGGGGGCTGTAAACGAAAAATTCCCTTGTACTGCTTAGATGGTGTGTACCTCATATAATCCCCCCCCCCCGAATTCCCCAAAAAAAAAAAAAAAAAAAAAAAATATATATAATATATATATATATATATATAAGATATATATTATATATTATATATAGATTATATATATATTTATAATATATCTATATACTCATAATATATAGTAATTATATCTATATATAAATTATATATATATATTATATATATTATAATATGATTATCTTAATAATAAATATCGTATATATATATATATATTATATATATATAATATATTAGATATATATATATTAAACACAGATCGCCCCCTGATATACCCACACGTTCGTCAGCGCGTGAAAGAAACAGGAAAACTAGCATTAACCCTAGCTCCAGAAATTCAAAGATAAAACTCCTCACAGATTGACCCGGGATATTGCCAGGGAGATAAGTGTACAAACGGTCCTCTCGCAGCAGCCGCCTACCTATAGCTCGGGACGCTGCTTGATGTCGATTGCACCCCTTGCGTCAAGCAGTAGTGGCGTGGAATCAATCACATTCTGGTAGATTTTGCGTTCTGTTGCTCTACCAGTCTAGGAAACTCCGCGATGACGTCTCCACCCGATTGATCAGTTCCCTGCATGGACCGAGTGCCTAATTAGGCAGTTCTCCTGGTTAGAACATATCGCGCAATTACCAGACGCAATGGGTTGCAGAGACTCGGCGTTTGCCATCGCTCTCTTCCATTTCCCCCAACGGCGGTCAATTCCGGCCGGTTCCAACCCGCAGAGCTTGATTGCTAATATCGGATGACATTCAGCGGTCTTCTGGAGGTAGTCGAATATACGTACCAGTCCCGAATTTAGACATGATAACCGCACGAACCTCGTCCCGACTCCGACTTGGTATCATTGACGGTTCAGGTGGGTGAGATCGCAATGTAGACAGTCCCGGCCATGCCATGAGTCGGCATATGCAGTATCTATCTTAACTACGCACTAATAGGTGATGTAGAATCAACCGCAAACCACGAAGGAGGTAAATTAGTGTTAAGGGCTTTACAGGAACGCGAATGTGCAGAATACGCGACAGACTATTTTTCGCCTGTGTTATTTATATGAGTCTATTCATTAGGCACGAGATCGGAAGAGCGATGTGCGATTTTTTTTGGTAGCGGGTCGCAGACGAACTAAGATGGTCGGGTGACAATTTTCAAAATCGCGTTGTTCGCTCGAAGCTCGCGATTTATGACCGATTTATGACGCGAATGGGGACACAATTTATACTGAGAATTTCAGTATTTGCTGCACAAATAGGCATCGTGTCACCCAACTCGGGCAATTCCCTTTATTTCGCCTGTTGAAATAGGCCTACATAGTCTAGAAGTGGATGGATTGTTTGGAACGTGTATAACCTGATCGGTGGGAATTCTCCCCAGCGTCTCGGGAATCTCCGCAATCGGGTTGGATAGATGTATAATCGGGGAATCGACCGCCTAGGGATGTATATTCTAGCCTTCTTCTGACCCAACCATGGCATGAAAAACCAAAACTACTGAAAAAAAAGTTCATCCGGATCAATGTCATGACATGTCATTAGAACCATGGCACTTAATGCATGCTCTCGGAAAGCAAGAGTGAATTTCACTCTAAGTCACCCAGCAAAACTCGAATGTAGAGTGGAAATTCACTCTAATAGGGTGAAGTATTACTCTATATGGGCGAAGATAAGTCACTCGTGCTTCTCTATGGAACATTGGAGTGGTCAGTTGACAGACTTCGAATTCCACTATAGAAGAGTGACGTATGCTCCATAATGGGCGAAGCTTTTCTACCATGGAGTGAAAGGAAGAGTGATGATCACACAGCACACTTCATAGGAGTATACATTCACTCTTTTGTTTTAAAAGTTTCGCCCCCCCCGTTTAGTTGGAAATTCTCGAAGGGACCCATACAGGCCCATAGCCCTATAAGGCCTAGTAAGGCCCATAGTCACAGTGTTGTCGTCAATTGGGTGAACTGAATCTCCTCTGTGTTTCCTTCAATGAGGAGGTACCCTGTGGCAATATTGACATCTTGCCTAAATAATGTGCCGTCGCGAGCAGCGAAGCGCCATGTTTCTATTGTCCGTTTCGCGGCTAAATAGCCGCTAATATAGATTGTGTGTTCCCAGCGAATTTTATTTCGCAGAGTCGCGATTCGCGCGCACTATAAAATACCCCCGCGACCCACGCGACACGCGGATCCTTCTTCGCCCAGGCGAATAGCTGTTATTTCCGCCTATTCGCGCGCCTAATAAAAGCAGCTTTAAATGTTAGAGATCATGAGGCCAAGCAGGGCAGTTCAAACATAGCCTATGGGCCCCTGTACCAACATTTGACTGTGATCTCCGTATGGCCAAAGATGCTTAGCAGTCAATAAAACATTGTACTCAGTCTAGTCAGTTGGTAGCTCTCGCAGCACACATGAACCAACGACGAATGTGAATATTATGTGTTAAATGTTCGTGATCATGAGGCCAAGAAGCCAGTTTCAAACAATAGCCTATTGGTGTCCTGTTAAATGCCTTTGACCCAGATCTCCCTATGGCAAAGATGTTCTAGCAGTCAATGAACATTGCTACCAAATCAGTGGTCAACTCCATCGAAGAATTACCATTGAGAGAGAAAATGAAAAAAGGATTTCATAAGTGGCCTATTGTGCCATTAATGGACCGCGTTACAGGACCTCCACGTAGTCAAAAAAGATTGTCCAAAAGTCGATGAAAATTTAGTCCAAATTTCGGTCAAAGATGCACCTGAATGTCGTTTTGCTTCTTTTCATCACAGGTTACTGCTTTAATTCCAACGGCCCTACCCTCGGCCCTATATAATATCCATCTAAAGTCTGCAAACCTGGCGAAGAAGCTGAAAAAGAGCACCTCCAAAAGATCATAGAAACAGCTGGTTGAGCTACGAATGGGTTCAGAGGGCCCAAGTGGGATAGGACCTCAATACCAGGAACGTCTTACGTCACAAATTGGCCTCGGGGTCCAAAAACGGCCGAAACACACCTAATGGCCCTTACCCAAGGACCAATCCATGGCCTTGAAGAAAAATCAATTGACGCTTGTGGAGAGGGCTAGGAGGTGGTGGCATTTCAAGTACTAGTGTGAAATTCTGGACTAGGGCCTTCGGGTGACAGAAAATTCCTTAGAACCCTGGAGGTACGGCTGTTAGACATTATGACAAAAATGTTAAGACTGTGCACCAAAATTTGAACGAGGCGAAGATGTGCATAATCAACATTGAGCCCAACTGGCCATATGTCCTAAATCCCTGGACACCCTGAAGTCCCATCAGGCCATCATTATGACTGAACATTAACACTGCAATGTGCCAACTTCAATTTGTAGGAGACAAAAATGTGACAAGTTGGACCCATCAGTTTAATAAAAAATTGTGACCAAGTTGGTCGAGATTCATCAAAGCACGAAAAGACAGACAGACAGACAGACAGACAGACAAGACAGGGACAGACAGACAGACAGACACAGACAGACAGACAGACAGCGACAGAATAGTAGATGAAGAGAGATAGATAGAAGATAGAATGACATGGCCATAACAATAGCTCAACCAGCATAGTGGTTTGCGCTAAAAATGCGGTCTTGATATTGGTCCGTCATTACCAATCGCGAAGGTTTTGGGTTTTTCACGTTAGTTTCCGCAGTATCCCGAACGCCGAAAGCCGCGGTGAGTTGAGAAATGCCTCCAAGTGAACTCACTACGGGTAGGCCTACAGTAATGGCGAGTCATATTTTTTTCGCGGGAGGTTCGCGCGGCCCGTTAGCAAGGGACTAAAAATGCTCAAGAGCGATTTAGGTGTGGTTTTGTTGATAGGTCCGAGCTTATCCTCTTAATCACTCTCCAGTATGGGTTGAGATTCGACCTCCCCGTCTTGCCAATCTGACACAATCTGACACATAACTTCTCCAGTTCCTGAAATTGTCGAAATGGGAAATTAAGACGTCCCCTAAGTTGTATGCCGATGATATCAAACCTACCCAAGCTCGTTGTGATTCTCAGCATTCAACCCGAGTTTTTAGTTGAAGATGTCTAAATGACACCTGTTTCGTTTGGTGCATTCGACATTGCTTGGCAGGACCGTCCCTTTCGTTTCCGTCATTCACGGTGCTCTTCACAGGTTCCTCGTCTCATATTATTTCCTTCCATTTCTTTCGTCGCAATAAAACTCTTTTCTACTCCCACTTTGTCCCATGTCACTATTCAAACTCGTTTGACAACCGATTCTCTTTTTTTCAGATCCTGTAATCATTTATCGATGCTCCCCCCCCCCCCCCCCCCCCCAAAAAAAAAAAAAAAAAAAATTCTACCCCACTCAGAGCAATATATGTCAGCGTCTGTGATGAGGGCGCTCTTACCAATTGTCTTCATGATTGTTTGGAAAATGGTAGGGTACTTTGCAGACCTCATGACCTCTGATAATAGACGGTAGACTAATAAGGAACTATAGTTTGGGCTGTCGAAAATGTAGTTCCACGATCACTCGGCCTGTATTTTTGAACGGTTTAGGTCTCTATCCCATCACATCTCAGCGCTCCCATAGTATTAACGAGACTCTAGCACTTCCGAATCGTTTCATATTTCATTTGGGTAAAATCGAGGTTTACCACTGAACCAAAATTGGACCTCGAACGAGTCGTTTCTTACCACGCCACCGTCGTGTCCCTAAGCTCTACGATACCAGTATATACGTAATTGGGCACTGTCGTAATGGTTGGCGATTATACCAGTTTCCCCACGTTTCATTTTATGATAGGCGGATGGATTTGTTCCGTTGTGCGCCTCGGCCTATCGCGCGTGCGTCTTAAAACTATGGTCATGGGTCCGCCACAATGCGGGCCATCGATTTACAGTGTTCTGGATCATCAGTTTCCAACCTAACCGTAAATTTCCGACCAGTTCCAACCTAACCGTAAATTTCCTACCAGTTACCTGAATCTGGAAATGAACCCCCGCCCCCTTTGAGGACCCAGCCGAATTTTTGGAACTGAATTGTATCGAGTTTATATCCATTGATTGATCGACTAGATCCGCCGAAAGCGTGAATGTGAACCAGGACTGGGATTGGAGCTACCCGTCATGGCTATCCCATTTTCCACGTAATCTAAAGGTTCACTCGTAGAGTGTTACAATGAGTCACAGTATTATTATAACAATCATTCATCGAGCTATTACTCGTTAATGTCAGAAGATTCCATGTTGTTCTTCGAACGTTACAAGTTTCCGATAACTTAGGCGAACAATTTAACGCTGTCAGAGGGAATCATCGACCCAATAAAATAGGAGGGAATAGCCTAGCTATTTGAAAAATTATAAATAACGAATGATGCCCTCTTTTTTTTCTGCGTTTTGTTTCTACACTTATTGAAGGTATCGTCTTAGTCTTACCATATTGCGCTGTCATCCGCTTCATAGAACTATACCTTCGATACCCGGGATTAGTCGATGACCGGATAGGCCGGAGACCGAGACCAGCCCTCGCATTTTGAGGCTCTACACTGTTGGTATGGCGGTCTCGGTTCTCGAAGTCGAGACCGAGACCGTCAATTCTGAGAATAAATCGAGACCGAGACCGTCTCGACTACACCCTGTCGATACGTTCTCGATCCACTCCAATCCTCCCAATGCGTATACGACGGGCACCCAAGGAAATTCTAGTTCAGAGATAGTAAATAACTCTTCAGTCCACCCACCAGGTAAATACTCTTTTTTCGGAATTTATTCCACGTTCATACTCAGTTTGACATGAGAATGACTTTGCCCAGTATTTGGGCCCACTCAGTATTAGCTTGTTCAAGGTCAAACTAATGCCTCTTTTAATTCATTTAGGGATCAATCGATACAACGGGTAAAAATCCTCGAATACACCCCCGACAGTGCGGTGAGAACATTGAAATACTTTTATTTGATCGTGTGTCTGGGAGATATTTCCACATTTTTGTCTTTGAACTTAGGTTAACCTCTCCACACATTGCTTCGGTTCCGATATGAGTTGGCAAAAAGGTGGATGTCATGGGATTGTAATAATTGTATAATGTTCCACACCCTGTTTGGAAAATTCTCCGTTGACGATGATGTCCCCTGCTTCCGGTAAGTATTTGTACTGTTTTTCCGAATGGTCGCATTCGACCTATGGCGAGTATACGCTTCGACCAGATCACGCTCGCTCACTGGTTTTTTCCTCTTCATCATCATCATCATCATTATAATCATTACGTCTTCATCAACCATTTTCTCTTCTCATCCATTTCTTCATCACTCTCTTCTTGCCACTTCAACAATTTTTCCATCCGCATTCGTCAGCTTCTCACTATTGCCCATTTGTGTTGCGGGGGGGGGGCGGGGGGGGGGGCCGCCCGGGTGGATCCCTCTTCGTCGATTTGTATTGCGACTCTCCTCGATTTGCGATCGTTGCTCCTCCGCTGAGAGTCACTGGATATTCATCCAACGGTTCTGTTTCTGAAGGGAACAGAATACTATCAGCCGTTGATTTTTCTGCTATGAGCTAAGGAATTACTCCCCCCACCCCCCCCCACCCTGTAAGTGTCCCTATTATAAAAGTTCTGGTTCCGGTAGGATTACCATCAGCCGACTGTGGTTTCGGCGTATGGACTTTGGTTTTCCGGTACGGGATCATGATCAGCTGTTGGGTGTTTCATATCAACGGTACCTCGATCTCCTTCATTGCCACTTGTAAAATATCAGGGGTTGGTACTCGTGGGAGGATGCTCAAGTGTTGGCGGTTTCCTTTGTGGTTTGTTGTTGGTCTACCTTTGGGTGTTGTGGGACCCTGGGCACTCCAAATCGTTTTCGCCTCCCACACATCTGGAATGACGTCTTTATCATATTTCAAACTCATGATTCAGTTAAACCATTTGGTGTAGGAGCTGGTGGTTATCACTGGAAAGCACACTTCTTTCTTCGTCTCCTTACTTACTGCCTCTCTTTTAGCATGTTGCAATAATGGTCTAGCATACTCCGTCCACAATCAACTATCTCTATTTTTCCATAATGGATTGCATGTTCGCGAAGAGAAGCCCTTGTGGTCAATCTTCCTGTTATACTCGGTGGCCCGAACTGACTTTTTTTCTGTTGTGGGGGCAGCTCCCATATCTAGGAGCCACACTATACCCTGTCAATATACTCATACTGGGTGGAGCTTCATCCAATGTTGTTACTCACCCTGTTGTCCTTGTGTTATGTGCGGGTTGTCGTCTCTGGGAGTGATATGTAGTGGATATACGCTGGGCACTAGCAGTGAGGCCTGTTGTGGCTCGTGGGTTGTCTGTTGTCTGGTAGCCGGGCACGCTTCCATGGAAGCCATTGGAATATCCTGCCCGTCATTCGCCTCCAATCCTTTTAATGCCAAATGGTCAAAATATGGCTCTGAGCCAGTGGCTTGAACATGAACCTTCATGTGCTGTGATTTTCTTGACAGCTGGTCCCTCTCAACTATACCCTGCCAGTAAGCCCTCCTGGCAATCCTTTATCCACTTCTATCATCCGCAATTTCCTGTCCATCTTTTTGCTGGACTGCTTGTGATTGTTGCCTTTCGTGTATCGGCCATTTGACATGACGTTGCGCGGTACCTGTCGGCTGTTTTCCCATATTGGTCAAGCAACAATAATGGTGGCGAGAGTATATCTACTCTCAATGTTACATCCTTCTATCCTTCATAGACGTCATCTTGACTGTCATCACTGCGTATCGATGATCATAAACCGCAGTCACCATGCAAATGTCACAATTTGAAATTTGTGCGTACATATAAAAAGAAATATCGTAGGTGTTATCATACGGGAAATTAGTTTTAGGGGCTATTTTATATCATCGTCTGCAAACATTGCTCCATTGTTTATCCGAATCGCTCCGTTGCATTAGCATTAAGTTTCCAATAGTCCAGGAAGGTACTACCAACCGATATCATCGGATTTCACCAAAGAAGAATTTTCACTTAACCAGGAAAACATACAATACAACCTTATCAATGTCCACCAAACTGGAATTTTAGATATCTCAGTTATTTCATTGTTGCTCAGCTGAACAACATCACAGAAAATCACAAAGTTGCCGAGCCTGTGGCAGCAAAATCCCAATGTTCAATTATGAGCCTATAATTGTTAGATTTCCGTGGATGCACGCGCCTCCGTAATTGTTACACAGAATCCAAATAAGCTGTGACCAATTTGTAATTTTCTCTACTATAACCAAGTCAGAACTCAGAGGTTTGAAGCGTCTGACCCAACCATCTCGCGAAGATGTGCCACTAGCAAGAATGTGCACAAGGCAAATTTCAAGGGTGAAAAGCTGTATTTCCTGGTCAGAACCCACGATTATCAGTGGCTGGTAAGACTACTGTAAATGGAAGGCAAATGAAGTCTGACAATTTTCCGCTCGTTTTCTATCGCAGGGTACTACCTTTTACATGCAGAACATCAGTCCAATGACAATGAGCACCATTTCCGAAATCTTGATATGATGCACCAAGTGGACCCCAAAAAACCTCAGCTGCATGCCGCAAGTAATGAACATTGGTAAGGAATTTCTCTCTGAAGTGTTTTGTCATACAATAGGTGGTAGTGACTAATCAGAAGAAACAAAAAACATGTTGTAGCAATTCCTCCATTATCCACTTTTTCTGTTCATCTCAACTGGAATTTTCAGTCTAGGCATGCAGTTTTTTCAAATGGTAGGAAAGTCAAGGACACATCACAGACTACATGCTGCAGAGTGTTCTTCAAGTTTCCATACGAGATGACCAAGCACTGCCTTTACCAAATCATGCTAACAACTTTTCAGGTTGCCTCCTTGATTTGGCAGATGACATTTGACACTCCAATAGATTTATATAATGATTATCTGAATCACTTGAGGAGCATCTGTTATATCAGATGTTCATCAAAACCTAATCCAGCATGATTAACTGATTAAGTTCGCAAACTAGTCTGACCAACCCATTATCCACCCACCACATAATTATATTCAAACTCTTTCCAAAATGACCTTGCCTAAAATCCCGTGATTCCACGCTTCTTGAACATTGACGAAAACTGGGAACTTTCCATCATATAACGAACGGGGAAGAGCAGAAAGTCATCCACTCCTGCGTACCACTACATCAGGTTTTTATAGACAAGACTATACTGTATCATTTCCAACTTGGGTCATCAATCCACCAGGGCGCTACTGCCCCTAATACCTTGGAAAAGGAGGGGGGTGCGAATTTTCACCTCTTGCACAAGAGGAGCTGAAGGAACATCAAAGCTATACAACATCCACTGGGACTGAAGGAAGATACTCCTTGTGAGGACTATCCTAAGACGTTCGGTCTCTGTACCGCCGTCTGTGACATGTAGGTCTGGTAATGACACAACACCTATGTGATATAATAGGCCCCTCCCTTTAATTGCCTCTTCGGCAAGTAGTGGATTTCTTGGGCATTTTCTATGACCCTCAGATGACATAATGTAGATGAGCTTAACTATGTCATCGTCCTCGTTACTATTTTCATTACTGAAAGGTGTCATCATGACAACTCGTATCAGTGTTTGAGGATCACCCTTCAAACCAACAAGTTCAAGACTGCAGTTTTGTCGTGGAAAGGCGTCCATGTCGCTGGGTTGGTGACGGTCCGTGTAGGGAGATGACTTGAGTTCTTGAACATCCTCTTGTCTGCATCTGTCTCTAATCCTGGGTTTCCTATGGGTGATTGGAGGAAGACATATTAAAGTGAATCACCAGCTGCAGCATACGGTTGCAGTGACATCAACAAGTGAGGCAGCAAACAGTGTTTGACGTCTACTGACCTTAGAATTTTTGAGAACCAACATTGGACCACCCACCCAAATTTTCAAAAACTCTTTTTTCACTATTCCAGTAGACGTTTACAGCAGTTATAAAATATTGCAACAGCGATGGGTCTTGCATCGATTTGCCAATAGAAGTTGAGGCTTTAAATGAGGGTGCACTTCTGGACCCCCACCCCACTCCAAGACAAATCTTGGTACACATGCAGATGATCATACCGGGCTAGCTCTCCCCTGTGAATAATCACGCTTTCGAGCATCTTCTTCTTAACCCTGAGGGATGTTCTCTCTAGAAACACCAGACTCCCAGGTTATAGAACTCATGTCCTCCTCTGTATCTCTGTCCAACTCAGGGCTCGTGATCTGCAGGGAGACAGAGGAAAGGAAGTTTGGAGCACACGTTGTGAACAGCACCTAGTTGCGGGGGTTATGATCCTGAAACCTCGGGCCAGGCCCAACCTGCTGTAGTCAGATGATGACCGGTGCTGCCTGAACGCATTTCCTTCCCTGTCCCAGTCTCCGGGGCAGTGTGCAGAGGAAAATTTTTGAAGTTTTCGGTATTACCCGAACAAAATTCAAACCACATTATCCAGTGGGGTAGGTCAACGCATTACCAATTGACCAGCACCAGCGAGCAGCAAAATACAACTAAATAATGGCAAATATTCCAATTTTTGTAAAAACAGGCTCGTAGCCAATCTGGCCGGAAAAATGGCCTCACCTAATGTGAGCTTTAAAATTACAAAAGTGACACTATCAAAATTGCAGAGGTAGATGTGTCCACAGCGTGTGATTTCTCAATTTCATTGATGATCGAGTAATCTAGGAACATGTGCTGTTTAGCACTAAGTGCTGGCAATAATTAGTGAAATGCACTAGTCAATAAATTCGTGTTTACTGTCAATACTTCGTGAATGTCAATAGTCAATAATTAGTGCTGTCAATATTAGTGAAAGTCCCTATTTTCATTTGAAACCAGGAGAGGGCTGGCAATTGTAAGCTGAGTGTGTGTTTTTCAGACTGTGTGTCTGTATTTGTAGGTGAGGGGGGGTGACTTATAGTAATAATTGATGATGGCTGCTCATTTTGCACGTACAGTATGATTCGCTGTATCTTCTAATACAGATTGGACAGAAAGTCCCAAAGCGAACCTGATGAAAGGTATTCTAGAATGATATGACTTTTCGTAACTGAATTCACTCATGGCATTGTATCCGGAATCTTGGTAACCTCTGTTGACCCTATCCCTGACCCAAACAATAGGGGGTTATTGTAAGTCATTGAAGGGAACCTCAGTCTAACATTCATGGAGAGGCCTATTGGGTCAGACGTCACAAGGTAAATTGACCAAAACATTGATTTTGTACAATTTTAATTGTACCGGATGTTCCTATACTGACACCGGAAACGGACCCCAGGACCAATCTTAACCAAAACAATTGCATTACAATACTCGCACCATAAGGAGGTTGCATCAATTTTCACTTGATGGAAACAAGCATTCTGGACTTCTGGACTCAAGATTACCATCCACAAGACCCCCTAAAAAAAAAAAACATAAGGATGATGTACTCATTATGGGGAACCCACTCCAAGTAAGAGCTTGATGCTCCTAGCCAAGTCTATTTTGTTCTTCACAGTTTCCCAACCCTTCCACCAAAAAAAGAGCCTCAATCTATACTAAAAGCAGTGGGGATCTTGTACCAGATAAGAAGTGTACACCTTTAATTTCAGCTGACGATACCAAGCATTCGGTACAAAATTTCAGACTTGAATGTGTGACCTGTAGATGATCTTGACATCACTCTCAAAAACAGTGAGGATCATGAATGGGGAACCCACATAGCTGAATAGCTGTAAGTTTTGATAACATTGAGATAGAAACTATACTACCTACATTATGGAAAGGAATGACAGCAGATAATAGAGAACCTGCTAGTTGTAGTTTGGTCTTACAAATTTCCAATAAGCACTTGGTGGAAAAATAACTTACTAAGCTAAGGGAAACAGACGCACGTGAGCCCGTGGGAAGAAGCCACACTCAGCAGGTAGAAGGCATAGTCCTGGTTCTGACGTCTTACAGACATCTACGAGAGAGACAAAAAATTGAATTATTGGGTAATCAACAACCTGGTAGGCAGACTAGGGGGTAGGTGAAAGAATGATAGAGTGGTATAAGCTGCACTCAGCAAGCAAATATTCAGTGCGAATACAGCAGTCACTGAATGTTTTTCCCTAGGTGCTGTACTTGCAGTTGCGTGGTCAATGTATTGGTCTTAACTTATGGTTCCGCTGTGATTCAGCTGACTTTCGTTCCTACTGGGGTTGTTATGAGATATTTGCAATAAGTCTCATCTGTCTGCTGTGAGCAGTCATGTTGAACTTGAACTTCCGTCATTCCAGGTTCCAAGAAAGTGGTCAGGTCCTGGTAGTTCAGGGACAAATTTTGCTGTCCTTTGGAGAGGACATGAAATGGTGGTCCTTGGAGCAGGTTGGGATGGTTACACTCCCGCCCCAGCATCATCTGAGCACTAGTCCAGAAGAGAAGGCAAGTTATTGCCAGTGCTCAACCATGATCAATACGGCCAGGGTTTCTTGACGAGCCTTAAAGGTTTCCTAATTCAAATCAAATCAAATATATCATTGACAGCAAACCATTGAGACACATGCCATTTGAGACAGGGGTTGGTTATCTGAAGCAGGGGTGGCATAGATCGATTCATGAATTGCATTAGTGGTGTAACAATGGAGAGATTTCATGGTATATGCTGTCACTGAGTGAAGGAGCTGAGCCCGCCCACAAAGCTCCACACACAACTACATAGATATAATAATAATTTATTCAGTCTGAGTCAATATTGAAAAAAAGACCACATCAAATTTTGGTTACTCCTAACTCCTGCCCGAGGGGCTTGCAAACAAATTCAAGGGGGAGGGGGGGGGGGGGGGGCTTTTAATTTTGGGGGGGGGGGGCTTTTCGAGTAACTAAACCCTAACCTTATTCGAAATTAAGCCTTGTACTCTCTATATTGCCACACCCCTGGCTCCTACAACTGGAACCGGCGTGCATGAATATGGCCATACAGGGCAGGGGGCACCTGCATACCCTCCTGAATATAAGGACCATGAATATTTCCTGATGAACTATTCTCTTCACGTTGAGAAGATCAAGCTTATGCAAGTTTAGGGCATAGAAGCATACAGTAATTGCATGAGCTCACTTTCAGAAATCCAAACATTCACAGAGACACGAACCATCCTGGCAATAATTCCGTGGCATGAATGATGACGCAAGGTGAGGGGTATTGACTCAAACGGAAACGGAAGCTCAAACGCCAACACAACAACACCAGGGGTCACTTATGGCACAGGTGGCTATTTACCTTTCTGGCAGTGAGAGTGAGCCGTCGGTTTCCTGGTCATAATGCGGCCGAGAAAGTTGGATTAGCTTCCACGAGCGTGCCATCCAATGGCAAAACCTGAGCTGATCGGAGAAACAGGAAGGAGGTATGTCCACGACCTTAAGAAAAAATTTCACTCACTAATGCTTGGTTCAGAAACAGTGCCATGCATAAACATAAACTAAACACTCCTGAGCTTCTTCAGGTGTTGTCTGTTTTGCATCTTTGGCTTATAGAAGTAGAGCCAATATGGTGTTTGCAACTCCTAGCAGCCAATAGATTTGACAGTTGGCAGGGAGTGGACAATATTAAAGTGTTAGAATATAATTAAATGTCACTGGTAGGAGGTCACACAGGACCAAAACAGATACATGTCTGACATTAACATTACATTACAGGGGAACCCACGGTTCCCCATGTGACATCACAGTCAAAGTTTACGATAGCCGAATTCCTCCATCGGGCCAACATCGGATCCACGTAATTCAGTCAAGGGGTTTTGACGGCGCATAAGTACAAAACAGAAAATACCAAACCGAAAAGCTGAGTAATAATTACATGACAATTCGCCTTCAAATAAATAAATGTTGTATGGTACAGTTAAGTAGATCATGTGGTAGTTGGGATTATAACTGTTTTCATACAATCGTTGCATTCTGTCAGTACTTCATTAAAAGACTGTTGAAGTCATGAAAGTGAGTCTTCAGAAGAATTCAGCAGGAATCACTGATTATTGAGAAGAGACTAGCATGGTGAAAGTTAGCAAGGTTACCTTCAGTTGAACAATCAGTGAATGGGCGACGTAGCGAAGGACCTTTGAACACATAGTCTATGTCTCTATTCTGATTGGAGTGGTGATCACAGCTTCCTCGTAATCAGTAGAAGCTGGCCACTCAGTACAAAGCTCTACAAGTGAAAAAATTAGACAAGGTTCAATCTAGCAAGAGATCACTTATTAATTCCTCAATCGTGTGATGGATAAGGCTACTTTCAATTTGTTTGAAGTCTGCTTGAGTCACGAAAATTCAGCAATTCATGGAATAAATTAAAGTGCATGTTAAGGCATGAATACTAAAATTGACTAGGGACCTTCCACCTCGGATTATGAACATCCCATTACAATAATTCTGACCAACTTCCATGACCATCAAATTATTATAGGAGGAAGGAGGTGCTTGACGTTCAAACAAAAATGGCGGAAAATGACCTTGACTTTCCTGAACCACTTAGAGTCAACCACAGGTCATATGATAATACGGACTAACCAGGTATTAGAAACAGTCGACTATTCAAACACAAAATGGCTAAAATTTACCCCCATGACATGCCTTTGACATCAAATTCCTGAACACTATATGAACCATTGCGTCATTAATCATACTGACCAACTTTCTGATCATCCCATCCCATCTATTCTGGAGGAGTAGAAGCTAAGCAGCTTGATCTGTTCCCAAACAAACACTGAACAAACCTGACCTTTAAATGATGGTTGACTCCCTCATCGGTCAAAGATAGAACTGACCATCCAATCTATTCTGGAGAGTAGAAGCCACTTGACACCCAAGCAAAATAACTGAAATTGAAATCAAGTATGACCTGTGACCTTGAATTCCTGAGCACCCATATGTACTATTAGGCAATGGTATTACTAACCAATTTTCATGGATCTTCCGATCTATTCAGTGGGAGTAGAAGTTGTTGACCGTTCAGTCAACATGATTAAGACTTACCCTGGAGGCTTTTGCCGCAATTTTCTGAATACCCCATATTGTCATCAGCCCATGGTAACATGAATAAAATCATCATGCCCATCCAATTCAATTTTTGGAAGGTGAATCATTTTGTTCATTGGACCCCCAAAATGACTATTAAAGGCCGAATGACCCCTAAATGACCGGTGACCTCAGAATCCTGAACACCCATATGTAGCATTGGTACCTAAATAATATGACCAACCTTCATGACTCAGGCAAATTGAACAGTAGGATAAGCATTTTGGGAGAGTAAGGCTGCTGCCATTATAGGTGCTGAAGGTACTCAGAGTCTCACAATGTACCCCCCCCCCCACCCAAGCACCCCCTATATTATCATCTGTGTGTGCGTGGTAGGACATTGAGACAAAGGGCCTTGCCTGAGGACACACCTGAAAAGCTGATTGATCCGTGGGATTCAAACTCCCAACCATATAATAGCAGTTGGAGCTATCCTAAATGTTTATCTTAATCTCTCAATGTACCAGACTGAACTACCAACCTCTTGGAGGTGTAATGCGCGCACCTTGTTATTAACTTTGAGTGCAGCACCGTGTTTCTTGATAGCTGGTGGTGTCAAGTGCAGGAAATTGGGTATCTTAAGAGAAGGGAAAAATCCTCGCACTCAATTAGAGGAACACCAAATAACTATCGAAAGAATTTTTTCAAGAAATAGTACCTGTAGCCTGAAACAGGTGGCAAAATGTTACGATGCATTGAAAACAACATACATACACACCTGGCTAACTGACTGACGGTTCACACAATTCTATCAGAGCAAAAACATGCTTGATCGACCAATGGTTGATCTGAATGAACCAATAGCGCACAATCTCATTGGTTATACTTTTAACACACTGAACTACTGACTAGATTGATCTGATCAGGTGAATGTTGCTTTATTTGAATTTTCATCAACATGAGTTGTGTCGTATTCACAAGCAAGCCATCCCCCCTACCTGGACTATGTACTATTTAGAGACCATATTAGCGGACATCCACAAATTTCCAGGATAATATATTTCAAATTGATCCCTAAGTATATGAATCTGCGAAGTCATATAGTTCTTTCGAATGAGGGACATGCGAACAACAAATGCCAGGAGTGTGGTTTGGGCTTTGACTGTAGCCTATAGTCTTTTATCACCCCCCGCTTCTTTCCATATGGTCATCAGCAGCACTCAATCATTACAGTTGGGCACTGGAATGTTTCCTACTCCTGACACACAGAGTATATACCACAGACAATGGCAGAATTCATGGATTTATCATGTCATCAGTGCATGTGTGCACAGTGACCTAATTTTTGTCACACACTGAAGGGTCCATCCCAAACTTTCGCAAGCGGAAACCAAAATGGATGAATCAAGTGTGATCTACTACATCCCCCAAGGACTCGTGGGGGACCTTGCAATCGGGTGGAAGTCACCTGTGAGAGGAAATAGAAATTGTTCTGGAACTCATAAACAAATATCCCTCTTAGCAAATCACATCTTTACATATACCACAAGCTCCCATCACACACCTCAAGTCCTGCCCAAGATGTTGATTGATGAGGTTGGGATTGATGCTCCTAGGCCTGCGGGACTTTAACCTTCATGATGCTCTGCATTGGCCGACTTTATGTTGTATGGATAGCCCGTCTTGACAGGAACCGCCATACGGACGGACAGGGGGACAGCAGACCACTTGAATGTGGCGGCATTGGGTTACACACTGGTCCAATCTTGATCCTCTGACATGTTAATTTCCCTGGAGGTGGAAGCTGCAGAGTGTACAAATAATATTGAAAAACACTTGAAATACTGTATACATACAATCAATGGTATACATTATCACCTGCCCCTTGAGGGTTACCACCAGGAACGCAGAGTGCGGATTGTATGGACCAGTATAGAAATACGAATACATCATAATTGATTAAGGCAAGGTTGAGGTTTGCTCAATGAAAATGAGACTAGAATGTAGCCCTGTATTTTGAATACATCACTAATGGGCTCATGTCCATTGTCCAATTCTCAGAGTCCGACATGTTCCACTGTACTGCGGCATAGATATATAGTATTGTAACGTCTACGTAGGACGCTTATGTTTGAAAAATTTGGAAGATGAGAAAACAGAGTCCAATAACGTGGCTTCAGTTCAAACCACAAAGGAAAAAAAAAAAAAAAAATCAAATATTTCATTACGAAAGACCAATGGGCAGTTACTTGTTGAATGTTCAAGACATCACAATCACAATTGCTCTTTGGTAGGAGGATGCCATCTTTGCAATACTTTCACACATTGGCTGATTCACCTATCCTAACATTTTAAATGCACCATCAAGAAACAAGAAAGATCCAATTTCATTTGTAATTCAACAAGGCTCAAGCGCACTTTGATGACTCATTGCCTTGAACTTTCATACCTGTATCAAGACTTTTCCCAGCCTCAATGAGATGTGTCTAGTGCAAAATTGGTTAACAAATTATTCAAAGAATGACCAATTGGTGGCCTATTGTGCTCCATTATTGGCCTTTCACAAGGTCCACAATCCCCAACAGCCATTACCAATGCCTAACTTCATCGAACAATGACCAAATGTGGGCCAAATGACAATTGTCACACAATGGCTGATGTGCTCCTTTAATGATCTTTGACCTTAACATTGGTCAAAGGCCCAATGAAGCCATTTGTGCAAGGTTTGGTTAACATCCATCAAAGGAAGATCAAATGGGGGCCAAAGAAACGCCAAGCAGTGTTGTGTGCTCTCTCTAATGACCTTTGACCTTGACTGTTTCAAGCCACAGATCAATAGACTTTGTACCTATGTTTGGTCAACTCCATCAAAGAATGCCAATCGGAGAAATTTCACACAATGATTTCCCCCTTCAATGACCTTTGACCTGACCTTCACATGGGCAAAGACGTCTGTACTCCTTGCCGTCAATGAACATTGTGACTTAACACCATCCAATAAGTCAACTGGGGCGGAAAAGACAAATCCACACATTGCCTATTGGGCTCCTTAATGACCTTTACCTTGACCTTCACAAAGCTGAAGATGCATCACAGTCATAAACTTGTACTTATTTTTGGCTAACATTCATCAACGAAGACCCAATCGGGCCAGAAGGCCAAATACCACACAATGGCTTCTGGTGCCCCTCTGAGTCAACCTTTGACCTGATCTCGTTTGCATGTTTAAAGATTTCCTGTCGTCCAAATGACTTGTAACTTCATCAAAAAACAACTGCCTGGGGGTGAAAAAGGCATTTCACACAAGAGCCTATGGGTGCCTGTTAATGACTTTGACCTGACCTCCCACAAGTCCAAAGTTGTCCCAGGGGTCAATAAACATTGTGTGAAGTTTGGGTCAACATCCTCTAATAATGTTTGGAGCACATATCTTACTGTGTTAACTCTAATGGCATTAAACGACGTCAAATCCAAAATCTGCTAACAAGCTGCAAAGGGAGCACTACCCAAGAAACATTTATGACCATAGTGTTTTTTCAAGAAAAATTGAATGCAGTTTATATGAAAAAGGAAGATACACTTTGAAATGTTATACCTAATGGCCTATGTGCCCCTTTAAGGACGTTCTACCTTGACCTGCACATAGTCAACAATGTCTTTGAGGTCATGAACATGGTGTCCTAGTTTGGTTAACTCCACCAAAAGAATGGCGGTTTTGGGGGGCCCTATCTCCTTTTCACCAATGTACTGTGTAAAATCTAATAACACTGATATTGCATTGCTCCCGACGGTCTTCAAACAAGCTGACAGATCCCAACGACCATTATAGCATAATTCAAGAAATCTAATGTATTCTTCCTAAGAAGAGATTTCCCCTCATTTCCAATGGTCCAGATCGACAGCCTACCATTTGAATAGTACGACACACAATTATTTCCACAGGTTAACACAGCCCAGCTTAAACATAAAACCCCCCGGTAACTGAATCAATCAACACCTGGTTATACAATTTGTGGTCACAGGCATGGAGTCCAGAAACATTCAATCAACCACACATGCACCAGGGGAGCACTTGCCACTTCTAACCTGTGTTGCCACTCCCCAATTTTAAATTATTTACAGCTTCACAGCCCTCATTCACCTTCAATCCCCATGCATGTGATGTATACCCAGAAACGCAATAATAAAGGGGTCATTGCACAAACTACCTTCATGCCATTGAGGCCAATTATCTCCAGACGCTTTTCAGATAGATATCTTTCAAATAAGTTTGTCACTCTCTTGAGCAGGAAGGTCCATTCACCTCTAGTCATGCCTTGCAGAGATGCTACACAGGTAAGATGGGATAGATGCTGTGAGACTCCCTAGACTGAATGGAGTGCCCACCTAGCAAATCGTGCATTCCATGGAAAACCACAATTATAGGCCTAACCTTCGCCAGGGGGTTGTTTACTGCACAGAGTCAGATCGCCTTCAGCTCCTTATGCATTGACATCCATTTCGGAAAATCTAAGCACGTTTTGAGGAGGAGAGACTTTGGAATTTTTGAAACAAAGGCCTATTGTGCCTCTTCGAAGACCGTTGACCTTGACCTTCTCGAGGTCAAAGTTTGTCCAGTGTGTCAATGAACAGTGGTGTCCAAGTTTGCTCACTACTAACAACATCCGTCAGCGACCTCACGCTGGGGAACACAGACTAAAAGAAGGCACAAGTTGACAGAATGAAGATAGACCACCTAGATAGAACTAGACAATGTGTAAGGCAGATAAACCGCCTATGTGTATATTCCCGCTTTTGAGCATCCATTGGGAAGTATCTAACCCCCCATACAGACCCCCATTTTAGTCAAAAACCAAGATAAACTTCTTTTTTGTTCGAAGCCATGGAAGTTATAGGTCACATGGTTCAGGTCCAATTTGCCCAGGGGGGCGATGCTTTGAAATACTTTTAAGAGAGTAGCCCCCATCCACTAAGTTTCGTTCGAAGTTTGAAAAAATCGCAAAAATCGGCAAAATTTCGTCAAATTTGACCTCCAAAGACCTTGAAAGACCTCCACCATTTGGGAGATCACCTATAGTCCCTACCAACCAAGTTGTTCAATCTGACATGTTTGGAAAATCGCATAAACCTCGAAATTTTGACCTTTGGTGACCTTGAATGACCCCAACCAGTTTGGGGATCACTATAGTCCCTACCCACCGACCAACTGGACAATTTCGCTAGATTATGCAAATTAGTGGCCCCCAGCATTACAGTGATACCCCCTTTTGAACTCATCCGAAATTTCACTAGGGCAGACATGTGTACCAAGTTTCAAAATCAATCGGATAAAGCGTGATTTTTTTTGAAAAAGAGAGCTATTGCGATAACGCCTATAAAGTTTCCAGCAGCGGCGGAAGCCGGGGACGGGGGATACACACCCAAAACCAATATTCCCTGGACAATCCAGTGTCGCGGGGAATAATGACATGCAGATCACAATACACTGTAGCTCAACCAGCATAGATGGTTTGAGTTAAAAATGAGATTAATGAACCACTCACTGGCTGTCTTCTTTTGAGTCGCTCTTGCATCGCCCTCATGCTTTACCCCTTAGAGAATGAACAGAGACCTCTGTGCGAGTAAAAGAATCCATGGAATACTTACATGTAACGATGCAAACATTGGTTGAATTATTTCATCATATTTAGTCTTGGGTAGCGAAGCTACACTCTTGAACAGCAACAGCGAACCAACCAGTGTGCCCTCCCGCTATCGTATATTTATCAGTGGTGATTTGTGAATGGCAATAGCTTCGTCTTGGCTAACTGTTCAATATGACGTCATTATCTTCAACATCTAAAGAAGCCAATCACACCACGTTTCGAGAAGCTGTTTACGTCCCGTGGGTTGCCAATTCGGCTTATACGAGGAACTTATTAAACTAACATACTAAAGTTTTTTATTCCTTCCAAAATGTGTTGTAATATCTGGGATGAAACTAATAATATTGACAGATGGGAACGAAACTTTCTGCAATTCATTATTGCTATTTTGAATATCTTATTCGACAATAATAGGCAACATGAATAGAACTAGGGAAATTAGACCTATGTGAGTTGTGCGAGACGATCAAGAATGTGAAGTTTCCGATCTGTTCAAAAGGCTCAGCAGCGAAAGTCCTCAGCGAGAGTGGAACGGTAGGGGAGATCATTTTCGCCGCTATTATAAATGAAAAGTTTCTCGTGTTTGATTTAAGTTTTTTGGGGCAAGTAGGCCTAGAAAGAGATAATTTTCGACTAATGTACTCAGTCTTTTCTAACGTTAGGCGGGGGGGGGTGTGGGGGTACTTGATGCAGATTGATTGGCTTGTTAATACAGTAATGCATATGCATTAGGCACTTTCACGAACAGTCTACCAAAACGTGCCGTGGCGGACACATATTCTAGGATCCGAACTGTTCAAGGGCGTCTAGGGGACCTAGATTTAGATTATGTGAGAAGCTCAAAATTGAGTCACATTCATGGCGTCTTGGAACAAGACTACTTCATAAGGCTACTTTCACCTTGCCATTGGCCCAATTGATAATGCTGAACAACCTTACAATCCCCCATCTCTTCTGTAGGAGTAGCCTTACTGTACAGTTAGAAGAAGGAGGACAAATGTGTAGCGTACTTTTTGTCACAAATATTGCAGAACTGGTACCACACTTCTCACTGACCTTACTATGCCCATGCCAAATCAGCTCATAATACTGTAGTTCTCTTTTCTGCCTTTCCTACACATTGTCAACAAGATTGTCCAGATTTCCCATGCCCCCTACTCAGGTAAAAAAGTGTTTTGGTGAAGAAATCAACTACTTTTTTGTTCCAATGAGGTTCTGCTATAATCGCAACCCTGCCAGGCTATGGACATCATTGGGAAACGAAATGAATTTGAGGTATTAGTTTCAAGAATTGAACCTGGGCTTATTGCGAAGAGTATTTTTTTTTTTTCAACTAATAGTTCTGATTTCAATCAGATTTTCAGGCATTGTAATGTGACGTAGGATGACGATGACAGGAACAAAATAAAGGATTTGGTGGCGAATTCCACCCACCAAATGAGTGAAATATTGGATTTTCTGGGTTGCCCTAGTTGACTGCTCACAAAATGACCTTCACAAGAAAAGAAAGAGTTTTGCACATTGCCTGATCCAGGATACACCAGGCCGGTATACAGTGCGTGTTTGTTTATCAAAGTCGGTAGAGTAGGTCGGTCATTGCCATACATAAGCATTATAAACGCAGAGAAGAAGTCCACGTGACAGTAAGAACCGGCTGATGGTCGTGCCAGTATACCATTGTGTACCTGAGTGTCGCTATGACGTCTCTTATGGACGTCGTGTTAGGGATTAGGGGTGGGGTGCGGGGTTTACTGTAGGTTCAGGTGTTGGTAACGATAAGAGTTGGGGTTAGGGTTACCGGTCAGCTAATTATTCTGTTATAGGGCCTAATTGGAATCTGTCTCTAAACCCCACCCTGAAGCATTGGGGCTTAACTAGTAAGGCTTAAATCCCTAACACTATCTCATACATCCAGATGCACATGGCCTGGGTACACATTATGTAATAAGGCCCTACCTTTTCCTACATCATTTTATAGCCTAGACGAATAATGTCACGGGTGCGGGCAGGGGCGGCGGCCGGTCCATGATTGGAGGGGCAATATAGTTTTGACGAATTGTCTTTGCGAGACGAATATGGGGGAGGGGTCTTTTAAAGGGGTGTCCACCCTCCCGTCATGAAAATTTGTGAGTTAAGGTCCGTAGATGCACTCGCGTGCTATTTATGCGTCACATTTTCTCACTTCTGTATGTTAATTGGCGAATTGAGAGTCAAATCATGGATGCCAGCTACAAAAAAGGACGTAACCGTTCAGTTGGCCTACAATTTGTATTTACTGGACTTCTTGTTTCAATTTGCCGCTTTGAATTGGGCATTTAGATGTGAAATACACTCACAAGCGAATCTAGGCTATAGAAGCCGTTAATTCGGGCCCTCTTCCCAAGCTGGCTACAATGAACATCAGCTGACTGAAAGGTTGTCGACAGGGGACTGCCTTCACCACAACTTGGAAATTAGTCAGTACTGACGTGTATTTCACTAATCCAAGGACTTCGGCATGACCTATGATTTGAGGTAATATATAGCGACACTAACAACCGTTAAAAAATCTCTCCTCATCAGTGGCGGTCACCAGACTTTTCAGAGGGGAGGGGCGGGGGGAGTCTAGGGGGGGCACAGCAACATTTAATGGAGGAGGACAAAAAAACTATCTAAGTGGAGCGCCACCATTGGTTGGCGCGGAGCGATAGAATTTTTTTTGTGGTCAAGCCCCCAGAGAGCCGGAAATGACCTCTCCCAGCGTTTTAGGATGCATATACCAAGCTTTAAATCTAGGGCATTTTGGATCACAAATTCTTTAATCGGTGGACATTTTTAACATTGGTCAGACCTCGATCTTATCGTGCCCTGCTTTTTGGCCAGAATATTAAATAATTTGGTGCTCCACAATAATTTCACCAGTGCGTGCGAAGCGCGTAGTTTTTTCTGGGTTTTCCCAGCACATCTGGAAAAAACAGGATCTCACCAGAAAATGGGACATTTAAGCTCAACGTTGCTCTACCTTTCCAATCATGATATTACGTCAGTAGCAGTTTACCTGGGAAACATGCATTGAAAATCGAAGCATTTGATATCCGAAGCAACTGCAGTTCCAAATCGGCAAAGGTGTTTAGTACTCAAAAAGAGGTTGACTGAGTTTTTTCAAGGTCAATGAGAATGTTGTTGTTACTTTGCAGTATTTTACCTAACAGATATTTATTAGTTAGGAGGCTAATGAGGTAGAAAGTTTCCATAGAAGTTGATGCATATGGAAAGCGACGGAACAATCACACTATGTACATGCGTGCAAGCGCGAAAATTTTTCACCTTTCATCGCATTCGATGCGAGTTTGGCACAATTACTGTCTTTCTGGAGATATTTTTTTGCTGTGTCTTGCCAGATCTAATTCAAACTGTTCGTCGAACATACTGACCACAGAATATTTTTTTTTGCCGCACGGGACGACCGTTGAACTACCTCACCCCACCCCCTACAAACAACATTGCTCAATGCATTTCATCAAAAAAGAAATTTCTGGGGGTGCCGGCTCCACGGTGTGGGGGTTCCGGGGTGTGGGGTGGCCCTGTGGAGTGTGGACGAGTGTGGGACCTCCCCAACCACCACACGCGGAGGCCCGACGACAAGTTCATTTTTCGGGAATTAGTACAATGTGATATGCAATTGCCTATGCCAGTCCTGGAAGTACATGAACAATTGAAAAAGAATGAAGCACCATCAACAACCTACTTTCTATTTCAGTAATCACATCAGGGAGGGGAATGACACCATGGACCCATAGTGACATCTTGGGATTCCAGCGCCGAGCGCTCCTTGCAGAATTTACAGAGTAAACGATTTAAGAAAATCGAAATCGCGAACGCGAGAAAAGAATCGCGAAATACAATGAGTTTTATAATTTAAGAGGGGAATTGTATTTATTAATTTATTTAGATTTTTTGTTTTGATTTTTTTATTTTTAATTTTATTATTATTTAATTTATTGTTGATTTGCGGTGTATTCCAACTGCTTGACTTACTTTCGCTGTCCCCTCACAAAGATTTCCTTACATTGACTGACAGCTCTTTCTACTAGACTGCAAAATTGGGCCAACCTAGAACTAGTAACCCAGTGTAACAAGTTTAATAAATGAGTAAAATGGACCGTAATCAACAAGCAAATGAGACCCCTAAACCGAACTGGAGGACCCCCATTTGGCAGAAATACTCGACCAGTAAGCAATGGAGAGATTTGGTGGCAGCAACTATTTGACGGAGTTTTAGCACCGACCAACGGTGGAAATGTAGCAGGAGAAGAAGAACCCGTGCAATAGCGCCCTCTCAAACCCGCAAACTTGCATGTGTTCCGGGATATTATGTTTTGGCCGTGTGCCCGCCCTCTCCCCGCGCCCCCGCCGCCCCGCCTCACGCCCGCCGGAAACTTTTGGGCGTTAGGCTCTCAATTCTTTAACACTTTATCTCCCGATTGACCCAAAACTTTGGTACACATGTCCGTATATTTAAAATTCTCGGGATAAGTTCGAAATGGGCTAGATCGTATTTTGTTGCCTTCTATGTTGCAGGTTTTTCGCAAAATTTTCAAGTTTCGTGCGATGTACACGAAACGTGGTGGTTGTGGGGTAGTTGTTGGCGCCGAAAACATGGCGACAATTTCAAGGTCATCCGAGGTCAAGTTTTTGCAATTTCTTTGCCCAGTTAGTCTATTATAGGCATAATGTATGTGATATTTCCACCTTCATTGGATTTTCATGAACTGTTGAATATGGGCCAACTATCACAGTGCGATGATTTCCTTAAGTGGCCGAGGTTCACTGGAGGTCATCTTGCATAACTACTTGCATAATAGTTGGCCAATTAGCAATCGGCAAATTTATAATCTTTGTTGATTCTACTAAACCTTGTGAGTAGACTTCTAACAGTCCCGAATAAAATTATTCAATTGCGTTAAATCACTGAAGGTTCCTTATGTGTGTTTAATTTACATATTCGTTCATAATTAAGAAATAATGAAATGCATTAATTTTCCAACTTTTAGGGATTTTTGAGAAACTCTGTGAATAGGACGCTACGTCCAGTCCCTGAGTAATTTATTCAATAGCATCAAGATCACTGAGGGGTAAATTTGTGGGGACTAATTTGGCATCTATTGTCCCTGAACTCATCAAAATAATGATTTAATAATATTTTTTTCCGCAATACATAACATTGGACATGTTCATTGGAATGGCAATGCTTCTAGGAGTTGATGCATCACAATGAGAGTTGTAACAATTTTTCATAAAAACCCGTCGCCATTTCCCCATGACGGTCATTAAAGATCACTTAGGGGTCAACCTGATGTTTAGTACAATTTTTCGGCATAGCACTGGGGTGTTTCATCAGAATGCAAACTGCTTTCTATGAGTGGATGTTCACATGGAAGTTACAATTTTCATAAACCTTCATTACATTGAAGTCTTCAAAGGTCACTTAGGGGGTGAAAACTGTTTTCTGCCCAAAAAAAATAATCGGCGAATTGAAATATCTGTGAAGGTGGAAGGTTTTCACCATTGTGATATAATTGATGACCTTCATGTGTGTGACCTCTGACCTCAATTTTGACCTCTGGCGGGTGTCATGTGGTTAAAAGTTTTGAGTCCCCTGTGGAATAAATGTGCTTATTTAGGAGTTAACGGGCAGAAAAAATAGAAACTGGTTATTGGTCAAAGTGGGGATATACAAGTTTTGGCGGTCACCGCCAGGCGGTGGCTATTTTATATAGCTATCTCACCGACTCTGTGACAAGGGTCAAGTAAGCTACTATTCGGCCCGATTGATTTTTTTTACACAAGACACAACACTGTGTCGCGAGTCCTTGCCACAGCTGACAGGGCTAGTGGCTTTTTAAGGCCAAACCAGAAGAATCCCCCCTATTAGATAATTGTTGGTTTTTACTCAAAATTAATTTCTATAAAGTTGCCCACGCGGAATCTCAAATATTCTCCATTCCCTTCATTCTCTGCTCCCATTGTCTGTGTATCACATACCCCTGCCTTAGGAATTATATCGGGCGTGGGCACAATTATGTCCCGAATATTTAATCCTGACACAAGCACTCAAATTTGCTGAGTGGGTCAGGAGGCACCCAAAATTCCATAAGTTCAAACGACATATAGGCCCCCATCTTAACGAAACTACATCAGTTCGCCTATACGAAGAAAACTGTCCTACAACATCCCTCTAAATATTTTCCAAGATGTCCATGTCAAACGTCAAGTTTAACAACATTCCCGTGTTTTTTGGGCGGTCTTGACTTTTCCCCAGGTGCATTCCTTAGATCGCTTTGTGAGTGGAGTGTTGTATTACTTAGTCTACTCACATTAGGTTTGTCTCAACAAGACGATCTGGTCATCTACAAAAAGTTAGCATCTCATGTCCACATGGGTCGAAAGGCCAAACGAGGTCAAATGAGGTAAAGTAGGTCACCAGATGTAATTCTCCCAGACGAACAAAACTTTCCATTACGGCATCCCTCTAAAAATTTTCGTTGGCAGATATATATGATGGTCCTATGGTGACCCTTAAATAAATGACCTTGACCTAACACCAAAATAATAGGGTTCATCCTCACCATACGTGCATCCCACATTCAAAATTTGAACTTTATACATCCTTGCGTTCGTTAGATAATTATCGTGCTGAGAAGCTTTTTCAACTTTCCCCTAACCCCCTCCCGTGATTTTTAATGACCTTGAACTGCAACCAAACAATAGGGGTCAATGTCTCTCTATATGTCCCAAACCCACATACTTAATTTTGAACTTCATACATGCTTTGCGTTCTTTAGATTCGGGCTGACAAGGGTTGTCACACACACATCACACACAGACGCACACGCACCACACAACACACACATAGCCCCGTGCGTGACTGCATAGATCCTCTTGCCTCCCGCAGGAATCAAAAGGGCACTAGAGACCTCTGACGTATACTGGGAGTTCCAACACACCTAAAACCCTCCAAATTCCCGTCTTAGTAGGCTATATTAGTCTTACGCAGCTGCCCCACTGCGCTGCAGCTGCCATTCACAATCCCTCCACGAAGGCAATGTCAGTTTTCTGGGATACACTGGCCTACATTTATATCATTCGGGACATGCGTATAAAGGTACGGGATGGTGATATTGAATATCGATGCTCAATCAATGACCTTGGCCCCCTTTTTTGGGGTCGACTTCTAAATCCCCTGAAACCAGAGCAGAATATGTTCCGGTTCGAACCCCACTGCTCCGGTCTAACAATCCTTATACCCGATTATGGAAACCCCTGCTGGACAGAAATATCATATTTAATGCTACCAATATTCCATTTTATGTTATCATATTCCATTTATGGTAGCATATATTCACCGCCAATGAAGGCAGGAATATATGGTAGCATTAATTCGAATTTATGGTGAGCATTAAATCGAATATATGCTACCATATATTCGAATATATGCCTACCATATATTCGAATATATGCTACATAGATCGAATATGATGCTACCATATCTTCGAATTTCTGGTATGCATTAAATTCGAATATATGCTACCATATATTCCTGCCTTCCGATTGGCTGTGGAATATTGCTATAACCATAAAATGGAGATAGATGGCTATTCTGCTAACCAAAATCGAATTTATTGGTACCCTTAATCGAATATATGCTACCATAATATCGATTTAAGCCCCCTTACCATAATTCGATTTAATGGCAAAAAAAAAAAAAGAAAAAAAAAAAAAAAAAAAAAAAAAAAAAAAAAAAAAAAAAAAAAAAAAAAAAAAAAAAAAAAAGATAAAAAAAAAAAAAAAAAAAAAAAGAAAAGCCCATAGTTCGGCCAATCAACTCCCCTGGAAAATATAACCATCACTATTGTCATTTGCTTACCACCAACCGTGAGACCACTAATTTTTTCCGCAAGTGGCATTTGCTCTCGGCTCTCGCTATAAGAGCTAGTGGACCTGCGCCGCCCGCGCCCGTGTGCAATGTCAAAATGGCGCGTCCAAAAGATAAGGAGGAATTTCTAAAATCCATTTTCGTCGGGAAATGAATGGCTGCTGTCGGGGTTTCACAACTTAATACCCAAGCTGGGAATGCGGCGAACATGACAAGCAGCGAAAGGTTTTTCAGTCACTCGAATGGTTTGACTAGACTAGTATTCTGAGAAGCAGCTCTTCAGTATGCCAAATGGGCAACTCGTCTCCGACGAGGACCATCACACTCACAGCATCGATCCTATTTTGACGTTCTAAAGATGAAATTGCCCAAGGTGGACGTATTAATAACAAACACCAAATCCTGAAGTCACAGCTGAAGTCTCCGACTCTGAGTCACGTATCTCGATCTAAAAATATTCAAAGGGACAATTTCCGTCAAAGCGGCCTACTAGAACACCAAGTCCTATACCAAACCCACGGAAACCTTCCAATATTTAGATCGCACCTCTACACACCCCCTAGCCTTTGCAAGGGCTCATCAAAGGGGAGATCTTACGAAACGCACGCCTCCGTCAATGAGGCGAACTGCATAGAGAAGAGAATTCCCTTCATGGAAAAGCTCCTACTAACGGAACTACAAACCATAGAGGAGATAAACACTGCCTCAAGTGCGGTCGAGTTTGGGGCACCCAGCCCCTGGGCGACGCCAGGGACCACCCACCCGAACACAAGTCGACCCTCCCTTGGTGTTTCAGATACATATACACCCCACCGCAAACGAAGGACCTTAAATGCCTTAAACAGACCTGGCAACCTAATCAGAGCGGTAACCCACTTTATCACGTCTATTCGCCTAAAACCCCATAATCGCTTACAAAAGAGCAGACAATCTCACAGAGATTTACTAGTTAAATCCAAATTTCCCCTCGAGCGTAACTATGGCAATCCAAGGGAGACAATATTGTTACTTCACTTCTGAGGATGACGCTCCACTAGACAGCTTAATCGCAGCAATGTTAGATTACCCCTAGGCGGACATTCCTAACTTTGAGACGCCACGCCTACGTAGGCGGACCACTGATAAGCTCCAAAATACTACAGAGAGCAGAAACTATATTCTGGCTTTAGTCCCAGAACCTTTCAAACAAAAGGCTCTAACAGTCTACATAACACGACTCAATTGGCCTCATGGCCCACCCATAACCAACAACTTTTTAGCACCGATCCGGGCGAAAAAAATCATTATACGACCCAGGATTCCAGGCTGCCCCTGCACAATAACCCTGTTCTCCAGGCTCCCCTACGATCCCCGGACACTAGATTGTGCACTCGGCGTACCCCCCCCCCCCCTTTTCATTCTTTTCATTTCATTTTTCGGACTCAGCGCGGCTACATACACGCGTACGTACTACAGTGGCATTATCTGGGATAACAGCATGCTTAACAATTGTCATATGCGCGCGCACCTCGTTAGCCCTATTCTTTTACACAGAATGACTGATTCATACAAGCCATGGGAAGGCATGAATATTATGGAGCAGTACATCGAATATGCTACCATTAATTCGAATATATGGTAAAGCAATATCGATTTGGCTACCATAAATTCGAATATATGGAGCATCTATTCGAATATATGGTACATCTATTCGATTTAATTCTACATAAATGCTAATCTCTGGTACCCCAGCATATGTCGAAATATATGGTAGCATATATTCGATTTAATGGTACCTAAATTCGAATATATGGACATATATTCGAATATAGGGAAGCAATTATTCGATTAATGCTAGCCATAAATTCGATTTAATGCTACCATATATTTCTGGTGCCTCCCGAGGTGGCTGTTGAATATATCCTACCATAAAATGGAATAATGCTAACATAAAATGGAATATATGCTACCATAAAATGGAAATATGGTGCATTAAATATGTGGTACTTCTGTCCAGCAGGGCTTTCATCCCGATACCCTGGGTAATTGACCCTGTTCCGATTGGAAAAATTAAAAGAGGCCTAGTTAGCCTTTGTGCTATATTTCCATTGTTGGATGCTCATAGCCCATTGAACTTCATATTTTGCACCTGGGTCCTAATAAGAATGGGGTGGATGCACAATGAGAAGAAGTGAAGACCCCGCGTGCGAAGTGCGCATTTGTCGAGGATTCACACTGAGTATTCGTATATTCCAATCACACAGTCATTGCACCACGAATATGTCGATACGGTATAATGCCTAAACCGGCAGCTGGGTCAAAATAGGGGGACGAAATGCACTAGCGTCTCTCTCAATCCCATTATTGCAGGTGACCCCCCCCCCCTCCCCGTGATAGCAGCGCATTGCATGCACCCCCCCGTCGAGGCCTCCCCTTCCGCCATGTTTTATTGAAAAACAAAATCAGTTCTGACAGAGGGGTGGGTGAGGTTTTGATATCTTCGATCGGTCACCAGCAGGCACTCTGGCGCGTATTCATAATTTTGGAAAATAAAAATTACTTTCGAGAGGAATTTGAAAGTAAGTCACTGACCTATGGTATAGAACGTCGTAGGGTGGGGTGAGGACCGTGAGGTGAAAAAACAGTTGGACTCTAAAATTTTCGCTAGAGCCAAGTTGGACCCCTATACCTTTGAAATCCTGGATCCGCCCCTGGTTACGACAACGCGCTGCCCCTGGGGATTTTTTTTTAAAAGGGGGATCCAAACAGTGGCGTTAACAAGCCCCATGATTTCTTTTTTATTGGGGGAGGGGCGGCTTGGGTGATTTTATTGGGTGGAGTTTGATGTGGGCTGTGGGGAAGTTCTAAATTTTGTTCATTTCCAGGTGCTCTTAGATGCAATTTGGTGCATATACCTTTTCACCTCATTCTAAATCCTGGATAAATGTTAGCATTTTCAACTGGCCTAAGATGCGATTTGGGTGCTAGGTCAGTTAGTTCCTTCCTGGCGGTTTCATTTCGATACCCACCTCCTCCAATCCCCGTTTAAAAAGTTGGTGGCTATCAGGTTCCGGCATATGTAAATAAGAGCTGGCGGGTGTCGTTCCATGCGTACTGATTACACACACTAACATACGACTTACATACTACCTCTGGACTCACGGTCGATAAAGGCGTACATGACTTTCGCAGCATACACCACATTCGCGCATAGCCGCGAGAACTCCACAGAATGTTGATGATAGGCGTTCAAAACGGATTTAAAAACTTTCCATCACTCAAATCAGCATCAGTCAGTTAGTGTGAATACTGTTTTGCTGTTTCTCAAACTATACTGCAAGCTTGAGGGTGAATGAAGATACCGTAGGCTATATAGCAAATGGATGGATGTTTTTCAGTGTTGTATTTTGTCCTTTACGAGATTATTTCTCGTGGGACCTTTGTAGTATGAGGTGGATGTACAAAAGTTAAGAGAGCCGGCAACGCGGCGCCAAATTTTTTGAGGTTCAACGGCAGATGTCAATACTGCGACATGAGAATGGAAAACACCTCCCCCACCCTACAAAATAACGGTCTCAAAACGTTATTTACACCAATTTTATCTTGGGTATAGAACCCATAGGGGGGGGGCAAATGCCAGCCCTTCCTTCTAGGTGGGGGCTTGCCCCTGCATATTAGTACAAGTGACACCACATAACAATGCAGAATCAGAGGGCAAGACATAGTGCGAGCGGATCGCCGCAAAAATTTTTTTAGGCGTCATGTACATATTGGTTAAAGAGTATGTCTTATGTAGTGGGTACATTCAGCACAGTGACATCACATAGAAGGGAATGTGGGGTGTTGGGGGGGGGGGGTCGGCTCCCCCATCAGAAGCCGTCTGGATCCTCATTATTAGTAGAATGCATTATTAGTGTTCGTGAAAGCCTGAACCAAAGGGGGCGTCCCAGGACCACATGGATCCCCCACCCCCCTCTGTATGTGCTACTGAAGGACACATTGCAAGATGAATGAAGGAGGAGAAGTACTGGTTTGCTGGCTGGATTTAATGTATGTCAATACTGCTCAAAGGGCAGCAGCGGGCATGGCGCCGAACCGGGGACGAGGGGACAGTTCCCACCAATATACGAGACTGGTTCCTATTGACTTTGTGTTTTCCACGCAATATTTTTTTTCGAAAAATGGCCATCTCCCCCCCCCCCCCCTAATTATCGGAGACGAACGGCACCAATGCTGCCACGGTGTCTGCTGCACGTCGCAAAAGCTTGCCAGTGGACAAACATAGTTGCAAAGGTAAGTGGCATAAAAGTAATGGTTCCCCCGGTCACGGAGACAAAAATTACCAAGATGGAAATCAATGACGAGGGTGGGCATGTAATCCCCATTCGAGTAGATGTCGTTGTAGAAGGCTTAGTCAACCTTCAACCTTAGGGCTTCGCGTTTAACACACAAGTGCTCTTGTTCCAACGTTAGCACTTAGACTAGCATCAATTTTATAGGCCTAGGTAAGAAGGGAGGAAGGCCCCAGGAGAGAGGGTTGTTACACCCAGGCACTCGTAATGGTAACATACGGCTACACACACACGCACACATACACGCACATGGGGCTTCTGGTATAGCTTCACGTAGGAGCGGGTGAGCCAGTGAATTTTTCATGGTTTCAAACAGCAGCCAGACGACTCTAGGAGCCAGTTAACTGCACTGAACCCACATTAGCCCGGCCATATACGGAGACCTTCAGTGCTGGATTACGTGAACTGGTGTATGATAGAATTGTAATTACTGCATTGTCCATTCTGAATTTGGGTACATTGTGTGTACGTGAAAGTTATGCCGACTAACACGAAAATCACTATCGGACTGAAATTAATCAGTTTTTATAACTGTTTCACTCTTTTACAGATGACATATCAGGCGATGGGTGTGCTAGACGTTTTAGTATTCAGAGCAACTGACTTTATTGGTTTGTTGCAACAAACGAGTTTGGTCGTCACAAAGAATTGACCTCGAAGGTCACGAGTCATAGGTCAAGTAGTTCACCAGGTTAGTTTGCCTGACGAACAAAACGTCCAATTACATCATCGCTCTGAATTTTTCGTTGCCCAGATATGGAAGGATTTCCATATGGTGAGTGACCTTCTATGACCTTGGTCGAGACCTGACACCAAAATCAATAGACCTCATCCTCACCGTAAGTGCAACCCACATACTAATATGAGCTTCATTATACTTGCCTTCATAGATATCGTGCTGAACTGGTTTTCTGACTTGCCCTGCCGTGAGCTTGAATGACCTCGACTGCACTGAAAACATGAGGGTACATCGGCTGCATCCTCTAAGCACCATCGTGTGGCCTAATTGGAACTTGATTCCTGTTTGCGTTTCTTTAGATGTCCTGCTAACATGGGTGACCCACGCACGCACGCACGCACCGCCCACGCAACACACACACAACACCACATCACACAAACACACACACACACCACACACGCGTACACAACCCACCACACACACACCTGACCGGACATTGGCCACCCTGCATAAAAAAAAAAAAAAAAAAAAAAAACATTTCCCCGGACAACCCCCCTCAACGTAATGTCGAATTAAGGGTTAGGGTTAGCAGTCGTCTGCGCAGTCAGCGCGCGGAAATGCTGACAATCAGGTTCGGAATAAAGGCCACTGTGTCTTTGGTGAGGCTGCTTCTCTATATTTTTTCATCTCACACGCGGGAACTGACATGTGCCTTTCGTCTTTATCGAGGATCAACAGGGGGGAGGGCGGGGTGGGGGACTTTCGATTATTAATGTCCCCCCACTCCGAAAAGTGGGGGGCGGTGTCCCCAGTTCCCCCTAATCGACGCCCGTTGGGGTTTAAAGTTAGGGTCACGTTTGTGTGAGAATTGTGCGGTGGGAATTGTCGGGTGGGAGTTGTCCCGGGAACCCACACACATACCCTCACGAGGCACCACTGCTAAACGCAAGGAATCGGAATTGAGGCGAGGTACGTCCGGGGATCAATATCAGCGCGCGGCACACGACTCGAACTTTTCCTATGGCATATAGGCACAGGAGAGTGGCGATATTATTTATCGACATGTTATAGCTTGTGATCAAAGTAGTATCGAACTTTGGACATAGACATCAATGTTTAAAATAAACGCTTCTGTCAGTATCCTACCGCTATATGCTACTACAAAAGTTGAACATCTTTTTAAAATGTTTTTCCCCACCCACCATCTTCCATTATGAAAAAAAAAAACAATCTCTGTGTCGCGTCGGAGAATTGTTAGGCTGGAGAAAGTTAATAATAATGCACTGAGTGCGACTACTACTACTATAAAGCTCAGTATCTAATCTAATTAGTTTGATCATCCTGTCCCATAGGATGGATTCGAACAGTCATTCCCCTGAATGTTGATTGTTGGTAGTTGTAAACGTTCCCCCGGTAGTTCGGTATGTAACATTTTTTAGGCCTAGCCTAGGCCTTAGTCGTTGGCCTAACGTTTAGGCCGGCTACGTACTAAAGAACTAAAGCCTCAAAAGGCGTAATGGTCCCGCGTTGATACCTCAGTCTCAAGTGGCATGGCAGTGGTCCATACTACACTAACCCCTGAACAATGCATGCTATTGTGCCCAGCTAACTACTCTGGATCAACATATGGGCGAGCACATTTCACGTAGGCTAGCCTATCCCCATTTTCAATTTTGTTGGCCATAGACTATTCAGTGAATGCTAGCCTTTCCTGGCCCCTAGTTCGGAATTATGAACATCACTGGGCAGATTTATAAATGTCCAATTGTAGGGCCTAGGCCTAGATATTACCTATTGCAATCCATTTTCAACTGCTCCCATTGTAAATATCATAAAATTCATACTGAAAGTGAGTTCCACGCCGAAGATCTTCAGTTCTGAGTGAACGAAATGGGACAGGCTTGTAAGTTGTAAGGGTCCCCAGGGACCGTGGATACGGTTGTCTGCGGGGGCTTTAGCCCCTGCACTTTCCTGCCATTGGCATTTTGTGCCGCCTAAATTTGGGCCTCCCTGTGACTGGGTAAAAATAATGTTAGAGCCGACTATTTCAGTATCACAAAAATGAATATGACAATGAGCAATTTTTCTGGACTTGTCGGCTAATCACAGCTCTGCAAATTGAGAACATCCAACGAAACCCCAAATAACAAGCCCTACTGAGGTATGTGACTATCATTTTACTGCCTGCCGTCAGGTTGTTCACAATATTGCTATGGTTCGTTGTAAAGTACACATCTGACCCCCTTCTCTGAATTGCAAAACGTATTGAAGTCGTAGACCTACACAGTTCCTCCCACACCATAACATGGGAAATAGGAACCCCTGCTAGTAAATTCCGACGTTGTCTGTTGGTTCGACATACGGTAACTGTAAAGTCAATATGTTAATTCAACTGAATCGCCGGCCTAATGCTCCAGTCTAATATGGCAATTGAGAGTCCCGTGGATCACTTTCCTTTTTGCTGGGGAGATTTGGTAACTAATTTTTGTACCATAATTATGTTTTAGAGCAGACCAACCTTCGTACTTTACTGCGGCCCACATCCCCCCATTCATTTTGTATTTTTTCACTCTTTTTTTTCCATTACATATTCCGCAGATCCCTCAATGGTCCTATGTTCGCCGCCTAACCATAGTTGTCGCTATTCTTATTTTTTGTAGTGCCTTAATAAATTACATTTTCCAGTTTTTATCTATTATATTCAGGTTTTTATACTTGATTTACCTTGGGTAAGAAGTAATTTGTTTGTCGCGAATTAAAAAAAATGTGGTACATGACTCCATTTTTTAGGATGTCAGTTATATACTGCCTGAAACGCACGAAAGTAGCTTCTCCTGCATCTGGGGGGTCGTCATACGCAAAATTTTCTTTCTTTCACTCTCCGCGCCAACCGATGGTGGCGCTCTGCTTGATGTGGGGCCGCCACAATGATAGCCCCCCCCTCAAATCTCTCCCCGCGGTCCCTGGTCCTAAGTGGGTTTTAGCAGTTAATTGAGTCATTCTGGTCACCTCAATATCCATCTACTGATCTAAGGCTCTTGGCATTTTCTAGCATACTTAGTGTGTTGTCATTTACATTATCCCTAGCAATTCAAATTGTTCCTTGTCAAGAGCAAACTGATTTCATGGATTTCATGGAGTGACACTTCAAATATATTCTTTCCAAAAAATTATGGCCTGAATGAGTGAAAAAAGGAATTTTTCAGAATCACCAAAAAAAGGGGAGCGGGGACGCTAAACATGAAATTAATTTTATTTGGCTCAGTATAGGAATGTTTTGTTCCTCCTGCTCTGGGCACTGATGATGAGGCTTGGGTGGGAGGGTTTATTATCTCAAATCACCAATAAGGTTCTCCCTTAGGTTCTATTAAGCCAATTATATACTGACATTACATTTGTAGTTTCTCGCTCAATTCACATGCCTTTTATCAAATATGCATAAGAAATTTCGGCTGAGTTAGCTCCTAGGTGAGATGTCCTTCCTTTGACCATGCCTATCAACTTTTCAGATAGACCCATGGCTAATCCATTTCGTCCAGTCAACACAGTGGGTGAAATATTCTTGTCGATATTCTGTATACTTGTGCAAAAGAAATTGCCACAACACACGCACACTGAAAAGAGAAAAAATGCAAAAGCCTTTATGAGATAACGGCCGTGTCAGTCATTTAACAAATAACATTAGGCCACTGTGGCGTGCACCCGGGCACTGACGGTAACATGAATCCATGAATTGGATAAAGGAGAAGGTACAGGTAGGAAGGCCTCAGGAGGAAGTATGTTGATTGGGGGGGCCGTTCTAAATGTTCCAAACAGCCGCTTGAATTGGAATTTTTCCTCACTCCGAATCTCAATAATGTTGGTTTTTTGGATTTCTTACCTTTTGCATCTCTCACAGTAGTTGCTTCCTGCACTGATATTGATCAGTGATTCTAGCTCGGGTTTGTCTTGCCTGAACAAACAAATTCAGAAGAGAACACTGGTTACCTGGCTCACTTTTGGTGTGTGATCAGTGTGTTTGCCTGTGTGATTGTGTGGTGTGGTGTGTGACCAACCACTTTCTCGTTAGGATTCTTCCGATATGGTGGGACCAATTTTTTGAATTTTGAATGTATATCATACTGGTGAACACAATCTGATTAAATTGTGGGCACAAATGTCACTATTTGGAGATTTACTGTAGGAACCAGGCCTAGTGGGGCTCTGAGGGTTTCACAAGTGACCTAAAACATTCAAGAACTATTTTAATCTAACATCTCAAATTTCTGATTCTGCCACAAGAGAGTTTCCAAACCATTTGAGTTACGGAGATAAGTGTAATGAAAGTACAATTTTTTGTGCATTAATGGTGTAATCCCATTTGATAATGATATAGAAAGTATATGTTGTCCTATGTAACTGTAATACGACTTGCCCTTATCCTTCCCTGTATTTCTGACGACCATCGAAGGTATTATTTGGCTTTTGGGTCCATGGCGAAAAATGGAGGACTTAGAACTCTCTGAAGGTGTTCATTCACATACCAACCCACCTGCTGCCACCAAAAGTACCTCCAGTTCCCATGAAGTGTTTGCCATTGCCAACTCTTCTGAAAAACTTGATGAATCTTCTGCAGCACACTAGACATGGTTGAGATGACAGGCAGTAAGTTCGGGAGAATCCCTCCTTTATCTGCTTACAAAAGGCCACCCCTCTGGGCAGTACTGTATTCCTATTCTGGGCTGCTCTCTGGTCTGTTCTGGGATCGGATGCCCTCCTGGGGGAAACATCTTCGCTCTCTTTGTGCTGGTTATGATTGTGAACTCTGGCTTGATTTGTCATGGAAGCTATTCATCTACCTTCTCTGTTAGGTAGGTACTGAGGAAGTATCATAACTTCACAAAATCAATTTCCTTCATCATAACTTCTCAATTTGCTTCTCTCGCTTTTTTCTTAGAGCCATACTCCATGGACATTTATGGAAGGTAGTTCATGTTCGTTATCCAGGCTTATATATTTTTCACCTGCAAATTGTTCTGTGTGAATAATGAAATGCAACTGCAACCACACTACGAGTACGTTTTTTTAAATGAAAATGGCGGTATGTCCTGCCTGTTTATTAGGATAAATACGTTGTATTCTTAGCTGGGCCTGCAGTCCCTGATCTTTTTTTGTGATATCTCGAACCCTCACTAACAAAGCTTGGTACGAAACAGCATGGTTTGCAGCCAGCAGCAGGTTTTTTTTTTGCAATACCTGCAGTTTTCATTCCGACTACTTTTGGCAGGGATCACATATTACGTATCGGGGGTCCCCGTGACTCGCATACCCGTCGACTGGGCACCTTGAATTATGATACGTATCACTTGGAAAATTGCTAGAAATCAGCAATCAATCGTATTCCTCTGTTCAACAATAAATCTCTGCCGAAACTTGTATTATTAACAATCTTTTTTTTCCTTGCACCGCGGACCACAATCCTTCAATAAATCACACTACGCGAGTTAACATTTTGCATACGCACATCAAAACACAGTACCGTGCGCACTCGCAGGTACCTTGACATTTAGTTTCAGCACACAGGTTTACGGAATAGGCTGAACTTTTCACTTGATGTACAGAACATAGAAGCACTAAGATCATTATAAAGGTTAAACATTCCTAATTCACATTAATCAGCTTCTGAAATGCATGAGCAAGCTGATCAAGGAAAATTACAGCTGTTTGTAGGCTCAAAGTGCGCAGTCAACGGGTACCCCATCATACAACAGAGGCAATTGGTGGTCTCTCTGTCATCATCACCCTCATCCGTACAGTAATGTAACAGTGTGGGAACATTCAATGGTCTTCAGAATTGAACACCCTGAGAAGTTGCAATACAAAGTTAGCTAAAATCAGCAATAACTACAAAGATTGCCTAAGAAGTACAGTGCAAAGCTTCGCCCTCAAAAAACCCATCATAGCCCCTGAAAAGATTGTGACTAAAACTGACTCGCATAAGCGAAATCACATAGAGGGAAAGATACAAAACTGTAACAGTACTGTCTTAATCTCTTTGAAGCAGTATTCCGTTCACAACATTCTGTTCTTATGTGAAGCCCAATTTAAGAATGTCTTGTTTGACAACAAGGGAGCAACAATGCCAACAGTTCACTCGTTCATTGAACGAAATACAACAGCTTCAGCATAGAATTTCTTCACAGAACTAGCCCTGATTCCCTCCTTTATTGAATTTGGAAGACGTACAAATTTTGACCGAAAAGTCCTGAGAAACGATCTCTTTTTTTTGGCACATTGCCCTACCCCTTGTTTTCCCTGCTCCACTCCCTTGTGCTGAGCGTCCAGCAAGTGGGCAACAGGTATGCCCCGAACCGACCGGATATTTGAATCCCTGGTGGGAGTCTGATGCTCTACCAACTGTACCATAACTAAATTGATGGCAATGTGTTTTCTTCGACAAACATATTTCTCTCTGTGGAACCTTCCTGCATGGTAGCTACGGAACTGTGAATCACACTGCAACGCTTTGATGCATCTTCCCCCCCTCCCACCCCTGCAATAAATGAACAGAGAAGAAAATGTTCCCTCAATCTTTGGCTCCCCATTTTCTTTGATATCAGGCATGCCGCCTTCTGACGGATTTCTTCTCCGCAACCCCCCTGCGAGAGCCTCCAGTTGGCCGGTGACATCTACCCCACCCTCCTGGGGTCTCAACCCTTCGTACGCAGCGCTGGTGGTGATCCTTCTACAGGCCGGCTGGGACTGATGCGGCGGCCGCTGAGGAGACTCAAGTCTGGTTTTGCGTCCGGCTGTGCTTCTTGCCATGCATCGCCGAGGCGTTCACCGCGGCCATAGCCGCACACTTCCTCCTGTGGTTTCCATGGCTGTTGGTTCTCATGCTTGGTACATAAGTAATGCATGTGAGGCCACTTGTGGCCCTCTCTTGCCAGTAGTGATGTGCCCGCCCTGAACACCCTTTAACTGACATACACCTGTCCATGTTCATAAACCGTCAGTATTTAATTTTATTTGGATCACTGTTCCCAGAGGGTGCAGTGGACCTGACACACCCAATTACCTTGTCCCTGATGGCATTTGGTGTGAACTTGCCAGGCTATCTCGGTGTCTGGAAAGAGTCATTTGTAGTCTACTACTTCACCTCCTTAACCCTATCTCATACTCACACCCTCTGCCCCCCCCCCCCCCCATCTTTTAAAGCTTACTAGTGTGTTGTTTGACTTGGACAGTACCCATTCTAGTATACTGTGGTCAAAGAATATCATTCAGACATTGCTGAGATGAGGATGCTAAGGTATTTGTCAATGTGGTTTAACCAGACAAGACAAAGAGAGATATAGAGTGGTGAGAGGGAATAGGAAGCTGAAAAAACATGCCTGAGGTGATTTGGTTACAAGTGAGAGAATGATGACTATACTAGAAAATGGTGCATCAGCAGAAACTGGGGAACCTGGACATCGCCTGGCGGGTAAACCCCCACGGGTTATATCCCACTTTCGACAAATCAGAGGTTACCTTGTATCGCCTTGTTTTCATAAGAGGGGATTTATGACCCAGGGGAGTGGGAGGTTGGGTTCAATGCACACACCGGCTGCTTCCGAATAGCAAATGTCAATCGCAACCACAAAAATCCCAAACTTCAAAATTGCTGCCAGTTTGGGGGTCGTATGGGGCAAAAAACAAGAGTTGGTCCTTTAAAAAACTCTCTAGCTCAAAACAGGCAAATCGCAAACTTGGTTCTGCAGAAAATGCAAAATGACCACTATCAGAGCGGTCGGGTGAATCCCACTTTTCGCCATTCAAGATTCTCATTAGACGATCATATGAGCAGTTTCATGTGGATCCGATAATGCCCTGGGGAGTTATTGTACGACCACTATCAATTCAGTTTTGTGGAAAATTCAAGACGCCCGCGCCGAGTGGTGCATGATGCCACATTTCAAACTCACTCTTCCGAGATTTCGTAAGGGCTAACATGTGGTGCAAAGTTTTGTGTCATCGAAGGATTTAGAGAGTTATTGCGTTCCGGCACGCAGCGGCAGACACGATTTCACAACCATAATATCCCCCCGAAGTGGGATATAACCTTCCGGGATATAATGAAGCAGTAGGAAGGTCACAAACCATGAGCCTATTCCAGCTAGATTAATTCTATGCATAGTACTAAAGCCTATGGTGGTGATACAGTGACAGAGAGAGGTCAAAGGCTATCATGGAGACAGATTAGATCAGGTCGTGAGGCTCCAGACTGTTGAAAGCATGAGTGCAAGTCAGAGCCCATTTCGCAGGTGCTGTTGGACAAGGCATATCTCTAAATGTCTACATCAACGACGTGTTGAAATGGGGACTTTGTGAGGTGACTTGAAGAGTAGTGAGTGCCATATTGGCAGCCCTATTGGGAAGTCCCAGGGGACAGAATGGGAGTGGGGTACTGGAATGGGCATCAGAGAGAACAAAGCAAGGTGTGTGTGCTATATGACGGTGTGACAAGTCAAATGACAGGGTAATTCTGTGAAACGCTTTGAGCCACGCCCGACGTGGAAAAAGCGATATATAAGAACGACATATTATGATTATATAGTCAAATAACCTGCTCTTGTCCATGTGACTCATTCCAGATTTGTGCTCGGTGCTGTTACCCAGCAGTGATCGTACATCACTGATTTCTTAACAGGATAGAGGGGGACGGTACAGAGAAAAGGCATCCCGACATTGATAATTGCTGCTGCCAGCTGCGGGGACGAGGTCCGCGCATCAGTGGATTTGGGAGGGTTCCTGGGAAATGGCCTTCTCACAGGTTTAAAGTTAAGGAAGCACAAAATGATCACATTATTGCTACCAGTTGTAACAGGTCAATGCCATCAGTGGATTTGGGGTGTCCCTGAGAATGGCATTTTCTACAGGTGAATGTTAACGAAGCAAAGGTGATCACATCATTGCTGCTAATTGTAACAATGTCCATGCCATGAGTGGATTTGGGGTGTCTGAGAATGGCATTCTCCACAGGTAATTTATAAAGAAACAGATGACCAAATCTTCTGAAAAAGCAGCACTTCAGCTCGTCACAGGGGTGGAAAAACTCAATGATATTCTAACACATGACACATCACCATGTATGTAATATGAACTGACTTCCAAAGTTTAGGTCGTCCCATTTTGTTTATACCCTGAACAATTGGAGAATGAACAACGCGATTTTCCAACCCTGGCCAAATAATACTAGATTCAAAAGAGATAAAACACTTTGATGATTTACATGTAGCTATTCTAAACCCCATTCTTGTGAACTGGGTGGTATGCTCATAAATATGCACAACATAAGTTTAAGCAACAATCAGTTGTGGCCTTTATGAGCTGCGCAAGTGAGAGTTGATGTTGCAACCCGACACCGTTCAATACATCCACACCTGTGTGTGCATTCAGTGTTAGGACGCTTAGGATTGGGCGATTCACAATATGAAGCAAGTTTCAACTCACCAAGATGGTAGTGTTGAGTGCTGCATACTGATAACAGCAAATAAGAGGGTTCACGGTTTGGCTTTGTTATAATGTGTTATTGGAGACAATAGCATCTCAGAGTACAATGATCATGTAAATTATGACATAATACTTTTACTCATTACATTGGGGAAGCCAAACCAAAACCACACACCAAATTAAAGCAGATCCTAGGTTGCCAATATGGCACAATTTGCTATTGCAAATCTCATTTGACGTCACATGGACGGGGAGGGGGGGGGAAATGTAGAAGCAAAAAAAACCCAGCCAACAAAAAACTCTAGATGGATCGAATATGACGCCAAAGTTGTTCGCAAAATATCATGACGTAATCGCAGTTATTTCAATGTGATACGGTTTCTGGTTCTGTTTATCAAGGCCCAAATGCGCATTTATTGTTAAAAGAGTCTGGGCAGCTTTTTTTTTTTACATCATTCCCCTGGACAAATGCCTGGAAGATAATTTTAATAAACTACACAAGACAACATGGGATTATGATATGTTCCTTTTTCCACCGTGATAGTTGAAGCAGATCTGTTACATGACCTATGGGCTTTAAAGACATATATTTCATAGTTTTCCTTTTCGAATACCCAGGTTGGGACAAGAGGGCAATCAATTACCACAAACCAAGTAAGATTTTTGATGGTATCAACTTGTTATTCTCATTACTTGATGTAATGAAACCATCACAGGTGGAGTGATGTCGAAGCTGCCCATAGACTTTATGGAAGTGAACGAATCTGACCTTTCCACTCCCAGGGATGGGTTCTACCATTATTGTTGTTTTTTTTTTTTCATTTATTCAGCAACGTTGCTCCAGCATCTTCAGGGACAGGTTGAGTACTGAGGGGACTTGCCTATGGTGTCATCGGAGGGCTTCTTCCTCTGGTATATCCACAAGACAAAACAGGTAAATAAATGGTTCATGCCCTTTATTATTGTATGCCTACATTTTGTCAACACTTGTAATGTTTGTGATTGAATCCACAGTAAAAAAGTGGCAAAGCTAAAATGTGGTACTCTTTGAGGATTGAACAACTTGAAGACATCTGCAGGCTCGGGTGACACAACAGCGGTATATCATGCGAGAATGGAAAAACTGTATCTATAGGTCCAAAACCCCAATACAATACAAGTTCCTATGTGGAGTTATTGGCCCATTATGCAGAGACAATAAGGAAACCCAAAATTGCGCAATAACGCATGACAGGAACTTGGACATGGACAAACGACGGGGGAAGTATGTCATGTATTTCATGGTTCATTCTGTGGATATGTCAAGATTAGAAGACATTCTGTGTCTTTCTCTCACAAAGTAACCATCACACATACCAACCAACCACAGCAATCCTCTACCATATACTAAATGCTTTCGAATGGAAAATGTCGTCGTGATTCATAAGAAAACAAGGATTGTGGCGGATTGTGCAAGTAGACATAATTATTATTGCCATGATGGAATGCTCTTCGATCTTGCAAAGCACATGCAGCAACTTCAAAAGAGTAACTCCATAACGGAGGTTGTATGGAACTTCGGTTTGGACTGATGATTCAGTTTTACTCCAGCTAATATACCCTTTTATAATCATTCTGCAGTTGTCCTTTAAAGCAGCGTTTTTAATTATTGCTGATTTGAAAATCACAGTAGAAATGGTAGTGAAGCTGAAAGGTTGCTACTCTATGAGGGAGAACAACGGGAACATTGTGCTTCTATTACATTTTCGAGGTACATTCTCTTGCGGTATTTCATTTAATTTAGTATTTATTTATTAATAATTCAGTAATTTTCCAGCTTTTGTAGGAAAAGGCCCCTTCATCACGGCCAGTCCCGAGGTGCTTCTCAGATACCACCACAAGTCATTGGTTGTGATTTTGTGAATCTGTACAGAATTGCAATTCTTGCGTTTCACTGTGGACAAACATGCATCTGTCCCTTCCTATTAGTGTACTTGTCACTACTCCTACAGGATCTCCACAAGATCCCCACTCTCCACCTGGGAGGCATGTGGAGAAATGTAGGAGACATGTGGGTCGGCAACACAATCTATGAATTGAGGTTCAAAGCTTCTACAGAACAATCCGTATCGCCAGGGTGCACCTTGAGCATATAATCACCTGCTCCAATGAAACACATGAGTAGACTCATCCATTTAGGGCAGTACGCTTTTGTTGGGAAGAATATGGTAAAGTAGTTATTATTTATTATCAAAAACTGGTTGAAGAGGAAACTCATTTAGAAAGAGTAATCTTACATGAGGCACGCTGAACATGGATGTTTTACAGGGAAAATAGTTATATGAGAAGGACATTATGGGAAAAGTTACTAAATAACAGACTCCACATTTATTATAAAGATGAGAAATTATCTACTCAGTAATTGATGAAAGATTTATTTAATTAAAATATAAATACACTGATCATTAACAAACTAAAGTGCAATTTACTTTACATAGTAAATTCGAATAATTTAGAAAAAATGTGTGGTTTGAATATAAGAATTGCACTCAGATAATATTGGGAGTACATTGTTTTCAAAGGTTAATACTTCCCGCCATTTTGATACTCTTATTCAGTTTATCCATTTCTGTGGTGGGCGATGTTACGAGAAAAATTCATAGCATGAATGTTGGTGATTTTGTCGCTTCAAAAGATAATTATTCATTCTTTTTTAGGATTCTCTCTCACTCCTTCTCTCTGTTGCAGACAGCACACCTTTCCGATTTGCAATCCTCTCTTGTGGAGGATTACTGGATGTCTTGGTAGGACCCTGGATGGTTTCCCTGGGGCAGGGGCTTTGGGGTGCCTGACGATGGCGTTCATCGCTGGCCACGGATGGAAAAAAGATTCAAAGGTGAGCAGCCATATCAAAAGGACCCACCATTAATTGTATCTCCCTGAGTACTTTGAGGAGCCACCATTGGTGCTCGGGGAGAAATTAATAAAAAATCTGATTAGTTGGAGGAATTGATAGCAAAGTGATTTCTTCTTTTTGAGACCAAGTTTGGAGAAAATTTGTGTAACTTTGAAATCAATTAACCTCAGTTGGCCCCACTTTTTTCGGTAACCAAAAAAAGATATACAAGCACCAAGCTTTGTCCAAATTCTGGCACACTTGAAGAAAAACATGTTAGAATCATGCAAACTAGGAGGCCTCAGCATTGTAGCAATGCCCATTCTCAAACCCACTCAAAATGTCTCATGGCCAAGACATGTTCTGGCCATTTTTTTTTGTTTCGTCGAGCATTGTGAGTTATTGTGCTAAATGCAAAAACATATATTTTGGTGGCCAAGACAGCAGGGAGACAAAAACAGATCATCCCAATGTAGGAGGGATATGAATGAAAGTAATGCTATCCATCCATTGTTTTATACTAGTGGCATTAGGCCAGTGGAGGGAGTGGGGTTTTCTGACTAGAATCGAGGAAAATGGGAAATCAAAGGCTCAAAAGAAAATGAAGAGGAGGGAAGGGGGGGGAAAAACGAATATAATATAAATAAGTGAGAAACAAAAAATCCATTGAAGTTGGGAATCAATTGATCAATTCCGAGAACAAATTGGTCTGAATCGGCATTGAGGGAAATGGGGTGTATAGTGAGGAAGGAGGATGCCAGGCTTTCGGACCACTCATGATAATAAAGTTAGTGCCAAACTTCCCCCTCACCCCTCCCACTCTTGTTACTTCTGTTGTGGAAGGCTGCTGTCGGCCTTGTTCTGTTCCTGACACATTCTGTTAAAGCTTACAAAAACTATCAACAATCAGAGGTTTAGGACATTCAGGCTTAACGAATTTCTTTGTTCCTTTTCAGGCCCCAGTGGAGGTCATGATGAATTACATGTGGCTGCTGTTTGAACCGTTGCTGTTTGCTGATCGGGGGCCAGAGGTGCTATTATCAGACATGAGCGTCTAAACTCGTAAGAGATATTTCCCTCCTTAGATGCCTGCATTAAGAAATCCAAATATTTGAAACCTGGATACTATTTCTGCTTGCTGCCACTGCACTTTACATCCCCATCCAATGGATGATCAGTGAACTCCAGGATCTGTCCTGTTTCCTATCACCTGAACAAAGTTCAGCGAGAGACTTAGCGATCACTTGTGGCAGTATGTGGTGTGGTGTTGTTTTGGAGTAAGGTCAAAGGTTATCTAAGGTCAACAGAGTTTTGAAGCCCGAGAACACTGAGAACATGATGGAGATAGAATTCTTGGTTGAATTAAATTTGTAATGTAGCTTTTCATGGGGAGTAACCAGATTTTGGGAAGTGGTGGCATTTGTGGAGAAATGTATATTTGGGACAGTTTTAGCATGTGAAAACCTTGAGAAGGCGTTAGTGCATACCCATCCGTCTTAACCCACTACTGTGCCTAATTCAGACGTTAGACCAGGATGATGATTCTGTTTGGTGAGTACATGACCTTATTTTTAGTCCTATCATCACAAAAGTTGATAGTATGATGATTTGACCAGCTGTTGCCTGGGAATTTTTTTGGGTGGAAAGACATGTCGGGGGTATTTTTGGCCCAGTAATAGAAGATGTTGAGATGATCCATGAATAAGCCTGTGGAGAGGTCAGGGATTATTGTTTACATATGTTCCCCTGGACCCCTCGGGACTACTCTCTGAGGAATATTCTGAAAAGTTCAGAACAGAGCAGCATAATGTATACAGTCAATACCCAAAATGGTGTCTCCTGAGTGGCTGGCGTAATCTATTGTTTTAAGCAATATTGACAATCAACGGAGAAGCACGGCAATAATGCTGTGGTTGTAAGAGTCACCCTGCTCAAGTCTTGATGGAGGCTGACCAACCTTTGACAACTTTGCATTGACTGAGGCCAGACATCTTTGACCACTGGAAGGTCATAGGTCATTAAAGGGCCATTAAAAAAAAAGGCTCCGGCTGTGTGAAGAAATTACAAAATGTTCTTATAAACCTAATAGTTTCTGGACATCTAAGGGGCAGGGATTTCGTTGAGGCGTGTGCCAGTCCTTCATGAGGTTTGAGCTACAGCCCCAGTGGTGCTCTTGTTTTCTGGTTTAGGAAAAGGCGTTTCTTGAAACCGAGGCCAAATCTGAAAACTTTTGTGAACTAAGACAATCAGAATGCTAATGTGCTTGACCAAGGATCTCAAATTTGCTCCTCTAAACTTTTTTGTTTTTTCGGAGACAGGAGTCATCTTATGCAGTCAAGGAATCACAAATACTCTTGGCTTTCTGGTTCACAGGGCTGGGTCTACTGGTGTATTATTGGCTCTCGTACGCACCATGGTATCAGCTCTAGCAGTAACAAGAGATGGACTGACTGCCAAAAGAGATTCATGTTTGTAGCTGTAGCATGGCTCCCCAAAGCCACCGTACAGGTGAGTGCTGTGATATGTAAGCATCAGGATCTCTCCTCTAATCTGGAGGGTTTGGGCAACGAGATGCTCTACGATGATTGTCGATGCATGATTACCAGGCGTACAAAATTAAGAATCTGTTGCAATTTTAGCAGGAAAGTGGCATCAACAGTCTGATTTCACTTAGTGACTTTGCAAATCATATGTAAAATAATGGTTCTTCATGTGTAATTATGTAATTGTGCCTGTAATTGCGGTTTTGTCCATGGTGCCCCAAGCAAGCACTCCATAAAGCTTGTGTGTCCGCTTAGCAAGTTTTGTTTAAATCCGACAAGTTAGAAAAGTCCATGATTATGCAAATTTATCCTCCTGTGACCTTGAAATGACCTTCATGTAATTGTTATTCGGGGGACCCAACCAATTTTGTCCCCACCCACCAAGTTTCATGTAAATCCTATAAACTCAGTAATTTTCATGTACAACCTGCAAAATAGAGGGCAGCAGGCATGCAGTGATGCCCACTTTCAAACTCATGCCGGGGATTTCACCTAGGGCGGATATGTGTACCAAGTTTCAGATCAATCGGATAAAGTGTAAAGAGTTAGTGCGCTAACGCCTAAGGTTTTCCTGCGGCGGAGACGCAGCCTACACATCCCCAACACCGTAATATCCGTAATTATTGCGGGATAATAATCAACACAAATATACTATTTGAATCAGATAAGAAACAATGCTCTCTGCCAATTCAGAGTGGAGTAGAAATATTCAGAGACAAATAATAAAAATTTGGTTCTCAAGTGGGTTGAATTCCGTTGAACTTTCATTTCCATCATGCGCTATTGGTTCTCGGTTTTGCACTGGAGACCTGCCAGAGGAGATCCTGCCTATCAAGATCTAGAGGTATGTCTTCAGGTAAGAATGACAGGAAGTTACTTCAGGTGCGAGTTGGTTTAGAGAATAATAAAGCCGATTTGAATGCTGTTTCCTGGTACAAAGACAATCCCCATCGTTTTGGGTTCCGGTCAAAGGTCATCTGAGGTCACTGAGAAGGTCAAAATCTGAAAATCATGTAGAGAGGCATAAGTCCAGATGCCTTGTTTTGGCCCAATCCAGCTGAAACTTGGTAAGTGTTTGATATAGAGCAGTTGTCATTTTGGGGAAAAATGGAAACTTGTGAAAAATTGATATTTTGGGGCTATTTTGCTTGTGATAGCATACTCGCCCCCACCTGGATGGATGAAACTCTATCATATGTGTGTTCCCTATGATGAAATGCATGATCCCTATTGTTTTGGGGTCGTCAAAGGTCATTAGAGTTCAAAGTCCTGCAATCCTGTGAAAGGATAAGTCCAGAATATCTAGCCCAATGAAGCTGAACACTGTTAAGTGTTGATATAGAGCAGGTGTCATTTGGGGGGGGAGAAAAATGGAAAATTGGGAAAAAATTGAATATTTTGGGCAATTTTAGTTGTGAAGAGCATCAACCGCCCCCACCTGGATGGATGAAACTCTATCAGTATGTGTGGTTCTCCTAGATGGCAATGCATGATCCCTATGGTTGGGGGTCGGTCAAGGTCATTAGAGGTCAAAAGTCTGCCAAGTCCTGTGAAGAGGATAAGCCAGAATGATTGGTACAAATCAAGCTGAAATTTGCTGGTAGCTTTCTTATGGGGAGTACAAGTAATCTGATTTTTGTTGGTGTTCGACCGGTATCATTTTGGAGAAAATTTTGAAAATGTTATTTCCGCTTGTTAAGAGCCTAACTCACCCCACCTGGTGGATGAAGTTCCATGCTTGGTACTGGGGTCACCATACATGAGTAATGTTTATTGGGTACATGTCAAGGTACTCAGTTCAAGAGAAGGTCAAAGAAAGTCTTGAAAGCTTGTTAACACGATGATCCTGATGCTCGGTCCAATAAAACTAGAAATTGGAGATGCAGCTTTTTGGTTTATTGGTGTAGACCAGGGGTCAATTTAGAGAAAAATTGATACTTGGCCATGTACTTGTTCATTATGAAACTCGACCCTAACCTCACGGATGATGCTCATATTGGTATGTGGGTTCCCCATATTGCCCTCATTATCCTAGCTGTTTTGGGGTCAGTCAAAGGTCCTCTGATATCGAGTGTCAAGTCTGAAAATCTTTTTAATAGTCCCCAGAATGCCTGGTCTGATGTTGCCATTTTGGTATGTAGCTTTTTAATGGGGAGGACAAGAACCCCATCAGTAGACTGGGGGTCATTTTTGGGGAGAGATTAGGAATTTTTTTTAAAAAGATTTTTCATACACTGTACCAATTTTGGCTTGTTAGCCCATAACTCATATATCCCACAATATTATCAGTCTGTGATCAGAAGCTTGATTTCTTCCTGCTCAGGATATCGGGACTGCCACAGCCACTATCAAATGAACCTCATGACCCCATAGACCAAACGTTCTACATACCCCAAGCATCACATTCAAAGAGCCACCACTACTGAACACTCTGCAGAGTGGATTAGCTCATACTTGGTGTATGCCCCAAATGAGTGTCATGATCCCGTTACCTGGTAGTCAGCGCATGAGGCATTATGGAATCACTAAACCTTTTGGCTTTCTGGTCTTCTGTTCGCAATGTTCTATAAGACTGTGAAACGACTACATGCTGGGGGGATGGTTAGCAAGTCACTATTTACAACATTTCCAAGGGTTTCCGCACGGATATCCGCCAGGACGCACAAGAATCAGACAACTCGTCCCTGGGACACCACAGTGTTTTTGAACATCGACGTCACGGCGTCAAGAACGTCTCTATATTCGCACCACCCCTCTCCCAAGCAATGCAGGTTGTAGTCACAATTTCCTGCATATGTTTGTGCACACTGGCCAAGAGAACAAAATAGATGCCAGCTTTCGAAATGGATTCGAAGTTCCGTCTCTTGTCTCGCGGGTAGCCTACTGAAAGTATATTCCGTTTGCATGCATAATGCCCAGCACAGCGTATTGCTCAGTTTCGAGTGCAACACCATACACAACAACATGGTAGTAGTGTGTGTCACTGAGTGCCAGTCATTTCACAATCAACTCAATCAATCTTCTCCACACACAATTGTTCTGCAGTCCCGGGACCTCTTGGCATGTCAGACTACGGAAACTCTACATTGATGTTATGCTGATGATACACAACGCCTCCACAAATACGTGCTGACCCTGAAGGCTGTTCTTTCTTTCATTTTGGGTTGAAAATAGAAGATATATCACAATTTCTTTCATTTCACCATGGGGGGGGGGTTCCATAACAGTCCTTGACTCCAATTTAAGCTTAAATAGAGACCTGGCGTTCTGTTATTTCGTTAATCTGGAGTCTGGGCTATTATGGCATATAGAAGTCTAACAATAGTACTTAATCCCTTGATTCTAGGATGACTAATAAGGTAAATGGTGATAATGTCATATAGTATAGTACGGCCCAACAAGCCACATTCCTAGGGTTAATATATTGAAACAATAGAAATCAAACAATAAATCAGAAGAGAGCTCTCTTAATCTACATCGGGTTGGGTTGCGCAACTGACAAATCATGTCAAATCAATCATGCTATTGCCTTCATAAAAAGAACATCCAAATCATTGTATTTCCATACAATCCTGAACAATAGCTTTCTTACAATAATCATCACTGCACCACTGGCGCGGTCCTGATAACCCTCCTGGGGCGACCGATGGTTACTCAGCTACCAGTTCCAAAGCAGACGAGGGGGACGACGGCCCCTCAGCTCATCCACTGTTGGCCCAGGAGGGAGTGAAAAGGAGGGGGAGTGAAGATAAGTGTGAGTTGAATAGACTATAGCATTGACAGAAGAAGTTAACCGAAGATAATCCATGTCACAGGTGCAGGTGATACAACAGATGATGGACCAAGTTACATAGTATCTCATTTACAACCGTTGACTGCATTAGATCCACATAGTTCATCAACAGCTTGGCATGTTAGTGATGAGGAGTATATTCATCTAGAATACCACCATTAAGAGGGAATGCTTCTGTAACTGTTCCTGGCAAGGAAAAGTCTAGAAACCTGTTTCATGGTGTACAGTTATAATAACAATGTAGATATGATATAATGGTATGGTCAAACTTGTCAGCTGGACTAGCAATATGGAAAAAGTGCAAGAAAGCAGCGGCACACCCTTTGGCATCCTGCCTTTGCATTTTGCTTTGTCATATGCTGGTGCTGATGGGTCCAATGCAAAACAATCAGCTGCTTGCCTGGGTGGACAATGGGTCTGACTGTGCCTAGGTAAGCTCGTTTCTGGTCCGAAGGCAGATAGCATCCACCAAGTCGCGGAAGCTTGGACCACATGACAGTGGGGGGGTCAGTTGTTATTACAGGAGACTTTTTTAGGCAGTCTCCATATGGTACAGTTTTGATGGTGATCCTTCATCATAGTCGAGTCCTCAAAAGCATGCAGTGGTCTATAATAAGGAAAGGGGAGGGGGAGTGGTATATAACTCTCTTCCTGACCTGTGAGATTTATTAAATTTTAACTACTTCCCCTATTTTTTTCTTGGCGTAGGAGTAGGCCATATTAACCGAAGGCAATTTGTTTCTAATTCCTGCAGATTTCTCGGCTCTCCAATTCTTTTTTGAAAACAGTTCCTAAATTTTCACAATAATTTCTGGTTGAGGTTTGAGAGGTGGATCCTGTAGCAGGGGGGGGGGGGGGGGGGGGGGGGGTGGGGGGGGGGGGGGTGGAACAATCTGCCTCCTGCCTGGTGAAAAGTAATTGTAAGAGGTGATGGTAGCACCATCATGATCCATCAGGCGATACTGTGTTGATGGAAGGGAAAGATAGACACTATCACTATGATCGGTCACTGTTGTGTCTCTCATGACCATGCTGGTCAATAAGTGTTGGTTTGAACCTGATTGACAGTCAAGTTGTTTCAAGTTTTGTTAAAGACCCTACCTGTCATTGTCAAAAGCTCTGGCCATCAGTTCCACAAAGGTAATGTGGAGGCCCTTGAACAAGGGTTTTGTTCGCGTACCGTTCTTTGGAGCGTAGAGACTAGAACCATGACAGCTACACCTGCTCGCTAGGAGCTATCTGACTGTGATTGTCTAGCATCAGTCTGTTCAACAGAACCCTGGCTAGAATCTTCCTTCCGATCGAGTGATAAAGAAAAAAAGTGTGGAAGAAGTGCCGTCACATCGTCTTGTATGTAGAGGTACATATAAGAAATGTCTTGCAGTAATCATAGCGGTATGAAGATTGACGAATGGTGTCGAATTGAAACTATGTACATGTCATGTTGCCATGCCAGTTTACATATCACTCCATCATAATGAGTTTTCGCCTTCAAATACTCATATATATTGAAGTACAAAGTACTCTTAGCATATTTCAACTATTCCTCCAAGGATTAGTTCAGTTTGCAAAACTATAGCTGAAGTTCTAGCCTAAGATGCCAGTGTGTCATGTGTCTGGTGGTGAGGAAAAATTCAAACTCTAATTTATATAGTATACCCTGTTATGGTGCGAGGATGAATTCGAGGTTCGATCAGACCATGCATGTTGTCCTTCGAGCCTGGAGAATTTCACTGTGTCTGCTTAATGGCTGGCCTAGTCCACAGGAAGAGGAAAGGAATTTCAGTCGAGAATGTTTTAGCCTAAATTTCAATGAAACTATACCCAAATGAAGGGTGATAAAGTCTCAAGATAGGCCTTGTGATTACGAAGATTTCCAACAGTACCATGCCTCTAAGATTCCAGGGGCCCTCCCATGCATGGGGATAAATAAAGATCTTACGCAGTGAAGAATAGGACTGACGCGATATAGGCCCACATTCATCATTAGCAAAATGGCACACGTGACAGTCTCAAACCCTCCCCCATTCTTATCCAGCTTCACAGAGGGATCCTGTCCCACGACTATGAACTTTTGTGGCCATTGTCATCACTTAGTCATGGCATCTTGGGGTATGAAATTGCTTATCGGCCATTCTGATGCTTCTGCGGAAAAAGAAGAAGGTATTCTCGGGGTTCCACTCTTTCCCAGCTGCCATCATCCTGGTTTAGGTCATTGAAAGGGTTGTTAGGCGGCCTCAATTCTAGTCCTCTTTTCGTTGCCAGAAACATCACTTGGGGCTCATCTAGTCTCTTTTCTTTGCTCATTCGCCCTTACGATGCCAATTGATGATCTTCAGGTCGACTGCCTGCGATACACTAGCTGCGGTCTCCTTTCTCATAACCACCGATGATTTGTAATTGAGTTGTTGTAAACCTCAAAACTTTGGGTAACGTGCAATGTTGTGTGCATGTGTACAATCTTTGCCCCCCCCCCCCCAGCCTTGTTTGTAGCCTCTTGTATTTTACAGTTAGAAGTTTGTCACTGCTCTTGTTGCAATTTGGCCAAGCTGAAGGGGCCTGTCGGTTTCTTCATCTCCACCACTGCCTACTATTTGAAAATGCCTTTGGCATGATGAACTCAACCAAGAAATGCACCTCTGAGAATTCACTTTCCTTCACAGGTGATTGACTCCTGAGGCTTTCCTCCTGTAGTTCGTAGCATGTGCTTGGAGTTTTGTTCACACTGCAGGTACGTCACCACGAATGCACCCCCTCCCGTCTCAAGCTTCTGGCATGCAAAAATGGGAGTCGCTTGAACTGCTCATGTTCTTCTATATATTGTAACAATTCCTTCACCTCGGAGGACTGAGGTGGGGTCGTGGCCTCTACTCTTTAGACGGGCCACAACGACGATGACGCGGTTAGGCGAATACAATAAAAGGAATATAGGGGAGACGAATAGTGTTAACTCACTTCTTTCTCTGGACTCCTGCGAACTCCTATCCAGGTATAAAATATATGATGGTGTTCAAATCAACGTCCCTCATATTTACGTACTACAACGTGAAAACGGCACTGTCCGGGATGTAGCCAAATGCGAACTGAATTCAAAACTAACATAACCCAAGTACTCAATATATCAAAACAGTGATCCAGGCATTGAGTGAAAACACTCACGCCTGGGCCATTGCCGCGCCCTTTTCAAATCATAATCCTACGAGATTCAGCCACAAACCTGCCAAAGGAGGAAACTGACTCAACCACATTGTTGGAAAACACTGAAGCAGTGATCATCTTGACTAAGTTCTGTAGGCAGTCTCCGGATTTGGCCAGGACTTCAGCTGCAGGGTGATAACAAAAAATCATGGAGATCATGGACTCAGCCGTTTCATTGTGTCCCTGCGACCAAGGAGCTTGGAACATGGCTGCGTGTGTACATGCTTTGCTGGTTTCAGAACTCACTAAACTCTCACTAAACTCAAGGAGGAAACACTGCGCTATCAAACCTAGGTGTGCTCCTTGCCAATTTTGTCGTTTTTGGAGCCTAGTCTTTTGACCCTGAGAGCTTGACTATAAACGACTGAATGTTTTAGCTTAAGGGGGTGGCTGCTTCTTAAAGTTTACATACTTGTTATTGTCTGTGGGCCGTGCAGGATGGGATAGGGATATTGATAGATCCCGCATGCAGACGTACAATAACAATCCAAGAAAGCAATCTTCCTCTTGGAAGATACCCCTGGATAATATATAGATATATAATATATATGTGAGAGGGGAGAATCTTTATCTTTAAGCGACAAGTATTGGAAAAATTGTCTTCCGCTGTCTCATTCCGATTGCATGGCGCTGTTGCTTGTAGCAGTCACCAGCTCGGTCATTTGGACTTTCGAAGGGGTCTCTCCATGCTTCCATATCGTATTCGCCTTTGCTGGTAATGGCAGCGGGACTATGTGTTGGTAATAGCCACTCGGTTCTTGTTGACCGGCAGGAGTAGACACATCCCTGGAAGAGAAAGAAGGAAAACAGATTTTTACAATTTGAGTAGTTCTTGCATATAAATCTTTTTTGGATATCTGGTGACTGGAAATTCTGCCATGATTCAACTTAGTGCGGGTGGTTATGCGGGCTGAGGTGCTGATGGGAAGATTTGTTAGAGGACGAAAGTGAGGAACGGACTTTGTACAATTCACAGATCACAGAGCTTTAAATCCGCATTTACCTAGGGCTTTGTGTTATTGCCAGTGCAGTTACCACTGATGTGTGCGGGTGGCGAGGACGGTTGACCTGGGGGTATTGCTATTACCTAGTTAGTTGCCCAATATTGACTGAATGACTCTTTCTTACCAAGCAGGCAATTAGTCAGCCCAATGTACGCCATATGGAACTCCTTGTCGCAGTGAATTGGCATTCCTGAATGCCTGGACATAGCCGGTTCAATTTTTCCCACGTATTTGAAGGTCTTGACCCATCGTGTTCACTAATCAGGTTACTGTGTATGAACATGAATCCTCTCCACCCAACAGCCTATTTTTCTTGTGACTTGCGAGGCATGATTTACATAATAATTCAAGTCATATCATACAAACTTACCATCACCGTTGACGTTGTGTCGATGACACAAAATGGTCTTCGTGAGCACGTCATTTGGCGCAATGATAACGGGTTTGTAATGCGAAACCAATCATTAAATGCATTCACCTCGGCAGAGTAGTTTCTCCACATCGTCACCTTGATTTTCCCCGTACTGTTCTGCGGATGAAATTCCTCATAAGGAATCATATCGCCCCTCGACAAGAACATGTCGGGACTTTTATCCTGTAAGAAAATGCAGTAAACTTAGCATACTCAGGATTTACATATTAACGCCTGGTGACACTGAAACGATAAACTATAACAAATAGAATCGGAGTGTACAGTAAATTGCTGCGGACTGCTTACCATCTCAAAGTAAAAACATTGTTCTGATGGTATAAGAGTTATCCATATCAGATGGAAAACTTACACACGGTACTGAGTATTCAGTCAAAACGATCATTTATCAGAAGCTGGCCATCCTACATATGCTCCGTTCTGGTTTTATCATTCCTTCGTGAAGTATGCTTGCAACCCTCACGAATGATGCTAGGGACGGGGTTTTTCAGAGGTCAGTAGTATGTGGCCCATAGGACTTGCTAGGAAAAAGTGATTCAATGCTGATTTCAAGTAATGTGCAGCACTTTACCGTTTGGTTCATCCTTCTTCGGTATGAATTCAAGACATAGTAATAAATTCCAAAAAATGCACAATGATGTGGCCGAGTTATAAGTGATGGCAGAGAAACACAAGGGAAAACATGGCATGATGAACATAAGTTCTTCGGAGGTATGGAAGGGCAGCAAGGGTGGTGATCAGTCACTGAATCACTTATTTCAAGTCATTATATAGCGCTTTTCCAAAAGATCAAAGCCCTGTACAAAAAATAAAGATATGTTACAAAAATACAGTAAGACATGTGTATAAAATACATAAAAGACGAGATGAAAACATTTTAAATGATTTATCAGACGGGAAAAAGTGTTTTCAGAAGTCTTGAACATTGCACATTTGCGCTTCACGATCCGGAGAGGCAGAGCATTCCACAATTCGGACCAATCACCGAAAGGATTTGTCACCGATAAAGTCTAGTGACGGGCTGGCAGACGAGTACGGTCGCTACGGATCTGAGACCCGGTCGGCCCGAGTTGTAAGTGGGATAGGCTTCCAGGTAACTGGGCGAAAGATTATATACCAATTAAAACATGAACTAAAATCTTAAAAAGTGATCGTTGCAATTGGCAGCCAGTGCACTCGCGGAGAAGTGGGGCTGCTGAGGTAGTTCTAGCAACCTGATATATGAGAAGCGCAGCGCGATTCGCAGAGTTTGCAAACGGAGTAAATCAACGAGGAAATGCCTGCCAGAAGGGAGTTGCAGTAATCAAGTCTGGAGAGTATAAGAGATCTAACTGCATGAGCATAAGTAGAACGGTCAATAAAGCGACGGACCCTGTATAAATTACGTAAGTGATCAATTGATATTTCTGCACAAGTATCGAATGGGTTTTCATTGTGAGGTTATTATCATCAAACCACACTAAATATTGACAGTTGCAGAAAGAATTGATCGCAGACCATCCAATGTCTAAGTCAAATAGAGGGAGGTTGTTCGTTTGCCTAGGTATGAATCAACAAAAGCTCTGTTTTGTGTCATTCAGCTTCAACCTATTGTCTCGCAACCATGAGCACTTCACGACTACAATCTGTGAGCCGCATTTTAGCTGCAGCAGTGTCCGCTCCACAATTAGGATCAAAACTTGTATAAAGCTGAATATAATCAGCTTATATGATAGTCAACACGAAAAAGCCGTATGATGTTTTTTACAGGCGGAATATAGGAAGTGAAAACGGGTGGGCAGGCAATCGACCCCTGGGGAACACCATTATGCAAATCATAAATGTCAGGTATTCACCCAGAAAATGTACCCTATTCGTACGATCGACTAGATAAACTCCTCACCCAAGAAATAGCCGAGCTTAATACAGAAAGCAGTACGCATTCGATCGATTAAAAATCTATGATCAATAGTATTTTTTTTTTCAAATTATGATGAGAGATCAAGGAGGACGAGAACAACTGCCCTCCCACGATAGCTCACAAAGGATGTCACTTTTGACTTTGAGAGAGCCGTTTCAGAGCGTGAGATTTCTTATAGCGGATGTATCACAGAAAGCCATGACCAATTAGATGATCCTTGAAGGTGGACACGGGGAGGGAGGGGGGGCGGGTGCGGGGGCGGGGGGGGCTGGGTACTCTAATATCTACCAGAGGGAAGATAGAAAAGGCCTGTAATATTCAAAAACAGAAGGGGTCAAAGACCGATTCTTCAGGAGAGTGTGATGGACTTGCGACGGAGTAATGATGGACAACGGACCCATGCCTATACGAAATTAATGATGGAAGTTATTATGGAGGTAGGGGGTCTTTTTTTTATTTTTTTTTGGGGGGGGGGGGCGGGGGTGGGTCAAACAGCGTTGAGTAGCCAGGTAGGAATTGACAAGGTAACTTGTTGCTGGAAGGTTAGCAATAACCCTCCTGACCTCTTCCTCGCGCACCTGTGCAAAGGCAAGTCAAATATTGAGGAGGTGGAGAGTTAACACATTCGTCCCATTAGGCCAGTCGGTGCCTGCAGGGAAGTAGCACCATCATAGACATCAGAACCAGCGGGTGCTATTGGTATGATTGTGCGACTCCTGATCAAGCCACGCAGGATGCCAGCAACCTTCTCAGTGAAGAAATGAGCCAAACCTGTTACTAGCTCAAGTTAGTCATGCCAAAGCTGGAAATTTCCTAGGAGAAACATTTAAAAGGTATTAAGAACAGTGTCATTGTCTTGGCATCGGCATTATCCAAAAGGACTCTAAATGTTCAGTTTTGTTCTTCTAATGAGTTCGTTTACCTGCATTGTTTATGTTCTATTAAAGGCAATACGATCCTCTGGGCTGCCAGACTTGCTCCATTGCCCGCTCACATCTCCTGCGATCGCGTCGGGGGGCTAAGACGTCATCGTGGTACCATTCTGGGGGTTGGATTAATCGCCGGACCTGGTAGTTACGGCAAGTTCATCGAGAACACGGAGAAAACAGACGTATTGTAGAGCTCGTTTGTTCGCTGGGTCGTCAACGCACATAATATGCCCCGGGTTCAACAAGGTCGGATGAAAAGTTAACCAGTGTCCATATCTCTGAAATTTCTGGTAGAAAACCACTAGTCTATGAAGGGGTGTTTGCATGTTGACTTGCATTGGATCAGTGGTGGTCCGATCCATACATGAATTGTGACACAACACAAGCGTCATGTGACATAAGTCCATCGTCGGGACGGCTATAACATGGTCCAGAGTGTTGGCACCTTTATGGGTAGGGCCGTTGACCTACTGTTCAACAAATCATGCTCGGCCATAACTCCATATATCGGTAACGTCAGGTCCTACGGCTGGATCATTAACACTGAACATTCATATCCCCCATTATGAGGCACAGCAGCCGTCCGGAAGGTGAGAGACGGGCTTAGAAATTCTTCGAATTCCTCGAAGAATGAGGTTGGTTAATATCCGTTTTTTTCCTAGATGGTGGCGGTCGTAGATTGCAATCAAACGGAAGGACTTTGAAATGTCAGTAACCGATGCATGTTCAAAAAGACAGACTGTCAATACCGAAGAGGCGCATCCTAAGGTCAGATTCGATTTACTGATAATCGCAATGCCTCCCTTGTCTGTCATTACCCCCGGCTCTAGGAAAATGAGAAATGAAAGTAAACCCGACGGGTACAGCTCCCCGATGAATTACATACAGGATCCGCATCAGCCACCCAGGACCTCAACACCACGGAACACACATCGTGTCCCTGAGGTAGTCAACACCGTCGTTGTCCTTGTTTGGCCCGATAGATCTGCGAGTGTTCACATGTGGCATCGAGGCTCCTCTTATCCGGCAGAGGCTACCCTAACCGCGGTTGGCCTGGTTCAGCGGTGCGATGGGATCGCCGTGTCGGAGTAGCCGGTGGTTGCCCTTACAACCGAACTCGCTTGCGCAATCAATCGGCCCAGCTTCTGCGACCCCCTGTGGTGGCTCCCAAGATTAGCTCCTAATTGTTGTTATACACCTGCAGATCACACCAGCTGGACTTGGATCCATTGTACCTTGCACCTTTAGGCCCTCCTAATTACCAATTAGGACTTTGTTCGGTAGCTTCTCACACCCTGTTATGAATCTGTCCCGCCCCTTCTTTCTTGCCCCTACCTCAATCCCCCTCCTCGGCCCTTTCCAGCATCTGCTTTGACCAAATTCCGCACTGCTTCCAACATCTCCTCTTCTTGGGATTCAACCCCACCTGTCCCCACCACTTCCAAACAACCTACTCTGGTTCTCTTCGTGATGAGCGAGGGCTAGGCATCTCTCGATCCTCCGCAGTTGGGACTGTCTCAACCTGTTGTAAATGAATTACATGATTTACAATAGAGATCAAGTACATACTCTCTCAACTTCACATCACAGTTGAATTTGTGTCTATGACACAATGGATTTTTTGTGACTCATTTGGCGCAATTGATAACGGTGTTTGTAATGCAAATCCAATCATCAAATGCTACATTCGCCCGGCAGAGTTTCTCCACATCGTCACCCTCGTTTCTCCCTAATTTTCTGGTTCTGGCGGATGAATATTCCTCACTATTAAAGAATCATATCGCCCCGGACAAGAACATGTTGTGGACTTTATCCTGTATGAAAATGCAGTAAACTAAGCATACTCTGGATTTTACCATATTAACGCCCAGTGACACTGGAACGAAACTATAACAATAGAATGGATTGTACAGGTACACTGTCTTGCCGGATGCTGAATACCATCTCAAGTGAAAACATTCCTGATGGTATACAGAATTTATTGGATCGAAATGTTGTATAAATTAACAAGTGTCATTGGCAAGCTAGTCACCTATCAATCATAGTACTTTTTCATGCCATCGATGCATTGGCGGATAGTTTTACAACTGCCGGTGGTACTACACCTCCAGTAACAGCATCTGGGAGAGCCATCCAGCACCGCGGTAGATTGGATTAAATTTTGATGGTTGTTAGCCTCCTCTGAGAAATAGTGGAATTTGCAGTTTGTACATATTGTGATTTCTAACTATGCTATACCTGTTACATTTTGCCAATTTGGCTTCTCAGTACTTCTTCAACCTGGAAGATAGTCCTGCCGCTTCTTTCTTGCTGCCTCAAACCCTCCTCGGTCTTTCCCAGCAGTGTTTGACCGTCTCGGCGTGCTGTTCCCAACTTTCCTTTCTGGGATTCAAAACACCACAGTCCCCGCCACGCCCAAAGAACCTACTGGTTCCTTAATGAATGCGGCAAGGGCTAGGTTCTGATTCTCCCAGTTAGACAACCTCCACTGTTGTTATAAAGAACAATTAATAGTAAAAGTAAAGGATATAGTAGGCCATATTTCTTTTGTCTTCATACCAAGGTAAAGTAGGGTTCATCAAATGTCAGCGGGGCGTACCCTTGAAAAGGAAGAGGGGAGATAACGTCGCTCGGAAGGGGCCTCATAAGCCATGTACTGATATTCTAGACATAGTGTAGTATGAAATATACATTGGAATTTGTTTCGTACTAACCGTGTTAGGGCCTGAGTCTACAAGAAAAATTGTAACCACAGGCCAAATTAATAATGCACAAGTGTTAGCTGAACTATTGCCTAGTTCTCATCGTTGGGCCCAGGTTTAGGGTCCAAGCTTGGCAGTTAGCCTTCAATTTGTGATTGTTGAAATACATTGCAAGTACCAAGCCTGCAGGCCTAGGAGACAGTATACTTCGCCACGCAGTAGTAATGATATAGTGGCTCACCGACACGCCGATGAGGCAAGAATTGTGGCAGTGAAATCGCAGTCCGATATTAGCTTCTCGGGTGAGTACCCAGTCAACCTTGAGCCCTTGTCCACCAACCACTGAGCATGGCTTATGTGGCTAGGGTGTCAGCATGCAAAATTAATGTAACCACGCTTGACAGCTCAATGATGAAGTCTATCCTTGACGGGTCCATCACTGCTCTCTGCCACTCCTCCAGCGCGCTTTCCGGGGCCCAGGGGGTCTTGCTCTCAGGGGAGAATGCTGTCAAACCCCTAAAACCAACTCCCTAGGGGACTATTTCATTCGGACGAGAGAGCCTCCTCAGGAGTGATGATGTCAACCGTTAAAGGCGGCGGTGTGGAAGAGAGATTTCCTCTGGTCTTGCCAGTAGGCAGGGTCCCTAGTTTCTCCCACAGAGACCCGGTAAGTGGAGCAGGCTCTGAGTGGTGTATTGTCTGTATGTACTCGAGGGTAGATGGATTGAGCTTGAAGCGAAATACACTGAGACATCTCTAGTAAAGCAAGTCAGTTGGGGAGTCGATGGGGTCCAGGTGGAAGGGTTCGGCACGACTAACCTTCCAGTTTGTACAAAGCTCTCATTGCATGGTGATGATCCTCGTGACAGTCCAGCCCTCTTTCATCATAGGTCATAGTAACAAAAATTTATTCCACCTGTCTCCAGTTGGCCTTCAGTCCGCAAAAGGGATTGGCAGGGAGATGGAGGCACTCCACTCGGGCTGCAGTGATCTCTGATGTGGGCTCCCGATGGGTGTCAAAGATGTCAGGCATTGTGTTTTCCAGCAGGTGATATTTTGGGTCGAACACTGCCCGTCTCACAGTATGGCACGATGCAATCGGCCTCTTCCTGATCCTTACCCAACTTGGGTCATTCCAAACGGACACTTGCAGGCATGCTGGGGTACTCAGGTCTGCAACCTTCCTCTGGCCTCGGTGCTGCGGCGACATCACTCCCTCAAGGCACAGTTGCCTTGCTGACAGGGGGCAGTCAGCTTTCCTGCTCATCAGTTTTCTGCTCGTAAGCTCATAAGTCCAATTTTCAAACACTGTCTGTTTGTTCCAGATGTATGCTCGAAGGCAGTCCTCTGTGATGGGTTGAGATATTCTTAAGTTGTTGACAGTTTCATTAGCTAGAACCCTGGAAGACATCAAGCCAACCTGCTTGTCATATACCAGTATATACTCCACGGCGATCTGGAAAGTGTTCTTGAATACTAATAACAGCACAGCTTGGAATAACCCTACAATCTCCTTGTCCGAGCCCTCCATAATTCCACAAGACGAACCGTTGATAAGCAGCATGCCTAATTCCATCATAAATGATGAAATGGCATGCAGACCATCATATAAGTTATTTCTAATCCTACGCAGGGCTTGACTGGAGCAAAATTGATGTTTGTCAGCTTCATGAATGGATGTATGCCATGACAAATTCCTAGGCTGGATGATGCCTTGTGAAATGCTGTCTCTAATTTCCCTCTCAATTCCATCAATTGTGATATTACGATCAAGTTGGAATGCAGACAGTTCTGTCTTGAAGAATGTAGGTGCCAGCAAATGCCTAGACTGTTGAAATTTGGAGGAAGATGCTTATGAGATTTTGGCAAAAAGATACAATAGAGTTTGAAGGCATAGCCGGTATTTTTGTTTCTATTGTTGTAGTGTGCTGAATAAATCTTTGTGAGAAATGCCGGATAACCTTATTGTCCATTTTCCCCTATTGTCGCAACTGGAAAATTCTGGGAGATCTTTGATACCAGCAGCTATTTTTACAAGTACCCAGGTGTCACTGTTGTACTGACGCAGCTTAGTTAATGTTGGCGATAATAAATTTATGTAAAGGTGAGTTGGCTTCGAAGGCTGTGACCAATTTCTGCAATTGGTCTTGTCTCCTCCTTGAAAGGTCAAATTAAGTTCATCTAGGTGTGTGAATGTGCCAGGGAGGATACGATAATGGTAGTCCACGATTGGGATCGCCTCGATGCTGGTTCGCGGCAAAGAAGTTGTTCCTCACTGCCTGTGCGATGCCAAGGACCAGGGGGTCGAGGACCAATTGCTCCATTTCCTGAATGAGGAAAGAATTTCAAAATGAACCTTCATGAATGACCCAATAATTGTCATCAATAAAAACCAGTGGAATATCAATTCCCAATCTCCTCGCTTTTCGGCAATGTAAAATTGTGTTGAGTACGAGTCATTTTCAACTCAAGCTCAGTATAACATATATGTCCACCTGGTTTGCATTGAATGCTTGTCTTGTCAATCTACGTCAGTCTGGGACTAATGGCTATGTATGTATGAACTACAGTTGTAGCGGAAGTAGTACTAACAACAGTAACATAGTATCTGTTCCTGGCTATAATTACTACCAGCTGACACATGCACTGGGCGTGGTATTGCAATCTATTCTCATGGCGTTTTTGTGAGGCACCATGGGAGCAAGGCTTACAAATTTAGGGAGGGGATATAGTTTCCACCTACCTGCCCGGCTTCTTGCTCGGCTTCCATAGTACTAGCACGTGAAAAGTCTTATTTCATTGCAGTAATTGTGTGTGTTTGGTCAGTCCTGTTTACATTGGTGAACTTGCTCGGGTTGTCAAAAACTTCCTTGTAGAACTCGAAATGTTTGAATCAAAGGGGGCTACTAGTGACCGGCTGCTATGAAGCATCCCAAAAAAAGAGTCCCATAAATAATAATTCAACAAATTACAAATCGGCACTATTACCAAGGGATAGCTTTGTGTACTGCCAGGGCGCTATGCTGTTCGGCAAAATTGCCCTGTGAAGGGTACCAAGCTACACAATGATGATTCAACTTGGATAGTTTTGGGGAACAACCTGTTAGCTGCGATCCGCTAAACCTGCATGTTTCAAACACGGCATAATAATAATTACGACTTTCAAATGAGAATGAGGGTTCTGCAGTTCCTATAAAGACTACTAATTGGGAATTGAGCTTCAACAATAAAAAAACCCATCCTGTCAATTCTATGTCCCAGCCTGTAGGATTATATTAGACAGGAATATGGGCAATAAACAGTTAAGTCATTTCAACCATACTGTCAATATCTAGGGTGGTTTACTATGGTTACCGCCACCAATGAGTTTGTCTCCTCCAATTTCCCCTTCAGACCAATGTACACACTCCCCCACTCTTGATGGTAAGCCCAACAAATATGATCCCCTTAATATCAAAAACTGTACAATGAAAACTAGCTACCTATGATTGTTTATACATACTGGACAATAATAAAAACATAGCATGTATGGTTGGTGCTGGTGCGGTCTGCATACATACGGCTGGCAGGACCTGATGGTGTGCCCCATATGGCCATCAAAACAAACAATTACCCATTACAGACAGCACAAGTCACATAAATCAGACACTTAGCAATTGACATTCCCCAACTAGGATCAGAACTGAACTGGCAACGATAATCAGTCTCCCCTCACTGACAGGCGACTCATCAGGTGACACTGAAGTCTTTTTATGAGAAATATCATCTACCAAGAAAAAATTCCTTCACAGACATTGAATGAGTATTAAATCAGGAAAATATAGTATGCTAACCTACATTGAATTTTACAGGAATTCCGTCATCTAGATTCGTTGTTTATGTCGGTTGCCAAGGGCAGTGTTGGCAGAGAGTCATTACGGGGTGTCCTTGACACTAATTCCCGAAGCTGTATCGATTGTGCTCAGATTCGTCTGTTGATCCGTTTGTCCAGCTCTGCCCTTGTTCAAGTTTCAATAATCTGTCGTTTATAGTTGCTAAGTGACCGTGGCGAGCCTCCTCACCTGGCGTTACCATAGCGATCAGCTTGCTGGTCCGTGAGTTCCCTGTCCATGTCCATCATTTCTCCATTAAAAAGGAGTATTCTTAATTTGGTATTTGCTTTAGGTCTCTTGCAACAAATAGGCAATTCAACCGCATCTATTCCTCATTTTGTGTTCACAATGTCCTCAATGTTTTTCTGCCTTTTATGGCCCCTTTTCGTTGTGTGTGTTTCAAAGTGGTAACGCGTCTCTCAAAGTGGCAGAGAAAAGAGCACTCGTTTGACACTGAAGTCTTTTTATGAGGAATATCATCTGCAAAGAAAAAATTCCTTCACAGACATTGAATGAGTATTAAATCAGGAAAATATAGTATGCTAACCTACATTGAATTTTACAGGAATTCCGTCATCTAGATTCGTTGTTTATGTCGGTTGCCAAGGGCAGTGTTGGCAGAGAGGTCATTATGTCCTTGAACACTAATTCCCGAAGCTGTATCGATTGTGCTCAGATTCGTCTGTTGATCCGTTTGTCCAGGCTCTGCCTTTTCAATTTTCAATATCTGTCTTTATAGTTGCTAAGTGACCGTGGCGAGCCTCCTCACCTGCGTTACCAGGCGGATCAGCTTGGCTGGGTTCCTGAGTTCCCTGTCCATGTCCATCATTTCTTTTCTCCATTAAAAAGGAGTATTCTTAATTTGGTATTTGCTTTAGGTCTCTTGCAACAAATAATGGCAATTCACCCCGCATCCTACTTCCTTCAATGTGTTCACAATGTCCTCAATGTTTTTCTGCCTTTTATGGCCCCTTTTCGTTGTGTGTGTTTCAAAGTGGTAACGCGTCTCTCAAAGTGGCAGAGAAAAGAGCACTCGTTTGACACTGAAGTCTTTTTATGAGGAATATCATCTGCAAAGAAAAAATTCCTTCACAGACATTGAATGAGTATTAAATCAGGAAAATATAGTATGAATAAACCCTACATTGAATTTTACAGGAATTCCGTCATCCGAATTGTCCAAGCCTTCGACAGGCAGTGTCCAAATTGACAGGTGTCTTCCTGGAAAAGTTCGCTTTCCAACTGTTTTTTCAGCCCTGAACACATCCAGTCATGATAATATACGGGGGATCATGAACACAATTCCACATGTGAAGTAATAAGTCATCGTCCATAGACCCTGACTGGGTCTCACAGGAGCTATATAGCGTTCCTTTGACTACAAAACCAAACTCTGCCATATGGCTGACAGTGGTGGGGGTTATTCTGAATTATCTGCTGTGGGTGAATCGCTCTTGTTTGACGGGCCCCAGTCTGCCGTCTTCGGATTGTGGCAGGTATGAGTTTCCTGTCTTGTGGCCTTCGTTGTTGGTTGGGTGACCGCCCCATTTACCGTCTCCCGGGTTATGGCAGGCCTGGGTTTCCCGTCTCCTGATGAGTTTGGCGGGACTCGGTTAACCGCCCAGATGACCATTAATTTTGGGCGTTGTCCCCTCCTCCTCATTCAAATTTACGATGTGGGATAGGGAGCCAGATAGGGAATTTGGTAGGTACCATGGGAGACTACTTATACCGAGTGCCGTCTGGAAGATTGCCTTTCACAGATAAAAATGTTGGCCAGCATCTGTTTTTTGCCACCAAAAAACACATGCAATTCGAGGGAAGGCGTCGGCCAATTGAAAAGCACGGGTCTGGGGGTACTTGTGCGAAGTTCGGGGTGTCCATGGGAATTAGCTTCCTTTTTAGGGGCTGACCGGTGGCTGTGCCCGTTTGGTCTACCTGAAGTCTGCCTCTATAATTTTGTAGCCCGGGTCAAGAATCGCTGGCGTCTTAGTAGGAGGCAGCTTTGCGACCGCTCTAGCTGTTCTGGTATTTGGGCGAGTGGATTGCTTCCCAGTGAAGTAGCCTGTGCCGGTTTCATGCGGGTTGGGGTAATGGACTGAGCAATTGTTATATTATGATCATGTTGGAAAGCAGACAGTTCTGTTGTGAAGAATATAGGTGCCAGCAAATTCTATACTGTTGAAATTTGGAGAAAGACTTGTGAGATGTTTGGCGAAGGTTAACAAACAAAACCATAGACTTTAAGCGTATCCCGTATTCTTGTTTCAAAATGTTGTAGTGGTGCTGAAAAATCCCTTGGTGTGAAACGCCGGATGACCTTATTCCCCTATTGTCGCAACTGGAAAATTCTAGGAGATCTTTGATACCAGCAGCTATTTTTACAGTACCCATGTGTCACTGTTGTACTGACACAGCTTAGTTAATGTTGGAGATGTAACAAATCCATGTAAAGCTATAGAGTTCCTTTGACCTACAAACCAAATCTTGCCATATGGTCTGCGTGGTGGTTTATTCTGAGTTACTGCTGTGGGTGGACTTCGCTCTTGTTGACCGGCCCCAGTCCACCGCCTCGGTATGTGGCGGTCCTGGGTTTCCCGTCTTGTGGGCAGGCTACTGCAGCCAGTCTCCTTCGGTGGTGGTGGGGTGACGGCCCCAGTTTACCGTCTCCGCGAGTATTGCGAGGCCTGGGCTTCCCGTCTCCTATGAGTGTGGCAGCCTCAGAACATACACCCCTTGGGCGTTGTCTCCGCCTCCCTCATTCAAATTTAGTTTGGGATCGGAAGCCAGATCGGGAAGTTGGTACCCACGGTAGACTACTTTATACCGAGTGCCGTCTGGAAGCTTTGCCTTTTCACAGATTAATTATGGCCAGCATCTGTTTCGCTTCTGGTTGTCCATGGAATTTAGCTTCTTTTTTAGGGGCTGACCGGTGGCTGTGCCCGTTTGGTCTACCTGAAGTCTCCTCTATAATTTCGTCGCAGGGTAGAATCTTGCGTAGTACAGCAGCTGCGACGCTCTAGGCTGTTCTGGTATTTGTGGCTAGTGATTGCTTCCCATTGAAGTAGGTCGCGCCGGTTCAGCGGGGTTGGGGTTAATGGACTGCAATTGGTTTTATATATGAATCATGTTGGAAAGCAGCCAGGTTTCTGTCGTGAAGATATAGGTGCCAGCAATGCCTAGACTGTTGCAAATTTGAGACGACTCTTGTGAGATTTTTTGGCGAAGGTACAATAGACTTGAAGCGTAGACAATATGCTTGTTTTCAAAAGTTGTAGTGTCTGAATAATCGTTGTTTGGGGGGGGGTGAAACACTGGATGACCTTATTCCCCTATTGTCGCAACTGGAAAATTCTGGGAGATCTTTGATACCCGCAGCCTAGTCTTACAAGTACCCAGGGTCACGTTGTACTGACACAGCTTGTTTAATGTGGGATAACAAATCCATGTAAAGCTAATAGGAGTTCCTTTGACCTACCAAACCACTCTCTCCATATGGCTGACAGTGGTTGGGTTATCCTGAGTTATCTGCTTTGGGTGAATCGTCTTGTTTGACGGGCCCAGTCCGCCGCCTCCGGTTAGGTTGCGGTCCTGTTCGTCTGTGTGGCGGCTTATCTGCAGCCAGCCATCCCCCGGTGTTGGTGGGGTGAGGCCCCCAGTTTACCGTCCTCCTGATGAGTTTTGGCAAGCCTCAGTACCATAACACCCCCTTGAGGCTTTGTCCCCCCTCCTCATTCAAATTAAGATTGGGATCGGAAGCCAGATCGGGAAGTTGGCACCCAGGGTAGACTATTATACCGGATGCCGTCTGAAGCTTTGCCCTTTTCAACAGATGGAATGATGGGCCAGCTTCTGTTTTTGCCACCAACACATGCAATTCGAGGTGGGGAAGGCGCGGCCAATGAATAGTCTCGTCTTGGGGTACTTGGTGCGAAGTCTGAGGGTGTCCATGGGAATTAGCTTCCACTTCCTTTTTAGTGGCTGACCGGTGGCTGTGCCCGTTTGGTCTACCTGAAGTCTGCCTCGATAATTTCGTCGTGCCATGGTCCATAATCGCTTGCGTAGTAGCAGGCAGCTGCGACCGCTCTAGCTGTTCTGGTATTTGGGCGAGTGGATGCCTTGCCCTGTGAAGTAGGTCCGCGCCGGTTTCAGACGGGTTGGGGGTAATGACTGAGCACCTTTGCCGTGGGTCCGACAAGACGCCGAGGGGCATCTGTTGACTGAGCTTATTCAATTATTTCTGCAGCAGACTGGGTGGATGAGGTATTGGGCTTTTCCAGGCTCTTTAGTAGTGTGCCACTGCCTAGTCCAGGGTTGGCTGGAGCAAATCGACGTTGGTCAGCCTTATGAATGGTTGTTTCCCATGACATTTCCCTAGGCTGGACAATGCCTCGTGATATGCTGTCTCTAATTTACCGATCAATTGTTATTATATTATTATCATGTTGGAAAGCAGACTTTCTGTCGTGAAGAATCTAGGTGCCAGCAAATGCCTAGACTGTTGAAATTTGGAGAAAGACCTTGTGAGATTTTGGCGAATGGTAGCAATATACTTTGAAGCGTCCAGTCGTCTTTGTTTCAAAATGTTGTGTGCTGAATAAATCTTTGTGTGAAAGCCGAAAAAAAAAATGGTTTTTAACAAAATTAAAAACAAAAAAAAATTTTTTTTTTTTTCAAAATTTTAATAAAATTTTTTTTTTGACCTTATTCCCCTATTGTCGCAACTGGGAGATCTTTGATACCAGCAGCTATTTTTACAATAACCAGGGTGTCACTGTTTACTTACACGCTTAGTTGTTAATGGTTTGGCGATTACAAAATCCCATGTAAAGTGTTGGCTTCAAAAGCGGTGACACTTGTCTGCAATTGGCCTGATTGTCTTCTCCTGAAGTCAAATTAAGCTCATCCTAGGTGAGTGCATGTGTCATTTAAGGAGGTCGAGATATCAGAAACTCCTGTGCCTTCAGTGTTAACAAAACCTCACCCCTCCCTCAGTCTCAACACTTTACCCTCACTAACCACCTGACTGCTGTGTGGAGCCGTATGTCAGAAACTTCAGCATTGGTTGACTTCAGTACTGCATATGTCCGCTCTCGAATGCAAAAGTTACAGCTTAACCTGTGGTTTTTGCCATTGGGGCATTAATTCGCGCTTTTAACTTCAAACATAGAACTGAATTATGAATAATGTCCTTGAACCTGCTGTTTGGTCCTTTTTGTCTCCCTGAACAAAGCTCAGGAAGAGTCTCTTTGTCTTGTGTGTGTGTGTCCGCTTTCTCATTAGCATGATTTCTCTGAACAGTAAGGAAATTTAGGAAATTTTGTATGTAGTATCAAGGTTAGGTGAGGCACGTCGATTAACATTATTGACACAAGGTCAACTAATTAATGGTAATGCCTATCTATTGATTCACTTGTTTAGGATTGTTAGCAAGATTATTAACTCTTTCAGTCCAAGTAGTTTTTCAGAGTTTTATGGGGACTGCTCGATTTTTTTAAAATTGTGGGTTCCACTCCAATATGACAAAAAATGTTTTAAATGTGAAATATTGTATTCCGGCAATTAACATACAGTTAATTTAGCTCCGGGACTCGGAGTCACGACAGGCAGAAATGGACGCAATTTACAAGAAGTAAGTAGTATCGATGCAGTCAGTAGATACACAACCACAAATATCCATCATACCTTTGACCGAAACCAACCTTCCACAGTCACCCCCCCTTCCCCACCTCAACTCCCCCAGCCTTGTATGGACCTTCAAGGAGTGAGATAAAAAATGAAGAAATGGATTGGCAATTACAAATGGAGTACAACTTCATTCAGGTTGCCACACTCGAATCACCAATAAACAACTACAATCCCCAACAATCTTCGCATTCCCTCCCCACACTTCAAACTATGACCCCCCCTCCGCTCCGCCCTATATGAACTTATGATGCATTCAAGGAGTGTGTAAGTCAACGAAACAGTTCTTCTTTTCATTCAAGCAGAGGAAGGACTTGATGTGTGTTTGCAATTGCTGTGAGGCCTAGAGTCCACCCCATGACAGAGCACACCTCACATCTCCCTCTCTGTGACACAAATTCTGGTAAGTGGCAGCCCACATTCTGAAGATGCACATCACCCCCGACACTGTAACCACCCTTTCTGCCGCTTATTAGACTTCTTAGGGGGATTTGCCACAGAAGGAGGACGCGGTGATGGTCGTCCTATTCTCTTGGCAGACACTACCGTGGGTTTCCCGAGGGTAAGGAGTCCCATTGTGACCCCCCTTCTGTTACTGCAACAGGTGACATTTTGTCATGGATAGATTGGTATGCCACGTATGAATCGACAAAAGCTATGTCTAACAACCCCCAAAAAATCTGTGCCCACTTGACAGACTCTGTGAAAGCCAACAGAGTCATCAACATTATTCTGCCTTGTCTACTCCGCCCATGTTTTCTGTTGTAGTCTGCGACTGCGTAGGCAGGGCACATCAATTTCTCCCCATTTTCAGTTCTCTCCACATTTTTCAATGTTCTCTCACAGTGGTCTCCTCGTTCCAGGGAAGTTGGAGGCGCGCATGATAGCCTATTGTCCTTCCAATTGCGAAGGCAGTGACTCATCAGTGACACGGAGTATTACGATCCCCTCTCCTTCATATCCTTGTCGGTGTAAGGTTTGGAGGTACGTACTGTGGATCGGATCGTCCCACAGGCGAGTACACAATCCTGCGTCAACTGTTCATCGAGAATTATGTGAAGAAGTTGTGAAGTATTAACATCATACTTCTGACCCTCACAACCAAGAGGCGACGCGTGTGACGTATGGATCACTCTCTCCCAAGCCGTACCCATCTGGGAAGTTGAGATTGCAGCACCATCCTTGCCCTTCCCCTGGTAAACCTAAGCTGCCCAATGTAGCCACTGTTGTCGGGCTCTTGCCCACAATTTGTACCCCCTCGAGCGGCTTCATGGTTATATGCTCAGGGTAGACCTTCCCTGAACAATATCATGCTTTCATCGAATGCTTGTTCTTGCCCATGTGGTTAGGAGGTACGCAAATCTCTCATTGAAACCACTCAATGAGCGGACGAACGAACGAAGCTGAAGAGCCAATCTTCTTGGCGGCAGGAATTGGGAGGTGGTCACGTTGCAGGCAGATCGACCAAAAATATCACCGAAAATCGCTCCTTGGGATCGTTTTCAGCAATGACACCATCAACATGAAAATCTTGGTCACAAACTCCAGTAAATCTCTCAGGATGAACAAAACTATTGAAGCCCCTGAAGCGTTTATGCCAACAAAGCCCCAGGAGCGCCTCATCAGTGGCGGAAATTGAAGACACGGCCTCTGGATGGCATACGGATCTCTCGAACACAAGCTTGCCTCAATTTCTGCCATCAAAGAACTTCAAGAAGACTCTGTTGGAGTTGAGCAGTCGGCAAATTCGTCTTTGTTGCAAACCATCGATGTCCTCTTCGAAGACAGGCTGTGTTCCGTGGGCAGTCCTCTTTTCCACTTCCTTTCTCTTGGCTGCTGTTTTGTACCGGCCTGAACGAACTGAGAGGTGGTCTCATCATCGTCTGAATCTCCCTCATCGTCATCACTCAACGCATCCCTCGTAGCCAACAGTCTGCGGAGTGGGGCATCATCTCGTCTTCAACATCACCTGCCCTGGGGCACTATATCCTCAGGATCAGGACCTTTTTCGACTGGCATATCCTCATCTGTCCTATGGGTATTACCAATGATGGATCGCAGTATGGATTGTGCAGCTCTGTCTTCCTTCTACGGACATATTGTATTTGACATGAGGTAGAAAAATGTGAACTCAGAAAATAAACAGTACTGGACCACAGGTCACGGTTGCAAATAGGAATTGCAACCGCCACTTCAGGTGCAGTGCCAGGATTTCCTGCAGGGGCCGAATTCTCCCGGGTTGGGGTCCACTTTCCCTGACAAAAATGAATTCTCACAGCCCCCCCCCCCCTATACTCCCCCACCACCCCCCTGGCCGCTGCGCTTGCCCTGTTCCACTTACTAGTGGGCTTTTCCTAGCCGCACATCCCCTGCTGGGGCTAAACCGGACGCCTGCCACCTCCTTGGTGGGAGTCTAACCCAGGTCAGACAAATTCTAGGACCACGCCTGCTAAATCAGTTCCATGTGGCAAAAAGGTTTACAAATCTGATGGCATGTTCAAAACAGAGGGCCATAATAATTGAATTAGTAGGCCTCATATGGAGGGGGTAGTTCTGCCTACATCCATCGCCACCTTTCTGACGGGGACATAGAGTCCCACATAGCATGCTATGCATTTGTCTATGGGATTGCCTGAAGGGACTTGTGAGTGCCCAAGTGAAAATGGCCACTATTCACTACAAATTGAAAGTTCTGTGTGATTCATACACTATATGCAGGCTACAGGGTATCATTAATCACTAAAAAGAAATCAGGAGGTCTTTACCTTGCTCAGAACTATCAGGAATCCTCATGAAATTGTGGTGATCAAAAAGCACTGCTGCAACGTGTATTGCTGCAGGCAAATGTAGTTTGATTTACATCATGGTCCCAAATAGGGGGCAGTAGTCCTAAATACTTCTATATGGGACTTAGGTTTGTCCCAACAGACAGTTGATGGGTGAATACTGATTATATTCTAATGCTGTTAGGGTTCTGAGGGTTCCTGAGTGCAAGTCCCTGACGGAGTGAATGAAAGGAAGGGTGGATATGGTGATTTGGTTTGGCCATTGGTAATGGAATATGAAGGTAGATCAACTATTTAGATTTTCAGATAAAGATGCTAATTAAGTAGGCCTAATCTAATTTGCATTAATTTTCACTGCGAGAGAGATTTTGAAGTAGTCGGATTCATTAAACTTGGTGAATTGTAACAATTATTCTCTTTGGTAGCGTCTAGGCCAGCAGAGCAGGGATCCTTGACCATAGATGTGTATTTTGATAAGTCACCACAATAAGTTCGAAAGAAAGACGAGACCACTAAATCTTTCCAATATATTCTTGAAACTAGAATCCAATAAATGAAGTGTGAAAGAACAAAAATGAATATAATGTAATGCGATTACTGCTGGGCACAGCTAAAGCGTACTGAAAGGTAAAAATCCAGTAAAACAGCTCCAGAGTAAAAATACTTGCTGACAGTTAAAACCTGAAATAGTGAATCTAATTGCTGGCAAGATATAAGAGTTCTCAAAATGATGGGGCATGAACTGAAACTAGTAAAATAATGTAACTTCAGGCAATTTTGCCGGTACAGAATTTGATAACTAAAAACACCCAGTTCCTAATAGTCACGTATTGCACTGATGTGAGTTAGACTGATAATCATCCTGTTTCCTGAGCTACACACCTTATATGCAGATTACCAGAAATAAAGGCCCTAAGCAAATACAAAACCCACTTAACCCAAACTAGAAAAACAACCATTGAGAGCAAGGATAGTGACAGCCAAGCAAGTCCAAGAAAATACCCAAATACTTTCCCAGCTTATGCAAAATGAGAAAAGCCCTGAGAAAAACAACCCCAGATGTATTCCTCTTACCCAGGTCCTTCCCTAAACCCATACCCTAGTAAGAACACGCACAATGAACCAAGCTTAAGTCCTGCAACGATGAATACCACTGGCTAAACTGTTGAACCTTACCTAGGTAATCACCCAAGAGTAACAATGCCATGGGGGCAGCAGGGATTACTAGGCCAAACTAATTCAGTACCAATAGACACCAGAAGCCAGGCTGTCAAGGCACAATGGAGCATCATAACAATAGGAGCCAGTAACAATAGGGGAAATGATTGGCGGAGAAGTGGAGTCACCTAAACTGGTGATACTGAGGAGCACAAGCAAGACATTACAATATGGTCACTGGAGGTCATTCATGTGTCTAATTTTGATAATTCCTGCCACAACCTTATTTTGGTTTAATTTTGGTTTGATTTTCATAAGCCTGGTGAGTATGGTTCACCTTTGGTTCCGAAATTTTCTAACATGGATTCAGGGTCCCTGAATGTCTAATTTGCATGGAATAAAGTTTGCGGCTTCATGAAACCCCGTGATGGGTATGCACCCAACATTTTAACAACACCCTAGAATTCTAGGTCAATTAGGTCTCATTTGCCTAATTAATTCAAAAAGTTTGATTGATTTCATGAAGCTTGTGGGTTTGGTCAACCTCTAGAGCTCCCCAATGTTAACATAGAATCAAGTCACTGGAGGTTATTCAAGGGGTTATAGTTGCTTCTTTTATGCAAATTCTAGTTTGTAGGTATTTCCCATGTGGGTCCTGAAATATTAAAAATTAGAAAAGGGTCACAGAAGTCAAGAAAGTATCCAGGGTGTCTAATGGTTGACATAATTTAGCTTTAAATTTCAGTAACATTTCCACAACACTTAGTACTCATCGAGGCATGGTCAACAAATCAGTCTTTAGGAATTTGGTCACTGCATCAGTAAGCTGTTCTGTGAAATGCTATACAGTTTATAATCTGACAGCAAACAAAGAATGCCTTTGAACTTTTTATTTGGTGTTTTCATAGTGACGATCGAAGGAAACCACGGATCGCGCAACCAGGCAAGGCACGAGGGCAATCGCTTTGTTTCAGGACAGCAAGAAACCCACCTTTCTCTTCTACAGAGAATGTTGGGTCGTTGGGGTTTGTATTTTGGGTGGGGGTTGTTTGGGTTTGTTTTTTTCGTTGAGATGTGGATGTCATTCTTCCGGCCAGGCGAACTGTTGGTTATGAGGATGCATGTATTGATGTTACATGGGTGGGAGATGGGGAGCATGACCCTCTCTGCCAATGTAGAGGCCCTAGATGTGATATGGTGCCACATACGCCCAGCTGAAAGTTGCCATGATCAGTTCTCACATGAGAATTCGGCAGTCGCTGAGGAGCTAGCTGGGGAGATCTCTGGTCGAGCCGTCACTTTTTTGGCTTCCTTCAATGTTGTTTCCATTGCCTCTGTCATTTTCTCTCCTGTGCTGTAACCCTGTAAGCACTTCTTTTTTTGTGCCACTTCTGGAGTCATAAATCAGTCAAAGCATGAACTGGAAGGCAGCTCGATGAAAGCCAATCGTGACTCCGTACAGCCGAACAGGACACTTTGACCTTGGCTGCTCAGGTCTAATAATTTCCAAAGGCATCGTTCCTTACGATCCCCATCGATGCAGGTGAGGTAATTGGGGATAGTGTGGAAAGCACCACGTACAACGTAGTGAGTCTGTTTGAGGACAAGAATATTCTATTAACTCCATCATGAGGTCTCTCCATCATCCATATCGATGTGACAATAACTAGACATTATGAAAGAGGTGATGGGGTCCACTTAAGGTCGCACATAGTGCCATCGTGTGGAGCTGCTCCTCTGTAACAATCCAACATCTTTCATCAAGTCTAGTATAGAATGTAGGTCCCAACTTGTCCCGGGTGGCCTCCAGTCCCCAAAGTCACTGGACCAGAAGATGAAGGCACTCCGCTCAGCAGCAGGATCTCGAATGTAGACTCCCATTGGTATAGAAATATTCAGCATTGATATTCTGGGAAAAAAACACTCCTGTATACAGTACAGCACAATGCAATAGGCCAGCTTCTTCCTCCTAAATAGGGCCATTCTGTGGCAGACCCTGAAGGCCTGCTCGGGTCCAATGTACATTTGGGTTCTGGGAGACTGTACACCATCAGGTCTTGGTGTTGCAGCATAGCTTTATTGCAGATACAGTGAGACGTGTCCAGTGCAGAGCAACAGGGGGTTGTTGGGCTCCAGTGGAATGTCGGACATGGCCAACCTTCGCTCACAGCCGTCATCGTTCAGTTCTGCTCCTCGGTGACAATCCAACCCTTCTTTATCAGGCAAGGGTGGTGAATGTAATCCAACTAAACTCCAGGGTGGCCTCCGGCCCCATAGGTGATTGGGCATCAAAGATATCAGGCATGTGTTCTTCCAGCAGGTGATATTTTAGGGAAAACACTCCTCTCTCACAGTACAGCGCTGGTGGAGAGGCAATCAGCCAACTTCCTTATGCTACCTGTAATTCCCAAAGAGAATCAAGTTTGGATACCAAAAAAATTGAACACACAATCTGTCGGTCTGTATCTGACTGAACCACCTGTTCGACTATGTGACTGGTGACTATGTAAATAGCAAATCACAAATCATGAACAATCATAAGTAATCTGACATAAGGAAATTGAAGTGATTGGGTTAGATTGGGTGAAACCGTATTCATTCTAAATGCGCGCACTGCGGAGGGCAAGCTCGGAAACATGCACGGTATTGGACGGGCCGTCCCGTGAAATGGCAACGTGTAAGAGGTCTACATTTAAACAGTACACAAAAAGCTAGCTTGGAGTGCTGTATACGTTCCACGAAGGCAGATTCTGACATTGTGGAGGTGGAAAAACTACTGGGTGTTGATGCTTCGGCAACCCCAAGGCTAACTGACTGACCCCTTGCCCCCCCTTCCAACAATCACACCTTGCAGTTATTCCTACCAAAGTAGTTGTCAGTGTACATTATTGTTCGACCCGTAGTTGGGAAAGGATGCCTCTATCAGGGTAACAACAAAAATCTATCTTGCAAAATTCCTGTGTGTTCTATCAGGGCATGAGCCTCTATCAGAATGATCCGGTATATAAAAGCGAAGTCAAGCATTGAATCAATATCACGCATATATAGCCTTCGGTTATAATAAATAAATAAACTTACTGCTATAATTCGTCAAATTCCGTTCAACCCGTTCAAACGTTCATCCTTTCATCCTTCAAAATCTGTCGAATCTGTTAAACCTGTTAAATCCGTCAAACCCGTCTCTTGTGCACGTCAACAGTGCACAGTCAAAATTAGAAATTAAAATATCACGCTCAATATCAAAAAAACAAATACGACTCGCACGCAATCACAATAAAGACGTGTGATGAAAGAAATATGGCGTGCTTGGAAGCAACACGCGAACGCGCCCAATGAAAGCGCGTATGGAATACCGACTCGCTTACATAAAAAATATAAGTTACACACGCGCGCAGTGCACCAACAGGGAATTAATGCGCTAATTACACTGCCCAACTTTCACCATTGGGGTACTCAATGCTGGGTTTCGAGACTGTAACTTCCTCGGGCCTTGGTGTTGTGCGACGGAGCTCCCGCAGGGCGTGGTTGCCTTTGCTGACGGGGGCAGTCAGCGTGTCCGCTCATCGCACGTTGGGACGCGACTGATAATGAGACAGGTAAGGCTTATGCTGTTACTTGGTACTATGGAAGCATTCGGGTATGCAGCTTCTTACGGGAAGTACAATGGCAAATGCGAAAAGTGACATAATTACTATAATTATTGGGCATAATAATCGCCTGTCTGTTCAACACTCCTACTGTGGTCTCCTGTGGAAAATGAGGTTTTTAGGAAAACCAAAGCGACAAAGAGTCCACTTTTTCTTCTCGCTCAGGTTGGCACTGTCAGTGGATGCACTGCTCTTGCCATAGGCTTGACAAATTCCCAACTGCTTCCACGTTTGTCCCAGACGTGTGCTCAAAGTCAGTCCTCTGTGACAGGGAAGAGATCCTAAGTAGTTGAGGGTTTTATTGGCTTGAACACAACCCTTTTGGGTAACCATGGAGTGGGCATAGGATAACCTCAACGGCGATGGCCCCATACTGTCCCTTCAAATGCTTAAGACCATTGTTCACAATTATGCTGTAGAATCATGCATTTTACTGTACCATCTTTCGGTGGATCAAAGACAGAAAATTGGGGAACATATTCATGTTTGGTGTGATTAGCACATGCTAAAATTCCTTTGTCAAGAAGTTATTCAGTGCATGTTAATCAATGTTTCTTCTGCTTCTTAAAACTGGGTGGATTGAATATAAAACTTTGAGCAGGTGATTAAGCTCAAATAAAGTCTGTCAACTGTAACATTTCCCAATTCCCAGAATAATTTTACCAGCAATGGCTTACGGAGTGCATTGAACTTTTTATTCATTGACGAAGTCTAGGATCTATGCATTCATGCCAGGGTGTGTGTGTATGTATGGGTGTGACGCTGGCTGTGGAACACAATAACTCGACCCCACTTGGGTGGTTGAAGTCATGCTTGTATGTGTGTCCCCATTGATAGTACATGAACTCTATTGTTTTGGGTCAGGTCAGAGGTAACCAGAGGTCAAAGTCTGAAAACCTTGTGACACGAGGAGTCCAGAATGGTTGGTCGGAGCGGTTCAAATTTAGGTGAGCTTTCTTTGGAAGTAAGGAACATATGTGTTGTTGTTATAGGTCGGGGGCGTGGTGAATTGGTCAAAAAGACGAAAAAATTTGTGAAAAGTCAATGATTTGGCCAAATTTGGCTTGTAACCCCGATAACTTGACCCCACCTGTATGCGATGAATATCATACTTGGATGTTGTTCCCATGGGGAGACAGGAAAACCTATATTTTGGGGTCAGGTCTGAGGTCACCTTATGTCAAAGTCTGAAAGCTTGTGAACATGATAAGTCCAGAATGGTTGGTCTGATCGGGTGGTAATTTGGTGTGTAGCTTTCTTAGGCGAGTCCAGGACCTATTGTTTTGGGTAACAGGTGGGGGTAGAATTGGTCAGTCGAAAATATAAAGTTTGTGGAAAGTCAATATTGTTTGGCCAATGAGGCTTGTAAACACAAAAGCTCGACCCCACCTGAATGGTGGTGTAGGTGTTCCGATAATGAGTTCATGGAACCCTATTGTTTTGAGGTTTCCAGAGGTCCAGTCTAGGAAATCCTTGAAATTAGTGTTAAGCTATCTTGATCAAGAGCATAGGAACCTATTGGTTGGGTTGGAAAAAATGGGAAACTTGTCAGACGTTATGTTCCCACAATGAGCTGGTACAAATCTCCCATGTGCCTTGAGTCTGGCAATGGCTGTCAGTAAAGAGTCAAGAAATCACCTAGCCTTTTGGCTTTCTGGTTTACTTTGTAGAGATGTGAGAGTCCTGTACTGTGTCCTAAAAAAGGATGCCGATCATATGGCTGGAAATGATCTGTGCACTATCTGGGTAGGCTGTGTGCCTTGCTCATGTAATTGAATGAGTCCAGCAAGGTTTGCTGTTTGAGATGTCCATTACTTCTTGTGATACATTATCTCAAAAGTTTGCCTGTATATTGGAAATGGCCGTGGAGCTAGTTTTCTGGTGCTGGGGCCCCATCATTTTGCATTCTATCCAGGTCAACCGTTACATCTATTAGCACTATTAACTGCTATGACACCCTGGAGCCAGTTTTTCTGTTCCCTATCGGCTGATTTCAGTACTTCCTATTGTTGATCAGACTTATACCATCCTCAGAGAGTAACTTTTCCTCCACATCACCACACTGGGGAAGTTGCCGCAGTCAGCTGCAATCCTAACTTATTCAAGGCTTTGAAGTTGGCATCTCATGGCTTGAGCTATGTCCTTAGAATCCTTCCTAAGCCAAGGGCTTTAGACTACTTTCTCCCCTCTGTGTAAGTCTAGATCACCATGATCACTCACGGGAATCAAATGATCGAGGCTTAATTTGTCTCACTTTCGAAAATGAAAGACGTGAATACCCAACAATCGCTTTGATCTGACTGAATAGCTAGTATGCTGTTTTGTTCCTGTAATGGCCTGTGGACCTTCGTTCTTCGATGAGGCAGGAGGCCATAATCACGTTGTGACTGGTTCGAAGCTGGAGAGCGATAACGGGGCTAATCCCCTTTTTGTGCCCTCCAAGTCCTTCATCTTCGTGTTTTGCTCGATGACTGCGAGCCCCTGTACTGGGAAACGTTCTTTCTCCTCTCTTGTCTGCAATCAGTAGAATTTTTTGCGATAGAGATTCTTGAGTCTTGTTTTTCCGGGGCAGTCTGTTCCAGACTTCTGAGAATGTATACTCTAACTTCCCATTGGTCTCAGACCACAAAAAGGGTTTGTCGCTCTTTTGGAATAATGCATTGCTTCATTGTAAACTTTGACCGTTCCCCTCAAATAATCTAGATTTGCTCACCTCTGTCTCATCTCCTCATTCTCATTTCTCTTCTCCCTCCAGCTCCATCCGTTTTGCTGGTGAGTTATGACAGTCTAAATTTCGAAATTTCAATACTGAAGTGTGTCTCTCATTTCCTTTTCTCTTTTCGACCGTTTTGCACTTTTTTCCATCCCTTCCAATTCCACACGACATTCTTGCTCCTTCAGTCTGTTAACAACTTGTACAATTGCACCTGGTGAGACAAGAGTTTCTGTAGAATCTTCAACCCTTCCCTGTACCTCTTACCTTTACTCTCCATCATTTTTAACATAGAGTGGATGTCACTGGAGGTCATCTTCATGACTAAGGGAAAGTGGTTCCCCTCTGGAAAACTTTCACATTCTGGGAGCTCAGATGCAAAATGGTGCTATTAATTCATAATTGGGCCCTTTTGATATGTAAAAATTCACCTATTCATAGTTATGTATGTAACTTTATTGTTTTGTATGAAATATAAATCGAATCAATTTGTAGTTTGTCTCATTGACAAATGGCCTGGCCTTACTCTCAGGCTCTCACAGATCACTTATATCGCCGCCGCTGCCTTTGTTTTGGCCCACAAACTTTCACTGCCTCATGTATGGGAATTCCTCGCATGGGGGGCCATTTATAGAAAATTCGCCTGGAAAACCCCCCATTCCTGGAAAAATCAACTTCGCATCCGTTGTATCAGTGGCATAGCTTAAAAATTTTGTGAGCTTGGAGAGAACTGGAACATTGAAGTCATTGAACCTGCAAAAGTCAATAATGATGGTGTTAGTGGATGACTTCAAGTCCGGTATATAATGACTGATTCACTTCTGAATGATGTTCGTCCATAACTGAGTCCAAATTATTTTGTCAGGATTGTGACATATTCCAATAGTCTGTCCTGTTGCACAGGCGCATAGCTAGGATCGGTCAGCAAATGCTGAGAATGCTTTCATCACGTGATTGTCTTGGAACCTGTTCATTATGTTTCATTAAGCTGGTCAAAGAATGGCAGTTTCACATTGTTATCAAACTGAGCGAGTTTCGCTGCTTCAACAGCACAGTTTGTCAATAGCACCAACTTGAGCCACTTGCTCTCAGGTTTTTTGAAACAGTAAAAGTTGTAGTCGTCGATGGTGGATTTTTCTTTCTTTGATTCAAGTGGCTCGAAATGTGCGCGAACAGGCTATCTTAATGTGAAAAGTCAATTGTTGACTCCCGAAACTTGGAACTTAGTCTGTTGATTGTTGGAAGAACATCACAGAGTACTTTAAAAACTGCAATGAATTCCAATTTTGTCATTAGGTAGAAAAGTCCAGTTGCCCACTACATATGCCCTTTCATGCTTTGTGCATACAGTAGTGAGAAGTTGCGCGTACGTTGTTTTCGACACTAACATGCCACTTCCTGCAACTAGCTCCACTGTTGTTTTCCTCACAAAGGACTTTGGGGTCTTGCCAAGGCTCTACAGAGGAGTCGCACGTATGCTGTTTTCAGCACGAACATGCCACTTCCTGCAACTAGCTCCACTGTCGTTTTCCTCACGAAGGACCTTGGGGTCTTGCCAAGGCTCTGCAACAGAAGTCGCGCGTACGTTGTTTTCGGCACGAACATGCCACTTCCTGCAACTAGCTCCACTGTTGTTTTCCTCACAAAGGACTTTGGGGTCTTGCCAAGGCTCTGCAACAGAAGTCGCGCGTACGTTGTTTTCGGCACGAACATGCCACTTCCTGCAACCAGCTCCACTGTTGTTTTCCTCACAAAGGACTTTGGGGTCTTGCTAAGGCTCTGCAGGAGAAGTCGCGCATACTCTTTTTTTCGGCACGAACATGCCACTTCCTGCAACTTGCTCCACTGTTGTTCCCGCTGGAGTCTGAGGAAAGAAAAAACGCATCATCCAGTACGCTATAAAACTGACATGGATCAAAATAGGAAAGCAGATGCCACAGTTTCAAGGGGTCTTGTATTACTCTGGTAACCCATTCTGCCACACTAGGCTGAAAATGTGTAGCTCCCTGCAGTGGTATCAACTCTAAATACAGTAAAGTATAAATCCACAGAAATCTTGAGTCATCCCGCTGCTGCTGCAGTCTAGAATGTGCAGCTGTCACACAGATAATCTTGCACAGCCCAAACACAGCACATCAGTCCCTCAAAGTCATTGAGAATTTATAGAATATTTCACTTACTGCTTGATTCTGTTTTCAATCAAAGGAAGTTGTGTGTCACAAATTAGAGAAGAACGTTCACAAGAGATTCACAGTACCACAGTAAGTAATACATAGATGAGCAGTCCATAGTAGTAAATCATTCCAATGAAAGATATTGTGACAACAGGAAAAAAAGTTTCTTAGTTTGTATACCATGAACGGGCAATGTCCAATACTTTGAATCTCTCAGAAACCATTAAGCTTGACGGCTGTGGCAGCTCTAAATATAATCTCATTCAATTTATTTTGTTTGTTTCTTCACTTTAATAAAGACAAATAAAATGAACAAGTTATAACATTGTAGCCAATCAAGGAAAGGTCAATAAGTGAAATGAAAAAGAAGTGATCTAGGAACCCTTGTGGGCTCATCTTAGTGGTTCACTCCCAGGTGAACATAAGTTGAAATTGAATAGTGTACACAGATAACAAATGTTGAATCTAAATACTTTTGAGCCTAGTCTGGGATTTTGATTCTGGGATGAAAGGATGAAGGGGCTTTGTATTTCTGTTCTGTTTTAGTGTGTAAGTTGGAGAAACTGTTCAACACATATGCTATGTCAGTTGACTCTAACATACTTATCATTAAATGCGAGTTCAGAGCCCATTGGAAGCCCAAGGACTATTTGTTTTCCCCACCCCCAAAAACCAAAGTGCTGTTGGAAAAGGATAATTGTCGCTTGAAATGTCTCACGCCACCCACCTGTTAAAGGGGTACCTTGTCAGAGGACTTATATGGAGGGTCCTATGTGGCAGCTCTATTGGAAAGTCCCCCAGGGGAAACGATTGGAGTGAAAACTGAAAATGGCGTGGGTCGGAAAAAGCGAGAAAGGGAGAAAAGAGGAACAAAGCAAGGGTGCGTTTGCAGTTAGGGTATAGGGGTGGACAAAGCACTTAAGGTCAGGGGACATCTGAAAGCGCTTCTAGAAACATCTACGGACCTGGAGAAGCGCTATACTGTATAGGAATGAGTTTCTTGTTATATATATATTATATATTGTATTCATTTTGTACAGGTAAGGATTGTTCTTGATAATCGACATGTGTGATTCGTTACAGGTACTGTGAAATGTAGTTTTGATATATGATTACTTGTTAACTTTAGAAGCATACAAAGGTTTTAATGGGGGAACAGTTTTAGGTGAGAGTGAAAGTGGTATCTGTAAGAGAAAGTGAAAGATTATGTTGAAATCATTGAAACCCTCAGTCAACTTTGCAATGTCTGTGAACTGACCAAATATGTAAATTCTTAAACCAATATCATCATCATTATTTTCATCATTACAGTCATAGTAAAGATCGCAGTGAAAGTTATGCAATGTATATTTGTATTCAAATATTAATTTTATTATACAAACATTTTGTGTCAAAATAAAACTTTCAGTGAACTGATATAGTATGCCGTTTGAACTTTCTGCATTATATTATCGCAAACTTTTTTCAAGGGTATCACAGAACAGATTCTGTCAATTAATGGATACTCCTGCTGGTGGAAAGCCCCCTTTTCCTTGGGGCTGGTGACAAGATTGATACCAGCAACTGTTGACTCCTGTCCATATATACAATGGTGTGATAGTCCACAGAGTTGCCCTGGGTGCCCCCATCGCCATTAGTCTTTCTGGGTGAAACCCAAACAGATATAGTCAACCCAAAAACACGTTGGGTTCCGGGCAAACCCCCCCCCCTATTCCCCCCAAGGGATGACAAATGTTTCACAGGCTGTCACTAGGAACTGAAGGCCTCCACTTGATACATGGTGTTCCCCTTGTTACCATTAGTTTATACCTCTGCTGGATGAACCATCTGGAGATTAACATGGTTGATCAATAAACACACCCCTGTCATCACACCTGTCACAAGGTCCCCAGTCCATACGGTGGTGTAGCTCCACCAGGAGGTGCACGGGGCCTCTCTCGACATCTGTGCTCCAGTCATTGATGACCATTTATAATGGGGTCACCCCAGCTGATTACCCCAGCTGATTAGACTACAGTGTAGTAGATAATGGTTAGGGTGCTGCAGATGTGGGCAAGGCGACTTTTACATGGGCTAAAGTGGTTGGATAATTCATGGGGTGGTCAAAGAGATTCTTGAGAGGTGGTCGGGAGTGTGACAACATTGATGGCAAGCAGCTTGGATTCATGCCTGAAGCAGCATTCCTCTGGCAGCTGTGGGGAAGTTGCCTAGCGGAAGATGCCCTTCACTTTTGTCCACCTTGTAGAAAGTGTTTTGGTCTCAGAGAGTGAACAATAATGGATGTGCTGACAGTGTGTGAGGGTGCAGGGAGTCGGATAGCCTGCCTTGCCTTGTCACTATCAGCTACCCCCATTGGATGAACAGTACACTGCAATCTGATCCTGGAAGGAGCTGGAAACACCCCACAAAATGCCTTTTTTGTGGATTTCTAATATTATTCTGTGAAATGTTCTCTCCTCGAGGTTATCCTCTAAGGACAGGCATCTTGAACAAACCATCGAGGCCCCTTTGACCCCTCTGTAAGAAATGATATAGTGACTTAATTTTTCGATTTTGTTTAAATGTGTGAGTGTGCGGTTAATGATGGGTTGTCATAGTCTACAGGCAATAGAAAATGGTAAAGTCATTGATTGCTCTCAGTCCAACCACTCATTGTTTTGGGTGAGGGAATACCAAGGACAGATTATTATGATGAATGACAGACAAGAAGCCTATCTAAAATGCCTATGGTCTTCTAGTGTACTGAAACGGTTATCATGGGCGCTGGTTTCCGACACCCAACGTTTACACAATAGGCCCTCCTTTACAGGAAAAGGGTCTCACTCCCCAATAAGCCTTTGCCACCATATCAGACCAATGACTGCCTCCCAAGGGGGGCCGAGACCCCCTTCTCAAAAACTGGCCCAATGTCATAAGCCCTCAACTGGTACTCCCGGAGTGTACCGTAGTACGGCTCACACAATTAGAGCTGCCCCCCCCACATGGCAACAACTGAGGGGGGGAGGTGGGGATGGGTCAACAGGTGGCTCCACGGAGTGTCCACTCCAAGACAACATCAGCATTGGAGTGATCTCTGCCGGCTAGTCTATTTGGAAATAGTATGTACCCAGCAGCTCCAGGCCACCTAGCCAACCGGTTACAACCAGCAAGGGACCCATGACCTGTGCGGAGAAGAACCTCAACCCACCCCCTTAGAGATGGGGCGGAAGGAAATGCTTGATGAATGTGACAACAGCGAGGAGCTCTACGAGATACGGAGTCCTTCCTCGCTGTTACTAAGGGACGGCTCGCATACGCAATATGGTGTTCCTCACTCTCGCAACCTGCGACAAGGAGCAGCACCGATCGCCTTCAACTCGCAATCAGTTGTCGATATAACTTATATTATATAATTAGATACAGCAGTGTGCGGAGCTGTTGTCAGCTTTGGACTTGAGAATTCGGAATAGCTCCTCGCATTCATCAGACAGCTAAACTTTTGAACTTTCAGATCAAAGCATGGAGAGGAACTGGCAATTCTTGGCAAAATCCTTAATAAATGTCCTTATAAATAGGAGCCAAGCCAAAATCCTCGTAAACTGCTAACGTTAGTCGGGGGGGCCAATCTATGACAAGTTGCCTGGATCTCAACCTGGGTCGGCACTCCAACCCCTGATTTGATATGACGTGGCCCAAATACTTCACTTCCCTCTTTAACAAATGACATTTAGATGGCTTGAGTGTCAACCCCGCCCCGATAACCGATTGCAACTCTTCCCCAGACTAGCTGAAATGCTCCTCAGTCACTGGAGCCATAAATGATGATATCATCTCTATAACTCAAAACAAACTTGCAATGTAAGCCACGTAACACCTGCTCCATAATTCCTCTAACGTGCGGGAGCAATTGCAAAAAGTTCAATGGCAGACGTACGTTCGTATAGGCCACTCCCCATGAGAAGCAGTTTCTCTTTGTCCCTCTGCTCCATTTCTACCCTGCCCTTTTCTATCGGCTCTTGAGATCTAGGGTGGAAAACAATCGGGGCCCCTGACAAGCATTATCAAAGCATCCGAACTATCGTCTATTTCGGCATAGGGAATGTATCGATAGGTACCTCGTTCAACCTGCTGGTAATCGTGCAGAAACGCGCAGGGAAAGCCGTCGGTGCTCCCTAATTGGACAACTGGGGAACACCAGGCACTCTTAAAGGGTTACTACACATGTTTTTTAAGCATATCGTCACCTCAGCCTGTGCTTCCGCCCGTTTATGGAACGGCAACTTCCGGTGGGGGGCTTGCCGATTGGGGCACACTGCCTGTCTCAACACGATGCCTTTACAATCCCCAGTTCACCCAGGGGATCACCCTCACAAGTATATACATCCCTATTTCTCTCTCCGAGAACTTCCTTAACAGGGGGCGCTGCTCTTCCCCCAGGCATCTCACCACTACGGTGAACACTCCTCACTCAGGAGGCAGTTCCTTAGAAATTGAGGCTTGGGTAGACTTCCACAACATCACAACCTATGTAACCACCCCTACATTGTGGCCTTTAAACAATTTGTAGTGTTCGCCTCAGCATTGAACACTATACAGACGTCCCTTGGCTACATCGACCACCATGACTTTCTGATAACCCAGGCGTCGGCTCCAATAAGCCCACTCTGGAAAGCCACAGGCGGGACCCCGCCCAAAAGTAGAATCAACACCCCAGAGACTATTGCCTCACGCTCAGCGGGAATAACCCATTTTCCCACAAGGGCCACCTTAAACTGAATTCCCTGGCAAAACCTTTTTTGGGATGGGCACGGCAAAGTGGGTTTCTCCAACAAACAATGTCGACGTCGTGCCCGAGCTTTGCAACTCAGTCCATGCTCTCCATAGGAATTCTGCTCCAACAAAACCCGGGTTAGAGATAAGGGGCGACCACAACTCCCACAGGGATCTCAAAGGCTTGAAAATCGGAAGATGAAGGTGGTTTTACCTTCTTGGAGTGGCCTACCAATCTCCCACCTGCAGTTCCCCGACGCGTCAGAGGACCCCGCTACCCCTGCTGCTCACTCGTTACCAGGTCTCAACGCTCACACTAGTAATATCGCTCCGTATCTACTAGCAAGGAAGCATCTGTATTAGCAACAGCGAATATTGGCAACAATTTCGTTTCCTATTATTCCCAGGACTCGTGTGACAGGGCAGGGCTTCAGCTGCTTTGGTCCAGGTTGCCCCTCCTCCCCACGCAGTTCTATTTTCCCGGACTCTGACCGTTTCGGTTACACAAGGACCTTACGACTAATATGACCCCACTGACGCACATTGACAACACTGCCTCTGCGTGGCACGAAGAAAAAAAAAATTAGTACCAACTGAAGGGGTGGATGATGGGGGCATGCCCCTGCGCCCGAGTTAGATTGTCCTCGCACTTTCCTCGAGGACCTTCGCTAGTTGAATCTCCAACTAATCCAACGTCTGAACAATTAGCTTCTACTTCAGCCCCCGGAGACACAGTATATGCCTGCCGTCGGGGTTTTCAACATCCCCTTCCGCCTGCTCAAAGCCGCCACTCAAGAGCAAGGTGTTCCCTCCTCCGTCGTCTTGGGCCGACCTTTTCTATCGCAATAAACAAAACCTATCCGTAGATCATCCCATAAAAACAACCTAAAGCTAGCTCATGAGCCCGGGTATCTAGGCTAAGGGGTATGCCTCTAACACCTCCCGACGGCTGATAGCCGATCAAACTGTGACAACCCTCCCCCTCCCCACGGACACGTGACCTCATCTTCGCTCTCCTCGCACAAATGAGGGCAGCAGGTGCAAAAAAAACTTGACAGAGCTTCAACATGGCAGGGGAGGACCCGCGCTCAGCAGAGGAAAATCCGTGTATACCTCCTGGGCGTGACTCTTCAACCTGGCCATGAGGAACTTACTCCGCTCACGTCTGTCCATCCATTGATCTCTGCACTGCCGTGAAGTGGGCCACATACATCTCCATGCCGTCTCACCATCAAGGTGTCTGATGAGCGGCTTACGCCTTACGAAGACGGGCAACAACCCGCGAGGCCCAAGGACCTCCCCTCCAGGTGTAACCCCACTACTACGAGGCCCGTTCCCTCATTCTTTGAAGATTTAAAAACTAACCTTTTGCCTCTTTCCAGTGTCGACTCAGTCCAGTGGCGTCACCCGGCTTTGGGGGGGGGGGCACAGAACATTTTGTGGAGGGCACACAGATTTCCATCTAAGCGACGCCACCATAGGTTGGGCGCGTAGCGTACTCGGAAAATGTTGGTTGCGCAAGCCCCCCGATGGCCGGAAAGACCTTTTTCGAGCGTCTAGCTGCATGTACCAACCCGCCCCCCTTTTTTTTTCGAATCGTGGGCTTTTGTGATCACAAATTCCGTAACGGTTGAAAATTTTAACATTTTTAATTTTTGAATTTTAAATCAAATGGCCAGAAGTGAATACTTTCGAGAATATTCAATAATTTGTGCTCGTCACTACTGTTTCACCAGTCCGCGAAGCGCGCGTATTTCTGGCGTTCCTCCCGACACATCTGGAAAAACAGGATCTCACAAGAAAATTTGGACGTTTAGTTGTTTAGCTATCTTCAGCTCTACTGGAGAAACGCATTGAAAATCGAAGGCCAGTCTAACGCCTAAGCTACTGCAGTTCCAAATCGGCGTGGTCGAGGTGGGGGGCCGGAGACTAAAGGGTTCAGTGATTAATAAAGGTTGACTGTATTTTTCGAAGTCACTTAGAATGTTTGTTTGTATACCTTCAGTACTTGAATCTCACCGATATGTATGAGTTAGGAGGCCAACAGGTGAACATTTTCATAGAGCGGGCGGATATGACGTGAAGCCACGGGACAAAATCCACTACTATTACACGCGCGACGCGCGCGAAAATTTTCCACTTTCTATCGCATTCGAGGCGAATTTGGCACAATTACTGCTTTCTTGTGATATGTTTCGTTTTGTTTTGCCAGATCTATTTCAAACTGGTATTCAATACTGACTACAGAATAGTTTTTCGAAAATCACGAAACTCATTTGGGGGGGGGGGCACCACGGGGGCACAAGGTTTCGAGGGGGGCACACTCCCCCCCCCCTGCCCCCCCCCCCCTCGCCTCTTTGCGACTGCCACTGGCTCAGTCACCAACCTCTCCACAGTGCCCCGTCCACTCCCTCGCCGAGCAGCCTCCCTACGGGCCATACACACTTAAAAAAAAACTTTCGAATTAATGAGGATGCTGTGGAGTCCGAGTCACCAACAAGATCAACGGGAAGAGTGGGGAAAGGGGGTTTAATTCCACTTCTGACACCAAATAAAAACGCCCTAGGGTGGGGGAGCTGACCACGGCCGAGCGGAAGACGCCGGTAATCCGGCAGCTGTAGGACACACGATGTCAAGGACGGGAAGGGAAGTAGTGTGGATGCTGCCACCGAAAAGTAGCGGATGCTGCAACCACGACGAAGCACGGGTGGCGAGGGAAGGCATTAGACGCAGTAAGGAGGGGTGAGGCTAGCCAGACTCGGATATACAAAGACAGACCAGGTGTATAAATGACTGGAGGCTCCTGGTCCCGTTTAAATGTTTAATATAGACATCTTCAACATAAGAGCTGCTGAGGGAGAAGAAACAACGGAATAGAATACAGATAACGGCGGACTATACCAAACCTGGCGGGAGGACTACACGACTCTGTTTACAGGATGGGGAGTCACGCCGAGAACACGATAGGCGCGTATCGAGGATCGCCGGGCTAACTCGTCTCCGGGCGGAAAAGTACCCAGAGGGAGGGGCAGACAGAATTACACCCTCCAACTATACTAAAGCTTCCCAGTATGGCCGAATCGAATCCCAAAAGAATTGGCTCCCCGGCGTCATTCCCATACCCTGGAATTGCCCGCCCCAAAATACGATATGATGAAACTACAATCAGAGCCGCAGAGTCCCCACGTAGCTATAGTCTTATGATTAGAAATTACACAACACGAAACATTGCAGAATATAACGAATAAGCAACGGGCGAGAGGCAAGGCATTATTCTCAGGTAGCAAAAAATCGAAACAGCTTGGTGAAGAAAGGAAAGCTGATCGGAATGTCGGCCGGGAGAGCTGCAGAAACGGGAATGCGGAAAGAACAAAAGAGAGATATCTCAGGCTAATGGCGGACCGCCCGGCTTGGCGCAGCGTGCGAGTAGGCTACAATAGTAAATAACACTATCTCCATTAAAAATATCCCGGGCGCTCAGTACACTACTGCATATGGACTGCGGGAGCCACATCATGAAAGGACAAACGCAGGCTTGGATACAACAGGAATGGAAAACTGTATATTTGGTCAAACCCATTTCAATCGATGTTTCCTATCTGGAGTTATGGGCCTCCGGAAGTGTGGGCCATTAGGCGATAAATTGGGGAGAATCCAATTGCGCAAAACGTATGAAGTCATACATGGACAACACAGGAAACATGTCATGTATGTGATGTTTCATTTTGTGAATATGTCAAAATTTAGCAGAAATTCCGTTGGCATTCTCTCACCAAAGTAACCGCACACCTACCAACCCAACTAAATGCTTTTCGAAGTTGAATTTAATGTTGGAATTTCAATGGAAATCAAAGAATGTTAGCCAGGGTGTGCAAGGTGACCCAAATTGCAATTAGTATTGCATGATGGGATGCATTTCCCCCATATTGCGCAAAACACATGATTCACAATACACAAACTTCAAATGGCGATAACTCCGTACCGGGAAGTCCTATGAACTTCGGTTTGCGACTGACGCGTTTCAGTTTATCCAGGCTATCAAATAAGCCATGTGTGAATCCTCTGCAGTGCTCTTTAAGTATAGGCCAATTACCCTCCTTACTGTGGCTATAAAATATCAGCAAAAGACATTGGGGATGCGTCTGGCAGTAGCATGACTGATATGGGGCTCTTCCAGAATTGTGCGTGAGTGGCCAGCATAATCTCGGTGATTATGATGAGGACGGGCTTCTCCAGATAAAGAGAAGCGTTGACATGGTAGATCAGGCGCGGTTCTACGGGGGGGGGGGGGGGGGGGGGGCATTGGGGGGGCTTCAGCCCCCCCCCCCCAAATCCTCCCAACCCCCCCAAAAATTCCTCGAGGGATCTAACGTAAATAAGTCAACCAAAAATTGAACCGTAGCAGAATGACAACGACAAAACAACAATCATGTACAGGAAAACACTACTTAATAAGCCAAGAAAAACTACTTCAAGGAACTTCCTCCTCTGCGTGACCACAGGCCAGACAGCAAGTCCCACAATCATGGATTCCCTTCACTAATTCGCCACTCTAAGAAATTTGTTGTCAACCAGAACCTGATAAATGCTCTAACGGGGAGGATTATCCAACACCCAGATGGAGCGATAGAGGCCGTTTCCGGTGATCCGGCAGTCCGAGATTTTCAAAAAATTTCTTGTACGCTACGTGCCAATCTTATGGGGCGCTCCTCTTAGATGTCTTCAAAAGCTATTTCCCCCCCCCCCCCCAAATATTTCCTCTAGAACCGCGCCTGGGTAGATCACGCTTTTCTGATTGCGACATTGGAATTCACTGTTATATATCTGGAAAGTTTTAGCTTTCCGTTTCATAATGGTGTAACCTCTGTCCCTTCTCAGTACAGAGGGGTGTCCGAGGACAGGGCTGTCCTCCCCCCCCCCCCTTGTGATACGTTTTTGTTCAGTGGTGGTGGCTGGGCATTCACTGGTTAACTGCTCCCGATTCCGCCCTTTTAAAGTACCGGGCGGGAGCAGCAGTTAAATACTTGCAATAATACATTCCAAGACGAAGGGATTTGCGCCTCAGGAGGTGGCGAGGCCGCCATACCTTCTGATGCGTCTTGAACTGACCTAATCAGTTGAAGTAAATGCATGGCAAATCGTTGTTATGGGGCATGGCAACCGTTTTGGTCAATTTGTTGGGTTGGTTTGTGGGTTTGTATTTCGCTCTTACTGGCCTGGCCTTTTTTTTTTTGACAGTTGGCCCAAGGTTTGCACCGTCAACCTGTTTATAAATCCAGGTGGGTGAGTCGCTATAGAATTTGCCGTGTAAGGGGGCCAAAAACTAAGTGGATAACGTGGTCCCACTTCTTTGTACTGATATTTACATTGTTCCATGCTGCCATGGTTGGAGCCTCCAAGTGGACAGGTTGTTTGTCTGGCGAGTGCTGCAAGTGCTCGTACGTGGAGGCTGTTTGGAATAGGTCATGTTTTTGACTAGAGTTTGCAAGTTTGTTAGGGGTGTGCTGCTGTCAGTGGCGATTTTTTCCATTTTTGGCCTGCTTGGGTCAGAGAGTTGTTGTTTGCTTTTGTCGGCTCATTTTGCAGAGGTTCATCGCTCAGTAAGATCCGGACTGGTTTTTGATGGGGAAGAGGTGATATGCCACTCCGCATGGAAGCAGACTGCTATAGTCCCTCCCTATCGTGTCCTTTCGTAGACGTGGCGGGCACCCTTCTTTCTTATCGGACGGGTTTCCCGTATGAAGTGTGGGTTTATGGTGTCAGGTGTGCAGGGTACACCCTGTTTGGGGTTGTATTTTTTCTGTACACCTGCCCTCAGAGGGTACTGGTTATGGTTTGAATTCAGTACCGCGACAACTTGAACTAACGTAGCGTACTCGGTATCACCAAAATACTGCGATTAAAATGTACTAGCGCTGCCCTCGACCCGCCGTGCGCCGTGCAAGGTCACCCCCAAGTGCAGTGCTAGAGTCCCGGCTGTCTAGCGAGCTAGCTGGCCATAGACAACTTGCACTAGCTGCACCGTGCACACCTACGCATATGTAAAGCTTGTGTACAAAGCAGTGATCCTGCAACGGCGCGGCCACATGAACCCATTAACACTCATTCCCGGATCGCCCCCCTCCCCCCCCCCCCCCTTATGTCGTACTAGGAGTTGCTATCGAACTCTAGTCTCCAGTGCATAAAACTGTGCATAAGCCATCAGGATGCGCCTTGCACGTCGGGTGAGCCTGCCCCCCCCCACCCGTCGGATTTTTTCCCCATTTCGTCCGAGAGCCCGAGTTGGGTACCTAAAATTTAACCACTCCGACGAGGGTCTATTGCCACCCGGCCTTATGAATATGTCCAAACCTTCTTTATAAGCGGAAAATTCCTATATTGAAGCGAAATTTTCGCCGGGCTTCGCGCGCCTCCTATTCTATTATGTTACCAGGTTCCTCGCTCAATGTTAGATAGCGTTAATCCCCATTCTTTCCTAAGACTATCAATCGTGGCATCTATCGATAAGGTTACCAAAGCCTTATGAACTATCTTCGAAATGGTCCTTGCAAGAGATTAACGTTACCATTCTGTGGAGTTGGAGAATGAAACAATGCCCCCACATGTGTAATTATATTTTTTTGTTTTCATTTTCTTCTCCTCGTCGGGAACTTGGACCCCCCGTCGGGGAAATCCTGGCGCCCCACTGATATCCCGGACCATTAAAATACAAAGAATGTGGTCTGTGCTGCAGATCGTGAGTGTATTTTTTATTATTAATATATTTATATTTTGTCCGGGGACATTGGCTACAGTTCTAGTCCTATAGAGGTTAATGCGTCTGCATGGCTTGATCGCAATTTTGTATTTGAAAAGATTATTTTAAACAACATTTAGTATTAAATCTGTCAACCTTAGCATGACATGTCAGTCTGTACATACTAACATCACCCAAATTATTTTTGATACCTTTAATTTATGAATGACTTTTAGGTTCAAAAGGAATCTATGCTGGTCGTGCACAGAGTGTGTTGTTTGTGTGTGTTGTTGTGTGCGTGTGTGTGTTGTGTGTGGTTGTGTGTTGTGTGCGTGTGTGTGGCCGGTGCGTGTGTTGTGTATGACGCCTGGCTTGTTACCACGACAACTCGACCCCACCTTGGTGGATCAAAGTTTCATACTGGTATGTGGCGTTTCCTCATAATGAGTAACATGATCCTTATTGTTTTGTTGTTAGGCAAAGGTCATCTGAGGTCAACAACTTCAGGCAGTCAAGATATCAATAAGCATCTTGCTTTCTGGTTTGGTTTTGTCGTTATGGTTTGGGTCCCTGTGTGTTTTGGATTGTTGAGTGCATGTATTGCTTATTACCTTGCAGATCTGAAACTTGAATGTTTCAAATTCACGCACATGTCTTTAGCTTCTGAGGAGGCCAGTACCTGGTGCACCTTTTGGGGCGGCTGGAATATGTTAAAGTTGTCAATTATACAACCGTTTATTTAAGGTGATGGTAAATTTGATGAGAAGTATAACCTTTATAGCAACTATCACAGCATTCCATTTTCACAACTGCATTCCTATTTTCCATTCTGAGTACTGACTGCGAAAGAAACTTGTTGCCCCTGTGTTGTGTTCAATCCTCATTTTCGTGACTTCAAACCTTCTTGTTTGACTAGCTGTAGCCATGGGAAAGACATTAAAAATTATGGTATGTATTTAAAAACACTGGTAATTTAAAATTTCATCGCTGTGATATTTATGCCCGCCTCGGCCCGGAAGGTGTGGCCTCGGGGGGGGGCCTCGGCTCGAGGGTGCGGCCTCGGACTCGGACTCGAGGGTGCGGCCTCGGCCGTGGCCTCGGATGCAGCTGCCTCGACATACAACCTGTTATATAGAGATCCATGGCATGGGGGGCTGAGAACCTGTGAGTTAGTTTAAGGACGTAGCTCAAAACACAGAAAGCAGCAATTTCAGGGCACACTGAGGTAGGGAGAGGGGTCGTGAATAAGTCCACTCAATCTGTTTCTCCCGTTTGAACAAATTTACTTGAGCCAACCGATTGTTGCGCTCTGCATATATCTCCCCCCTCCCACCTCCCTCAAATTTGAAGCCCCTAGCCGATCCCCTGTGCGGGGCCCTTGTGCACTCCCTCCAGATTGTTGGAAGGTTTTCTAGGCGCACCCAGGCACCACAGTTCAAATTCGATTGATTTTTGTTCCTGGATTCACACCACATAGAAACACTATTATCACCCACCCAGTGCTTGACCAATTCTGCGAAGGGAAGAAAAACCGAAATTTCTCAGCAGCGCCGGGAATTGAAGTGGTGTTGTGAACTTTTGTGACATCGGGGATTATAAAATTGTGGGTTATATATTGAGTGTTTTGCACCCTCAACAGTGATAAAATGAAACGATCGGACAAGGAATTTGTCTTCGTAGAGCTACATCATATCCTTGCAAGTGTACTAAAGAATGTTTAAACTTGCAATTATATATGCTCATTTCTGTGAATTGCTAAGTACGAGTTATCTCTTTCGTAATAGCCATTTCTTCAGACTACTATACCAGGGAGAATGCTGTGAAGAAGGCTGGACATCGAAAAACGTATTGCAGCCCTAAGTAAGAGTTCTGCGAAAATAAAGTTTGTGTCCTGCTTGTAGGCCTAGTGTAATGTCGGCCCCCTAGTCCTCGATGGACTTGCAATTAATGGGGAATAAGTTGTAACCCATTGAACAGTAAGCTATTATGGCTTGGCGTCTGCCAGAATTTGACTCAACAATGTGAATCGGGAATCAATGGTATGAAATTGTGATATTTTGGCGGGTTTTCACTTGTAACATGATTAATCAACCGGATCGTTTCTGGTATGTATGTTCCCTTGAGAAGAGTACATGAACCTAGTATTTTTTTGGGGTCCGGGCATTGTCGCTGAGGTCACTGGAGGTTAAAAATTTCGTCAAATTAACAGTCATCATTTGATGAAGAGAATACTTGGTCTGATCACGTTGTGAATGTGAATTTAGTGCAAAGTTACTAGTCAAGAGTACTGTCAGGGACCCTACTGTTTTGTCAAGATGGTGTCTTTTCTTGTGAAAAAGTAGAACAAAGGTAAGAACACCTTTTTTTAATCTGGTTCAGGTATGTTTCAGAATTTCACTTTTATTTCAGTTTCCAGAATTCCAATTTTCTCAGGTATGTTCTGTATTGCCTATTAGGCCTAGCTGTCGTCAGCTTTCTTAGGGAAAGAAAATCAAATTTTGGTGTCCACTCATTATGTATGTTACCATTTTACATCAAAAACTTTGTAATAAGAACTTCTGGGCCAGACAACATACCAAATCGGCTTCTAAAAGACTTTCTGTTGAAAATCAGCGCCAATTCTCACATCACTTTCCAATCAATCATTGTCTGAAGGAGTTGTGCACATTGATTGGAACAAATGCTAACATCGCTCCAATCTACAAAAAAGGTGATAAACATCTGGCTGCAAATTATCGTCCTGTCTTTTAGGTGTCTGGCCCCAAACACTACTGGCACTTTGTTGTAGAACACATTATGTCTCATCTAGACCTTTATGCAATTCTAACAGATCTTCTCAACCGGTGTTAGAAGGGAAATCGTCAGTGATAACACAACTACGTATGACAACGTCCGATTCACATCGCTATTACGACATTAATGTTCAAGTTGACATGGGCATTCTTGACATGGGCATTTCTCAAAGGCCTTCGCTGTTGTGTCTCATCGTAAGTTGCTGGCATATCAACCACTACGGTATTCGTGGTCGTATTTTCCATTGGATTGATAGTTTTCTGACTCATAGAACTCAAAGTGTGGTATTGAGGTAACTTCATCAGCCTCCACCCCTGTTCTTTCTGGAGTTCCTCAGGGTCACTTGTATAGGGCCAGTGTTGTTTTGTGTTAATATAAATGACATCACCCACCAAATTGATTACAACTACGCTTATTGCTGATGATGCTTTGCTATACAGACCAATTCGCTCGACGACAATTCGACGATCACCTTATTCTCCAGAAAGATCTGAAAACTCTTGAGTCCTGGGCAAAGGCATGGGATATGACATTGAATCCATCTAATTGCTATATGATGTCGATCAAGTGTAGTGGAGCCACATACCAAATGTGTCGATCCATCTATGATCATTTTGGGAGTGTGTGTCTCAAAAACACTATCTCGGTGTCCTCCTGAATGGAAGCTTGTCTTTTTCTACTCACATTGACAGTAATTGCTCAAAGGACAAGTAGAACTCTAGGGTTTCTGAATAGAAATTAATGAGTACGAAGCAGAAGCAGAAACACCAGACTATTTCCAGACACCTAGACACTTTGTCAGGGCAGTGATGATCAGCACTGTGTCAACATTTTTGAATGTTTAAGGAACAAATACTGTAGGCTGTAGCGATGTTGTAACAACACGTATACAGTTCGTTAATGACTCAAAAAGAAGTAGAATATATAAATAAAAAACTACTGGAGCCAGATGACAATAGTTGTCTGAGAGAAAACGGTGTGAAAACCCCAATGTTTCACGTTAAAACTCATTCCCACAATTCCTCTTCGTCCACAGGTATTTCTTGAGTCTGAATGATGTTCTGCAGAAATTTACTTCTTCGTCTCATGCCACGTCCATCTCAACTACCAAAATGCCTCATCGGTGCACGGGTGCCCCCTCTTCTACAGAGCACAGCATCTCTGTCTCAAGCCCGGGACAGGCGAGGTAATGCAGCGCCTGAAGGAGAATGAGCAGCATGTAAAGATGTCTGACCGAGGGCTATTTCTCTGTCTTCTATGATCTAAATCCTATCCTGGGCAAGGAAGGGATTTTATGGAGCAGTTATGCAGGTAGCTTTCTTTTTACGAGCAGATGATGGAACCTATTCAAGGCCCAGCAAGGGTTCAGACCTGGATACTGCACCTTATTGTCAGCTGTGAATCCTTCACCAGGTACTGTCCATTGGAATGAGGCAATGCCTCTTTGGCTGTACCTCTATGTGGGGGTACTCACATGCAGACGGCAACTTGCAAATTGCCTATCCCTCGTTTGTCCCTGCTCCAATCCCTCATGTCAACGACCATGCAGCAAGGAGGCAGCAGGTACCATTTTTAGAGTCTTTGGTATGACCTGACTGGGATTCGAGCCTCAGGGTCTCCGGGTGAAAGGCCGAGCTGAACAATTGTGACAACCACTTGGTTAAGGCTGACTAGGTATTGTAACATTAAAGGTTGAAAAATTTCTGTTATTGGTATTAACCAAAGAATCTTCACCTATTTTCATGACAGTCAACACTACTTCTCTGCGATATAACAACCACTTTTCACCATGTCAGTGGATTGTAGTCTGTCCAAGACGCTCTGATTTTCGTTTCTCTGCACTCCCACTCAGCTCGATGGCTCGCTTTCACTGTGCTACACCCTTAGAGTTATACATCATGTGATGTGTGTCGATCAAAACATCTTGTAGCACTAATTCGTAGCACTAATCTTTACGTATATGAGGACTAATCAAATGCACCATTGCGTGACTACACAGGGGTCAATGCGCAGACAGATTCAATCACACTTGACGGTCAGTAGTTAACCTGTGTGAGTACTACTGGCTGTTGTATTACTGGCTGCACCAATCGGAGTGCTCATACATGTAGCAGAGTCTACAGGATGTTCGATCAGTGCCAGTTACAATGCTGAATATTCATTGGATCGTCCATAAAACACATGATGTGATCGAATCGATAAGTATAACTCTGCAGTTTTGTGTTTGGGGATATTATGGTTTGGGGTATGTCTGCTGCCGTTGCTGTTGGATACGTTAGGCGTTAGCGCAATAACTCTCTGATGTTTTAACTAGCGTTAGTAAAATCTTAGATGGGTTCAAATGTGTGCATTACTGCATGTCCACTGCCCTCTATCCTGCGGCTTTTACACAAAAATACAAAGTTTACCCATTTTTCTAGAAATTTGGCAGGTGGAGAAAATCATGGCGGTGATTCCAAATTCCTGTTTTTGGGCGACTTTCCCAACTTTGTCAGATTTAATCAAACTTGGTGGATGTGGACTGTTGTTAGTCCTAAAAAACATGGTCATTTCAAAGTCACAGGAGGTCAAGTTTGCAGAATTTATGATATCTAACTTTGTCGTATTCAAACGAAACTTGTAGAAATTGGACTACAGTTGGTCCTGAACACCAGGTAGGTCATTCAAAGTCACCTGAGGTCAGTTGGACAAGAATCGATGTGCTTTCTCTGAATAAGATCCGCAAGAAAAAGGACAAGTTGGTGGGTGAATGCAGTATTTTGCGACCACTGATACTAGAGACAGGCTGCAAGAGATTCAAGATGAGATAATATCTCTGGAGCTCATTAGTCATGAACTTGCTGAGAACAAATATGTTTGAGAGAGGATCACATACAACAGTCCGACTCATGTCAACATAAATAACCCATTAACCCGAATATGATAATGATGATTCACATTGCATTCAAAGCATAGATGCATGTTGACGAATCCTGTGTGCTCGATGAACTTGTATAATGTATAGACTTGCAGCAAATATTCCAGTTCCCACTAAGAGTAACCATGATAAATTCATTTTACAAAAATATATACATACAGTCCCCTTTCTCTTGCAGATGTTGTCAAAAGTCTTTCACCATACAATATTGATCCCCTGAATGACTCTGTCTTTTTGACATATGATGAAGAGGCTCCACCAAAGTTTGCAATCAACATTCCATCTGGTCATAATGGAAGCTCAGAGAGGGAACAAAGACAATGAAGGTGGTGCGCGTGTAGGGGTGCCTTGGGTGGTAGACCTTGCTCTTTTCGGAAAGCAATCTTCATTTACCCCAGGATGCTGCACAGATCATTTCATTAGTAAGTGAAGAGAAATTCCCCCTTCTTGACATGTAACTCATCCATTGTCTCGAAAGATTTGGCAAGAACTTTCTGATGCATTTGGAGAACCATGTAGGCACGCCTATGCAAGTTTTGTTCAATCTATACAGCTTGGGAATAGGAAGTATGTTAGTAGGGCAAAGTAATTAATTTTTCCTTCTTTGACATCAGTTCAGTTTCATGTCAGTGCATGTGTGTGTGTGTGTATGTGATCCAGGCTTGTGACCGTGATAACTAATTAAGCTCATACTTGATATGTGGGTTCCTCATAATGATTACAGGATCTTTATTGTTCTGAAGTCAAATCATATGTCATCTGAAGTCAACAGAATTCATATTCTAATAACCCTGTGTACATGGTAAGTCCATGATGTTTGGTCCGATCAAGCTGAAATAGAGTACAAGAACCCTATTGTTTCAGTGTAAGATTGGAGGTCATTTGATATTCTGGCCACTTTTGGCATGATACCTTGACCCTACCTGAATTGATCAAGTCATACTTGGTATGTGGGTTACCCATACATGAGTACATGATCTCTATTGTTTGGGGTCAGGTTGAAGGTCATCTGAGTCAACAGAAGTCAAATTCTAAAAAACCTTGTGATCATGATTATTTCAGGATGCTTGTTCCATTCAAGCTGGAATTTGGTATGCAGCTGTCTGTACAAGAACCCTATTCATTTGGTGTAGGTTGGAGGCCGGTGGAGGGCATTGAAAAATACAGAAATTGTGAAAACTTGATATTTGTGGCAAATTTTGGCTTGTGAACAGGATAACCTGACTCCACCTGCATGGATTAGGCTCATATAGGTATGTTGGTGCCCCATAGTGAGTGCATGACCCCCATCATTCTTGGGGTCGAGGCAAAGGTCAAATGACGTCATTGAACATCAAAACAGTCGAGGGACCACTAAACCTTCTGGCATTCCTCCATCCAGATCCTCACTGACTAGCAACATTGTGTATGGCAAGTTGCTAACTGTGTATGATCAACATGCTAGTGGAATTCTACAGGAAGCACCACAAGCCAATATATAATCTGAAAAAGAGGAAGAGGAGAGTCATGAGCTTATCAAGTGCAGATTTTGTCATTCATTGATAACTATAAATAATAATAAAAATTCATCACTCATAAAAGATTGTAGAACTCGGCCAGCACTCCACCGACAGTTTATGCCTTACACTCTGTTCTTGCACACCCGTATTCCAGTTCCCACCCCCCCATACATTTTCTGACGTTGATTATGTTCCAACACTACTATGTTGCAGAACTATTATTCTGACACGAGTCGATTGAGTCTTAAGATGTTGGCAAATTTTGGAATTAGAAAATTCTTTTATTTACAAGTTGTCGGAACAGAAAGGGTTCAGAGCTTGAGTACACAGCAACCCTCGAGTACGAAGGCAGCAAAATGATTTAATAGCCTGGTTGTGTTTGTTTGGGTTCCTCACAGGCCCCCAATCACCACTCTGGTAGTCAGTACAGTGGGCTGCTGAAGATTACTACCTCAAAGGGATTAGTCTTTTCAGATCCAAGCTCTCTGCAGCTTTCTACTATCGGTACAAAGATGTGATAGTTACATGCTCAGTGTATACTCCTTTGTACAAGATTGATTGTTACATTATCGTAGTCCAGATATGCAGTGCCTTTACAGAATATTTATTCACCTAATGTTCATATAAATGGTGATGTTTAGGCTTCATTCCCCTATAAAATTGCTTCCTTCCTCTTTCAGCCCAAAAAGAATAGGGAATTGGGAAATATTAGAATTTCAGAAGAATTCAGGGATTGCGCTTAGTCAGTAGTCAGATTTTCTCAGTTTGGAACAAACAGCAAAATTGACATTTTTTTGATGATGTTTTGAAGACAGAGAAATGTTATATTGTTATTCTGGTGATATAACCTCAATCAGGGTGGAACCCATCGAAAGTAATCATTCCTCTAAAATGCTGTGAATCCCTGCACAAGCATTCAGGTTAACCGGTTCCTAATATGTCTATTTTCAGGCTTACTCACTCCTTCACTGGCATTCTCAGACTGGATTCTGTTCCTGCTGTGGTCAGCCTACAACCAAAGATACTTCAGGCTACAAGAGGACATGTACCTCATGCTCACAGAGCGTTTATCCACTGGTAAGCGGTGCACTAACCTGCTTGTAATAAATGCCGCAATTTGTAACAGCTGGCCCGTTTTGTAATAAAGTGCAGCAATTTAAAATAGCCGACTCATTTTGTAATAAACTTCAAATTTCCGCAGAAGGTAGTCCAAAATAGAGGGCAGGATACTCCATGCACAAAATTAAATCATGTCATTCGGCTCCAAGTTACTTCACAATTACCTGAAAATTGTTCAGAAGAAAACTATATTCTAATTTATACCGAGTTTCATTTCAATCAAACAAAAATTCTAAATTCAACCTCCGGTGACCTTTAAATCACCACCATGTTTTGGGGGACCAACTCTAGTCCAAACCACCAAGTTTTGTGTGATCAGACGAGCTTGATAATTTTGCATGAAACTTGCAGAATGAGAGGCAGCAGTCATGCAACAATTTCCATTATGCTTTCTTCCGATCTGTCCAACTATGAATCATGCATGAATCCTGAAAATTGAAACTTCTGGTGACCTTGAAATTTATTCTTATGAACCAACTGGAGTCTACATTCTTCATATTTTAATGAAATCCGACAAGGTCTGGACGATCGTGAAATTTCACAAATTTGACCTCCGTGACCTGTCATGTTTTTCGGGGAGCAAGTAAAGTCTGCATCCACCAAGTTTTGGGAAATCTGACAAAGTAAATACATAAAAGCCCAAATTTGACCTTGGAAAAGAGTCATTGCACTAACACAATGCAAAACCATAACATCTCCGGAGTTCAGAGCAATTCATAGTAGCACTCGTGCAATCGTTGATAGCGATCATAATGATGAAGTAGAGTTGTCATGGACCAGATGCCTTTCCTGATGCTCAACCTGTACAAATCGGTTTTCAGGGACACTGGGTGATGTGGGTGGGGCGTTTCTCTTCTCTTTCTCTGCCCCATGCAACACTAGATACGATACAATTCCAACCAAGGCTAAGGAGCTCTCACCGTCTACACCAACAATCCCACAGTGAACAGTGAAAGGGGGGTCATATATCAGGGTATCCTCCTGCAAGGAACGCTGCCAAACAATGGCTTACTAGCCAGATCTACTCCTATGGGGAAGAACGTTGCACTACTGCTTGATTTTGGACCCGTGATGTTTGCTTGCAGAGTTTCACTGATACATACAGAGGCCATCACCTCAGCAAGAGCTCCTCACACAGTCAGAGGAGATTCTGGCCAATTACTGGGCATGGCTCCCACTGGCCTGTATCTACAGAGTAGCCTGCTAAAGCAGACGATATGAGGAAGCAGTTTCCTAAATAGAGGGGGCTATCACTCTTTAGTATATACCACAGTCGAATATTACCAACATATCCTGTTTGTTTAGGCAGATCACCGATTGGTTAGAGGGTCATCTGCACAAATGAGTGAATGCGGCTGATACAAGGTGAACAAAGACAAACACCCGTTTCAACAGGCTATCTACAGAGCAACTGAGCGTAGGATAACTAGAGGTGGTCTGTGTCATTGGGACAGAACAAAACAAGTTCACTCCGAGACAAGATTAATGCTGACTTGTAAACTTAGATAGAATAAGTACCTTGCTCAGCTTTATATCAGACCCTGATTTATCAGTGACCTGCCTCCTGTTTCTTCCACTGCTGTATGTGCTCCACTCATATCAAGGTCCTGAACAGAAATGGAGGAGAACTGTATGGGAATTTTTGTTTCCCGAGGAGTGATTTTTGGAACACTTCTGTAGTTTGAATAAAAGTGAATGTGCATTGAACATTATTAAAATTCTGAAGTTTACAATCATGTATTATAGGCTAGAAGAAACATATACTAGTCAATTTCCAACATCTTCCACCACCCAAAATTCGCACATGGTAAATACGAGCAAAGAGGCCCATAGCGAATCCGCTCCTTCCTTGCTAATGAAATAGCTGTGTCATGGCAGATCTGTGCCACTGGTCACGACTGACAACACGCGGGAGTAAAAAACAAGATTGTCCTCGGTGGTTGAGGCTCTTGAAACTCTAGAACCTGGGTCACTAGCAGCAGTGGGGTTGGGATTTTATTGCAACCACACTGTTCCTTCAAAAAGGGTAGGGGTGACAGTCGCTCTCAGGACTATTCTGCGTAATGCATTGCAAAACTTGTTTTATAGAAGACATGCTTTTGGCATCTACGAATCATTCGGAATTATTGATTCTGCTGGTCTTTGATAGGTTCAACCAGTTGCAATTACCCTAGTGACTGATGGTGACAGATGTGTCCTAGCCAGGCAACCAAGATTCCCTCCAAGTATGTATAGCGCCCTCGCTGGATTCGGTGAGCCAGGTTAGTCTCTTTCTCATCAGATGAAGGTAGACCAGCAGTTTCCTTCATTTGCTCCACAGACAAAAATCATTGTTATCATGGCCCATGGAGTCTGAAATAGTGAAGTTCTAAATAGTTCTTCGTAGAGTGACTAAAAAATGTTCATTATTCAATCAATATAGTTAACTGAAGATTACCTACGAAATATATTTTGGCTAGAAATCCTCAAGTTTGAAGTAGCAATGACAAATTGATAGCACAATCATCACGACTACCAGGTTGTAAACTTCAACATTTAAGCCAATGGCTGTAATGTTAGTAATTTCCATTTAGACTTCATGATACTGAAACCCCAGAACAATTCCAGCTGATTCAGTGTAGCGATAAGGCACAATCAGCTATCGCTGACTAAAACCTACAAAAATGTTCACAAAATATTAAAAAATAATCTTATCCATTTCTAAGTGACATATCTTTTTCGATTCTTCCGTTAACATGGTGCAAACCGGCAGCATTACCAAGTAAGATCTATGGGAGCCTTTACAATTGTTCCCTCGTGATGTCATAGATCTGAAACATTTATCAAAAATGGTTATGTGGATTACAAGTGAAATACATGTATACAAACCTCTTCAGAGCTGAAAAGTGAGAATGTATAGATATTAATTATATTTGTACTTTTGAAATACTACTGTGTTTTGTTGGCAGTAGCTGTCACAGTAGGGAGATTCGCGTGTTAACACAATACACATATTTTAACAAAGAATTCCTAAATTGGTGTCATTTTACCATTATCTCAGAGGCTATTCGAAAGCCTTTACTGATACCTCCTGTTCTCGCTGTACGCCAGTCTTCCATACTTCCATCATTTCAGGTGAGTCTGTGGTGATGACGGTCCAGAGAGAAGTTGCTGAGGAGATAGGGCTCGATGTGGACCAAGTCCAGTACCATGACTCACAGCCATGGCCCTTCCCAGGTACCAGCCATCATGCTAGCTTCTAGCCCCGCTAGAGAGCAGGTAGCACAATAAGGTGAGTACTCTCTGTCCCATACAGAAGATTAGTATCATCACAAATATGGCAGGAATGGTTTAGTTCACCCTATTGAATTGGGTTAATAAGCCTATACAAGGCCCTGTAGTGGGTGCATTCTGCGCTGGGAATATTTTAGGGGTAGGCAAATAGCATGTTCCCATCTAATTTGAATTGAAATTTACGGCAAGCCAAGAGGCTCATCAAGGAACCCTGGCTGTATTGACCGTGGATGAAACCGCAATAACTCACCATTCTCTTCTCGACTAGTGCTAAGAGGAAATCAAGGCAGGGTGTAACCCTTCCCAACCTGCTTCTTGGGAGGACCCGCCATTTCACTTCCTCATCCGGAAGGATGATCAGTGAGCTCCAGGACCTGACCACTTTCTGGAACCTGGAGGAGCTGAAGCTCAATTTCAACGTGACTGCTCACAGCCTGACAGACGAGGACTACTGCACATACCCGTAATAAACCCCGTAACCCCAGAAGTCCACTGCACTACAGCCGAACTCCTGAAGTGAAGAACCAAGACCTGCCTCCAACTGCAAGTACAATCACCAGCAAGAAACGTTCGGTGACTGGTGGATTTTCAACCCTAAATATTTACTTGCAATGTGTCACTGTCTAACATTCCTCCATGTCTGCATGCTGTCTGAACCTCTACATTGAAGTACTGCCCAGAAGGCATCCCCTTATTCCCATTGCTGATTAGGAACTGCAGCTGACAGTAAGTGTAGTATCCAGGTCTACACTTCCCCACCCCCTTTTGGCATCTCTTGAACTCCTGTGAAATGCAACTGGTCATACTGGCAATGGTCTAGTTTGAAACCTGGACTACAAGACTCTGAAAACATGTTGTAATAATTGATTTTGGTAGAGCTTTCGACAAGGTCCCACACAACTGGTCATAACTGACAATAGTCTATCTAAAAACCTGGACTGCAAGACTCTGAAAACATGTTGTAATAATTGATTTGGTAGAGCTTTCGACAAGGTCCCACACAACTGGTCATAACTGACAATAGTCTATCTAAAAACCTGGACTGCAAGACTCTGAAAACATGTTGTAATAATTGATTTGGTAGAGCTTTCGACAAGGTCCCACACAATGGTCATAACTGACAATAGTCTATCTAAAAACCTGGACTGCAAGACTCTGAAAACATGTTGTAATAATTGATTTGGTAGAGCTTTCGACAAGGTCCCACACAACTGGTCATAACTGACAATAGTCTATCTAAAAACCTGGACTGCAAGACTCTGAAAACATGTTGTAATAATTGATTTGGTAGAGCTTTCGACAAGGTCCCACACAATGGTCATAACTGACAATAGTCTATCTAAAAACCTGGACTGCAAGACTCTGAAAGATGTTGTAATAATTGATTTTGGTAGAGCTTTTGACAAGGTCCCACACAACTGGTCATAACTGACAATAGTCTATCTAAAAACCTGGACTGCAAGACTCCAGAAACATGTTTGTACAATCGACTTATGGTAGAGCTTTCGACAAGGTCCAACACACCAAACGAACTCCCTATAGCTACAAGCTTGCGACTTTTCTTGTCAAATCCTCTCATGAATGAATGAGGGTTTAACCATTGTACCCAAGTGTTGTCTGAGGGTGGTCATCTCTTGGAGTTGTATCATTCAGAGTCTTCCATTTATATCACGTTCTCTGACCGTGTCCAATATCGAACCATCAATGACAGTTTTATGCTCCAGAAGGGATATGGATATACTTCCAATGTGGAGTACGATCTGAGTGCATTCAAAATCAAGTCAATATTTGTTACCAATAGAGGCAAATTGCTATTCCAATAGTAATTTGAATTATGCTCTTGAAATCGTGGAAGAGCAGTACTTGCTTGGAGTGCTATCACTCAAAACTGTCATGTCAACTCATATAAACGTGGTTTTGTTGGTAGAGCAACATGGTTCTCGATCTGATCAAATACATCTTCATGACTGTGATACCAAAATGGATGACGTTGCTTATAAGATGCTGGTTCATCCCTGTTTTGAATCATCTCTTGGTTTAGGATCCATCAAAGCCATATGTAACTTGAGAAGTTGGAAATGTGCACAGCGGCAAAGCTGCCAGATTTCTTTGCAAGGATTACTGCCAGTCGACTAGCATCACCAGTCTGCATCATCTCAGTCTGGCCTTCTTTACTTGAGGGAATAGACCATGCCATGACTTAAAAGCCTTTCTATGTTTTCTACTAACACTATTTGACTTCACCAGTTCTTGATTCTGTGGAGTACAGCATAACTTTGCACACAATCACCCTCAGTGAATGGAACTATTATGTACATGCTACTGTGAGTGCCAATGCCCCGGTGGTTCTTCTTACCCAGAACAACTCAGATTGGTGGCTTCTAGTTTCACTGAGCAGAAATAATCGTTTCTGGGTTTTCTGGCTATAGTGGAATCTCTCATAATTATATTTAACTCTCTGTTACACCTGTGCCTGTATGCTGTCCCTTTGGCAATTGATAACGAGTTTGTGTTTTTATAGTACCAGTACTGTTTGTGTATAACTGCGCAGGCTTCTTCGGGAAATTGGTCATTCTTCGCAATTCGGGGTTTTTTTTTTTTGTTCCCTTCCAATAAAGATTGAATCCAACGAATTGGACGAAGCTATTGGCTCACAGGAGGGAACGGAAGACTATACTGGGCAACGACGACGGAGCGAGTGTAGGACTGGTTGGCGGGCCAGACATCTATATACCACCGCCTCAATCTATAGGACATCACTAATTAAAACATGGACCATTTATAGAGTGAATCCTGATATCGGAGCTTTGTTACATTCATTCACATCTGTATTTAGTGCAGCCTGTGTCCTTGTTCCTTTTTTGTGTGTTCAAGCCATAGTATTTTTCAAAAAAACAGGCTTGCTCCATAATTCATACTGATTTGAGAACCGTGTTGGGTGTGGGCCTATACTATCAGTTTGATGTTTACAGGGCCCATCATGTGATATCCATGCAAATGCTTCTCTCCTACAGCCTGGCCAGCATGGTGTGGGGTGGTTCACGAATCCTCCTCATTCGAATGGGAATACTGGGTTTTTTTTCATACAGTGCCTACAGAAAAGGCCTATACCAGATACCATCTCTGGAAGTCATTCCATTCCCACTGACTTTTATTCTTGTATGTAGAAATCGTTCTCTCACAGCCAGAGTAAAAAAAAAAGGGAATTAGGTTGTTTTCCCTGATCTTGAAAACTCAGAAGGTCCAAGACTCTTCAATTTAGGCATCCGTTACTCTGGTAGCAGTCATATCTATGAACTGTCTGCTTATGTTGTTTTTGGGATCTTCAAACTTGGGAATGTTTTTTGGTTTCGTTTCTTATGATATATTAGCTGAGCAGGACAATCTATCCGGATCGCCTGGCAATTGACCCTTCAATTCTCAATATTGTACAATTGGTTACAATTATATGACCATTTGACCATTTCAAAATGGCTGCTGGCATTCATTTTTAATTTACCATTCAAATCACATTTCCCATAGTCCGAATTTGATTGATCGATTTTGATAGATCGATTTTGATCGCCAAAAAACCTGAGAAAATTACAAATAGTCAATCAAATAAGTCGGTCTCAGACAGAACTTCTTGTCGGTCTCAAAAAGTCCCCCCCCCCCGGTAAATAGTGTAGTACGCCTGTGTCAATTTTTACTGCTAGCTTCGGTGAGTTCTTCTAAACAACCGGTGCTGTACCTGTCTACCACTCATTTATACATTGTGGACTTGCCTAGATAACCCGAATTATAACTTTTCTAGATAAAATTGAAATTATTAATGTTGTATTCCCAAAGAAATAGAAAAGTCTTTTCATTATATCTTGTGAACAATTTTGTCAGTTTAAAAACAGATCCAAACCATAGTTACTCTGTTACATTCAGTGTACCTATTTGTATTACCTTTGTTCTACTCGGGAGGTTCTTCAACTCCCCCACTCCCTATTCCTCATCCCCCCCCCCTCCACCAACAGGAAACTTGGTGGGTATAGAGTTAACCTCGCTCAAATTTTTCTTCAACATAGATTCAAGGTCACTGGAGGTTCATTCAGTGGTGTCTAATTGCATTTACTTTATGCAAAGTCTCTAGGTCAGGTTGGTCAAAACATACAGTATACAGGCCCCAGATCTTGCATTACAATCTATTCAGCTGAGCAGAGGTATAGTTTTTATGCCTTTCCGGGACAGGTGGAAGTTCACCTTGTTTGAAATCCAATTTGAGCCTAATTGCATTTTGACTTGTACTAAGTACCAAGCAGCAGCTTGGCTAATTCAGAACTGATTCACCAGCATGGATGGGTCAATCCGGCCCGGTCAGCTATCCACAATCTAGGTCCCGTAGCCAGCCTTCCGGTCACGGGAGCTTATGGATATCCTCCGCCGACAGCAGTGCTGAGCAGGGGGGGGGGTAGGTTAAGGATTGGAGGACCACTAACTCACGAGGGCGTCGGCGAGGGGGGGTAGGAAGGATGGGGGACACCACTGCTTCATGGGGGTGTTGCAAAGCGGGCTTCCTCGTACATTCCTACCCCTCATTTTAGACTCAGTGCCATTTCGGGTCCACTTATTCTTGCAATTATTCCAGTCATTCCCAAGTTTCACTGGATTTTCCTGTTTTTTTTCACCATTTTTTGTTCCTCGCCTGAATGAAATTCAGGAAGAGATAGTGGTCACTTGGCGTGTATGTGTGTGTGTGTGTGGATATGTCACACTTGCTGTTAGCATGCCGGATGTCTCACGAAACCGGGAGGCAATTATGACAGAGCGAATATTTTGGTGGAGCAACGGGGTTGGAGTGTAAACGATCTGATTAGATTTTGGGCAGCTGAGTCATTAATTAAGTTGGTAATTAGCTTATTTTATGTCGTTATTGTTAAGCTCGTTAGCAAGATTACACAAGAACTGAATGGTTACAGTGATGTAGTTTGGCATGTAGGCCTGGATGACAGGTAATGAACTGAATAGATTTCAGCATAAATATGCTGATTAAGTGGTATAATTGCATAATTTATGTGAATTATTTTCCGAGTGTCAAGTTTTCACGAAACTTTGGTGGATGTGGTCTACCATGGTTCCCAAGAAATTTAAAAGGAATCGGCGGTCCCGGAGGTCATTGAAGGTGTATAGTTTGCATATTCATGCAATTTTTGAAAGTTTTTTGGATTTACACAAAACTTGGTAGATGTGTCCACCTTTGATCCTGATCAATGTAAAGGTACAGCTGGGGTTCAGTAGAGAGGCATTGTATGTGCCTAATGTGGCATAATTTATTACAATTTCCGATCTGGTAAGAATTTCGCCAAACTCAGTAGGTATGGTCGGTAACATCTGGATATGATGTTTGCGTTATGAATTGATGTGAATTCCATAATATAACAGCTTCGGTTAGAATAAAGCACTGAGGAATGAGTAAAACGTAGCTCGGGTGACGTGTTGGAGGACGAGGCCGGCAGCAGGCCATTTTTAGGGGTCGGACAGTTATTTTTTGCTATAATTGAACAAAAAATGAAAAATGTTAGGTCACAAATGATGCTTCTGGATTTGTGAATTACCATAGCATTACTTAGCATCCCACCCAGCCTGTGAGGACTGCCGATATAATGACTGGCGCTGCATTCGATCGGGCCCGCCGTGGTTCACCATCCTCCTCATTCGAATGGGAATACTGGTTTTTATTCATACAGTGCCACAGAAAAGGCCTATACCCAATAACATCTCTGGCAGTCAGTCCCATTCCCCTGATTTTATTCTTGATGTAGAAATCTTCTCTGCACCGCCATAGTAAAAAAAAAAGGGAATTAGGTTGTTTTCCCCTGAATCTATAAAACTCATAAGGTCCAAGACATCTTCATTTAAGGCATCCGTTACTACTGTAGCAGTCATATCTATGAACTGTCTGCTTATGTTGTTTTTGGGATCTTCAAACTTGGGAATGTTTTTTGGTTTCGTTTCTTATGATATATTAGCTGAGTCAGAGGGATCAAATTACTCCGGACTCGCCTGGCAACTGAATTGACCCTTCAATTATCAATATTGTACAATTGGTTACAATTATATGACAATTTACCATTTCCAAATGGCAGCTGGCCATCATTTTTAATTTACCATTCAATCACCATTTCCCATAGTCCGAATTGATTGATCGATTTTAATGATCGATCGATTTTGCTCGTCCAAAAAACCTGAGAAAATTCCAAATTGTCATCAAATATAAATCGGTCCTCAGACAGACTTTCTTGTGGGTCTCAAAAAGTCCCCCCCCCCCCCCGGTAAAGATAGTGTCTTTACACGCCCCCTGGTTCCATACTGCTAGCTTCGGTGAGTTCTTCTAAACAACCGGTGCTGTACCTTCTGACCCACCATTTATTTACATTGTGGACTTTCCTAGATAACCCGAATTATAACTTTTCTAAGATAAAATTGAAATTATTAATGTTGTATTCCCAAAGAAATAGAAAAGTCTCTTTTCAATTATATCGTGTGAAACACTTGTTGTCAGTTTTGAACATATAGATCCAAACCATATTACTCTGTTACAATCAGTTTGTACCTATTTGTATTATACCTTTGTTCTACTCTGGAGGTTCTTCAACTCCCCCACGCCTATTCTCATTCCCCCCCCCCCTTCCCCCCCCCCCCCCTCCACCACCAGGAAACTTGGTGGGTAATAGAGTTAACCTCGCTCCATTTTCTTCCACATAGATTCAAGTTCACGGAGTTCAATTCAGTGTGTCCTAAATCTTCATACTTTTATGCAAAGGTGCTAAGATCAGGTTGTCAACCAACCCCCATCCCGTAAATAACAGGCCCCAGATCTGCATTACAATCGATTCAGCTGAGGCAGAGTATCGTTTCTATGCCTTCCACGGACAGGTAAATTTTAAACCTTGTGTTTTGCACATCCAATTTGAGCCTAATTGCAATTTTACCTTGTACTAATTACCAAGCCAGCAGCTTGGCTAATTCAGAACTTATTTTCACCAGCATTGATGGGTCCATGGCGGCCGGTCAGCTCTCCCCAATTCTAGGTCCCGTAGCCAGCCTTCCGATTCCCGGTAGCCTTATGGATATCACTATCACTACTCCGCCCGACCCACGAACTGATTAGCAGGGAGGGGGGTAGTTAGAGTGATAGACCACTACCTCACGAGGGCGTCGGCGAGGGGGGGTAGGGTAAAGGATGGGGGACACCACTAGCTCTCATGGGGTGTTTTGCAAAGCTGCTTCCTCGTAACCATTTCTCCATACCCCTTCATTAGCCTCAGTGCCAGGTGGGTCCACTTATATTCTTGCAATTATTCCATCATTCCCAAGTGTCACTGGATTTTCCCCCCGTTTTTTTCTCACACCATTTTTTTGTCTCGCCTGAATGAATTCAGGAAGAGACTAGAGTGGTCACTTTGGCGTGTATGTGTGGTGTGTGTGTCTATGTCACCTTTCTTGTTACATGCAGTTTGCTTCACGACCGTGATGCCATATACGAATTTTGTGTGTAGCACCGGGGTTGGGTGTCCACGATTGATTAGATTTGGGCAGCAGTCATCAATTCAAGTTGGGTAAATTAGCTTCTTTTATGTAATTTATTGTTTAAGCTCGTTAGCCAGATTACACAAGAACTGTATGTGCTACAGTGATGTAGTTTGGCATGTAGGATCCGGATGTCAGTTAGTTGAACTGCCTAGAGAATTTTACCAAGCCTAAACTATGGCTGATACGTGGTTCTAATTAATTTGCATAATTTATGTGAATTTCTCACAGTTTGTCATGTTTTCATGAAACTTGGTGTATGTGGTCTACCCTGGTTCCCAAGAAATTGAAAAGCAGTCGTGGTCACTGTAGGTCATTAATTGTGTCTAGTTTGCATAATTATGCATTTTTTGAATAGTTTGTTGGATTTTTCCCGAACATGGTAGTTGTGATCCACTTTTGATCGTGATCATTTTAAAAGGTACAGCTGGGGGTCAGTAGGAGTTCATTGTATGTGGCCTACTTTTGGCATAATTTATATTTTCTAATTTCCAACTTTTTAAGAATTTCGCCAAACAAAGTAGGTATGGTCCGTTAACATCTGATCTGATGTTTGATGTTCATGAATTTGATTGAATTCCATCATATAATAGCTTCTGTTAGATCAAAGCAATGAGGAACGAGTAAACCATACTCCGTTGACAATGTTGGAGGACTCGATGCCTGCCTCATGGGGCCATTTTTATCATATGGTCGGAACAGTATTTTTTGCTAATTAACTTTGAAAAACAAACATGAAAATGGTTAGGGTCACAAATGATGCTTCGGAATTTGTTTGAAATAAACCATAGCATCCTTAGCATCACCCAGCTGGACTGCCGATATAATGTACGGATGCTGCACTCAAATCGGCCGGGCCGCCGTGGCGTCTGCAAGTCCCATTGCAGGCTGGAAGATGTCCGGCTTGCCTAGCGAGCTAGCTGGCCCTGGACAACTCAACAGTGCTTGAATGCCACTTGCATTGCGCTTGCAACAGTATAAGCTTGTGTGTTTCAAGCAAGTGAAGCCTGCACTCGCGCGGCCACATGTGAACATTCACTCACTGATCGCCCCACGTATGTCGTAGTAGAAGTTGCGAGGTGAAATTCTAGTTCTTCAGTTGTATAAACTGTGGGCATAAGCCTGGACGTCATTAAATACAAAGAGTGTGGTCTTGGCTGCAGACCGTGGAATGATTTTATATTTAGTGAAGGGCAAGTCCAGCCAAAAATAGTTAAATGTCCTATGAATTGTCCTTGGAATTCTGCTAATCTACTTTGGTTCTGTTCATACTGTTTCGGCGGTTATAAAATTATGAATTTTTTAAAGATTATCAATTCATCACTGCTAAGTTGGCATCGTGCAAATTGGCAATATTATACATATAAATATCACCAATCCTAAAAAAAAATAAGAAACTCTTCTCTTATAATTCGTAGAATATGACATCCTAAAAAGGTTGCCAGTTTTGCCAAAATTACCAAATTAATGATATTTGAGAAGCATATCTTTCCCCAACCGAACTCTAAACCTAAAACACTCTATTAATACACCAAAAGAGTATTATTTGGCTGACTTTGCCGAATCTATGCCGTCAGGACATAATGTGCGTAGGTGTGTGACACCTGGCTTGTTTTACCACGATGCACCTCGACCCCACCTCGGTGGATCAATGTTCATACTTGGTATGTTGACCCGTCCGTTGACATTTTCTGAATCATGGGTGTGTTTGATGTTCAGGGATTTGACTGAATTCCATATCTAATGCTTCCGTTAAATAAAGCACTGAGGCACGAGTGAACCATAGCTACTGGGCAATTTACTTTTATAAGGCTGCACACAAGCAAACCCGCTCTTACGCCAAACCAATTTGATTAGGTTGATTAGACCTACAAAAATACTGTAACATTTTTCGTTCCCCTCTCTCACCTGGTACTTGGAAATGTCTGTTCTGTGTTTTTTTGCTATAACATGTCAATTAATGTCAAAATAGCCACTCACTAGATAGGCACATGTGGAGGTTTCTCAAGGATACATTTTGGGAATATATTGACGCTGCATGAGGATAGGTTGTTGGTGTGTGTGAGGGGAGGGGGGTGGTTTGCTGCCGGCGGGGGGGGGGGGGGGGGCTGGATGCAGTGTTCCTGCTGCTTGGAAAACAAAGGCAATGAATAATTGACGGGAATTTTTATTTAAAAGAGGCTGCTAGGGGATTTAGAACATTTTAAGAGTTGGATTTTGGGTCAAGTTTGGGTATTTATGGACAGGAAGTGGGGGCCATGAAGAAGAAAAAAGCCAATGAAGGCGATAGGCCAACTAGAGAGCGACCCCTTACAATTTGGAACAAGTTTTACGATCACAGATTGGCCGATCGACCATCGAATTCACGGATTGGCCGCTCGGTAGATGCAGTCATATAAAGCCGTGGGATTGTAGTGCGGAATCCTAAAGCCTAGTCAATAAACCAGGGAGTTTGAGCCCTCCCCCCCCCCACACGAAAATTAAGACCAGGTCATTTAGTCCAACATACGGGAAATCTTGACACGTTGATGTACCAGAGGATTCGCTATGTCATTGAGGGTGAATCTCCAGTCACATAGACGCCAAAACATCAGGAGGAGGCACGGCTCAATTTGTCTGCGCTTCAAACAACAGGCGATCGCAAAAGTGTCTCGCCTGGTTGCGCGATCGGTGGTTTCTTTATCACTACACAACAACCAATGTTCAATTCGGACCATATTCATGTCAAACGAACATCAATATTTCCGATATAGACACATAAAAATTCCTAGAATAACTGACCGAATAAGTTTAACTCTTAATACAAAAGTAGCCTTAAATTGCTTGTTTTCTGTTCCATGCCCCCCCCCCCCACTCTTCTCTCCAAATACCCAAATTGAAATAGAATTTTATAGCTCAGTCAACTCATCGACCCAAATCCAATAGAAATGTGCTAAATCCCCTTAGCAGCCGGGTTCCTTGACCTTTCAATCAAATTGTTGGGCACGCGTCCCGGGTAAAGAAGAAGGAAAAGAAATAACCTAATCCAAATGGCTGGGTAAGAGCGGGTTTGCTTGTCGGCAGCTTATAACAGCAGTAAAATTGTCACATGCGCTATGTTTAATCGTACCCGGTGCCATTCTACCAGAAGCTTATTATATGATGGAATTCAATAAACTTATTGAACATCAGATCCAGAAAATGTTAATGCAAACATACCTACTGAGGTGGGCAAAATTCTTTCCAAATGGAATTGAATAATTAGGCAAATCAGCAAATACAAGGACCTCTATGACCGCTGTACCTTTAAAAGATCAGGATCGAAGGGTGAATCACCCCCCCCCAATTACCATGTTTTGGGGGAAAGCCAACAAACTTTCAGAAAATGAATGAATTATGCAAATCAGACCACTTAAATTAGCATATTTTTAGAGCTGAAAATAAAAAAAAAATCAGCTCATCTACTGCGTAATGCAGGGTCCTACATGCTAAACTACACTATGCATTTTCGGGTTCTTGTGTAATCGTGCTAACGAGTAAACAATAAATTACATAAAATGGAGATAAGTAACCCAATACTTAATTATTGACTTTGCTCCCCAAAATCTCATCAGATCGTGTAGACCAACCGGGGCTACACACAAAATTCGTCATAATCAGCTCAAGGTTTGTGGAAACCGGCTAACGAGAAGGTGTGACATACACACACACACGCCAAGTGACCACTAAGGCTATTCCTGAAGTTCATTTAGGCGAGACAAAAACTACACCAAGAGTTTCCGTATAGGGAATAGACTTCCTATGGTGTGGGTTAGATAGGGGAAAAGTGAAATTTACATCCTCTGGGGAGGAAAACGGTCATACGCGTATGTGGAAGTCCCAACTGAGTACATTATCTCCTTGTCTGGAGTAAAATCAATGTCCTCAGATTCTTAACATGATTGGTACAGTGGATGATATCGTCGGCAGGAGGGCAGTTCAATAGCAATGACACTCACTATCCCAGCTCCCTGTGGGAAACAAGGACATTGGATAATGGTCCTGCCAGCGGTTACCTAGGAACTACAGCGAATTGAGGTTTGTGATAGCATGAAACCCAGTTTTGTGCGGTCCCGACGTGAATGTCCAGCCCACTAGGATATAGCGAGACCGGGGAAGGTGATAGAGCTTAAAACCAGGTAGCTGATTCTCTGCTCGGATAGCGGTGACTGCTACACGCCACTATCGAGTGACCTCATGACCCATGGACAAGGTGTTACATATCAGGCACACTACCAATGACCCAGTATCGACGACACTGCAAATTAGATGTAGCTCATACTGAGTGTTGTCCCATAATGGTACAGATTCCTTATCCATTATCTGGAGTCAGGTCAAAGGTAAGTCTAGCTGAGGTAGGCCTACAACAATCAAGGAACGGTCATGAGGCAGTTGAAGGAAACATCGGCCTCTCAGCTTCTGGCTCGTAAACATTGAAAAAAGGAAACACCGGGGAAAGCCCCAAGATAGGGAACAACCGGACAAGGACTAGGCTAAAATGTACGAGGTGTTTGAGTGCCTGTAGGTGCCGAGTGTCAGTGAAGTGTACCAAGACTGGATGGGTCACCTTCAAGGAAAACAGACTCTCCGATTCCGCACGTTCGACCTCGCTTTCCCACAAGACCGTTTGGGTCATGCATCAGTACGTATGAGGAAACCCGCTAATTAAAAGTGAACCCTGAGACTAGGGGTGAGTAGAGTAAGGCACTTGATTAAACTGTGAATGACCGCGTCGCTTTTGAGGGAAACGAAAATGATTTCTGCAGCTAGCGTACTGATCTTACTGGCTATATTAATCTGCAGCTCTATATTAATCAACGAGCAGACTGCTACAAGGTCAGGCCGCAGTGCCAATATGTAGCTTGCTCCGTTTTTTCCTATTGCTTCATCTTATGCCCACATATCAGTGTGAACACACACTGGAAGTACAGTGGATCGCTGAATGCGTCCAATGAAATCAACACGCTTGTTTCGGCTTGTCAACGTAGCCTCTAGCTGCTGCGTGGGAAAGGCCTAATTTACGTCAGCAAATGTGGTAGCAGTAAATGTGGCATACGTACACATCCACGAAAGCATGTGGAATAAGTGACGTGTTAAACCCTTTTTACTAACGGGAACGATGGTAGCTGACCCAATGGGCCTACACGGATAGTATTTTACTTGGATAGATGGTTTCAAACAGTTTTACAATGAGTTACATTTCTGTACAGATGATGCGGATGTTCATGCAGTCAGATATTAACAGCACCTTAGGCAAAGCTGTGGAATTCGCGGTTGCAGCTTCACAATCCAGCTATATGGATGTGATATATCAGAGTTGATACTTCGTTGTTGTCTCCTGGCTTCTTTCTTGGCATTAAGGGAGCGGACCTGCATTTGATATGCCCTGAAGGGTGTCTGTTCCTTCAAATGCTATTTAGGATCCACCAAAACACCGGAGATCATATACGTATGTATGATGCGTGTATAAATAGATGTCAATGGGGGAATCACTTGTTAACGTGTAAGAGGAACAAAAGGCTCATTTTCAAGGGGATACATGAGTTAGTTGTGTTACAATACGGCAGGCCTAGCCCTGAAGAACCCGGAGAATAGAATTAAGTGTAATAATATCGCTGGTTGCCACGGCAGAGAAGTTTCGTACCATAGTTTAAAAGGATGACAGGAATTTTACTCTGTTCAAGTACCATTCAACCTGCAGCCTCTGACTAAGATCGTTGCTGTCAGGCTGAATCGCCGCATCTTTTCTATCCGTTTTCCACAGCAGGCATACCGAATGCTGTTCTGTGGCCCTACCGCAATAGCGTCCACGTTGCAATATAACAATTAGCCCAGCACCTCAGCTGTAGATCAGGTTCTTTTCCTTGTGATTTTATGAAATGAAAATAAAACATCTCATCTATGTTTTCAGGAAGGACCATGTTGTGTATACTGGAAGGTTGTTCAAAACCAAAATTTGCGCGGTCGAATTGCATAGACACTGTACGAAACCGATAGGCAGTGTTCATGTATCGGGATAAATATCCCCTACTGCAAACTCCGAGAAATTTGCACGAATAATATGAAATCATGCCTACCGTGCTGAGAAGGTTAACAGTCGTCATCGTCTAAAAGGAATTCATTGGGTTTTCTGTATGTTAACCTTGGCTGTCTCGGTGGTTGTTCTCTACTCTTCCTCCATATGTCCGCCGTGTCTTTATCTAACTAGCCAATGACGCCCTCTACGATGCCGCCGTCGTCAGGTGGCAGGCCCAATCCCGCGACGATCCTAAGTCTTATCGTTGATAGACGAGATTTGCGCAGACATTGTCATTCAACCCAAGTGCGTTCGCGGGATCGGAATTCATCGCCGAAGCCATCCGAGACGATGGTCCTGAGGCACCAGTGCGGACGTGAAGGTTTACGACTTCATCAGGGCCACATCGGGAGTGCCGGTGCCCTTTTGAGTACCACGCGCGACAGCTGGGCAGCGTAATCGGGGCACACCACGACTCGAAACCTATCCATCTTTTCCTGTCGGACGACGTACACGTAAACGACCTGTACCAGGGGACCTTCTCCAATCCGGACCCTCTCGGGATGTTTCTTCGCAACCCGATCCAGATCCTTCGTGTCCGCGTTCTATTACCGTCACTACGGTGTGGCAGTCTTTGGAAACGCTAATTCCGGACACAACTCGGAAGCCAGGAAGACACAGAGTTTCGCGCCCTCCTAGGAATCAAGTCCCGTGAGGTAGACGAGTACGTAAGTGGTGGCACTTGAAAGAATACGCATGAGCCGAGTTCGCAGCAACGACATCAGACGCTGCTAGTAGCGTTCTGTGTGGTAAAAAAACGTTTCGAAGCTGTCACGGGGTTCACGCACGCAACACAGTAAGGTACCGGCAAGGTTTTCTTGCAAGGCCAAGAACAGCGCGTCTGATGAAATGAAAAGTATTTTGTCTTCTCCTGGATGACTATTATAACCATTCTCAAACTCGTCGAGAGCGTGGTCTCCGATCGGTCGGACCGGAGGGCCGCGCTGGAAAAATATTTCGAGGAGAAATAAACGCTGCCACCCTGGTTGGAGCAGCACCAGTTGAATTTGATCGAAGGCACTATCGATACATTACGGCGTGACCAACCGCCATGAAGCTAGAAACTTCGGTTCTATATGAGTGGGCCCGACAACAGTATCGCCATCAAAAGAAGAAGACTACTGGCAGGGAAGGCGCCTCCTATGACTAACATATAATAGAAAGATCATGGATGGTGTGTGACTGCTAAACCGAAATTTGTCATATCGACCGTGGCATCAAGTACGATAATACGTCTAGTCAGCTGGGAGTAGCAGTTAGTAAAAGAAGGAGGAAAGGAACTTGTCTCTCAGCCAAAGAGCTATACATTGCAGTTGTTTTGTAGCATCAAAGACTTTTTTAAATATAAAAACAAGTTTATTGCCTCATAGGTGAGAATCTTTTTATTCTTGTGTGCCGAGCCAACTAGGTTTTCGTAATAGGACGAATATGGTAGACGAATTTCACGGGGCTATTGTTGTTGTCGTTAAGGCGTTCTGAGAGAAGAAATGGTACTTATGAACGATAAGTGAATGAATGCCCCCAATTGCCAGTTCACCTTGTTGCTCCATGTTGTGGTCGCACCATGCATAACAGGTCACGGTGGCCAGAATGACAGGATATTTTGCAAATGAGCCGCGTCAAGTTTGAAATCGACGAAACAAGTTACACAAAATAAACGAATTGTAACAAAGTTTAAGATGTGAGCTGTGGAAAGGCTAAGAAGGTGATTTACAGTTTACGCCTGTAGGGTATGTGGTGTGTGGTGTGGTGGTGTGTTGTGGCGTGTGTTGTGCATGTCCGAGTGTGTCCTGCTTCCATTAGCAGTCAACCGATATTTCGAACTCCTGAAGCATCTGTGAGATGCGGTACGTGAATGGGGTCTACGGATCCATTCCATTTGTTTGCAGAGTTTTTATGGCATTTTCGTTCCAAGAATCATCCACCATCTTCGGAGGTCTGTTCATGGCTTCAAAATCGGCTTAGGCCGCTCAGAGACCGACTTTTGCCGCTACCGAGGCCGACTTTTCAAGATCTAGGGGGGGGTGGTCACGCCCCGTGTTTTCCGCCCATTGCTATCTCCATATTGAGCATACCTTGTTACTAGATTGAAATGCTTGCGATCTGTAGTTATCATGCTGAATGGCTTCGTGAGGGTTTACGTGAGCTTAAAACAATAGGGTTCTTCCTCCCCGTGTGTTCTTTCGATATCGCGCCAAAAGGTTTGTCACCCACAGACATAAAAATTTATTCCTTTGGTAGAGGGAATGAACACAGAAAGCTTAGAAAGCTTAGTGAGTGATTCCTTGACTGGTTTTTACTCAAAACCAGCTATGTTGGTGAGTATTGGAATCTGCATGCACTCTATTCTATCTTCTATCTATATATCTATCTAATCTATTATCTATCCAGTGGGTTAACAATTGCTTTTTTTTGGCCCCCAAACAGTCATTCTGTTGATGGATGTCGACCAAAATTGGTCACAATGCTTATTGACCCATGGGAATGTTTGACTTTGTGACGGTCAAGGTCAAAAGGTAATTGAAGAGGGCAGTAGAGGCCATTATGGTGAAATTTCAAAATGTATCTCCTCCTAAAAATTTCGGTGCACAGTGTTGACATCTGGTCATAATGTTGGTCTAAATGCCTACCTCGGGAGTAAGTGTTCAGGAATTTCGGTCCAAGGTCCATTTGGGCCCGAGAGGTCCTTTTGTGAAATTTCAACAATATTACTTGAAAATGCATCTCCTCCCACAAGATTCAATTGTGCTCTTCAAGTTAAATGTAATGGTCTTGGGTGGAGGGCCATAGGGTGCTCAAGGGAATTTTGGACTCGAGGCCCAGTTTGGGCCATTGGGCAATTAATTGAAATACCGCTAAAATCTTGATCTCCTACAAATTTTGTTGACGTGCTGATGTTCAGTCTATGGTGGTCTAATAGCTGTACCCCCAGGGATTTAGGTCACATGCCCAGGTGTGGGGGGACTGGGGCCGTCTATGGAATTACGCAAAATGCGTAGAACTCCTCTTACAAATTTCAGGCACAGTGCTGACATTCGGTCTAATGATAGTTTATCAGCTGTACATTTGGGGGGTTCAGGAATTTTTGGTTAAGGTCCACTTGGCCCGTGGGCCCATTTTATGAAGTTTCACACAATTGTATTGAATTGTTCTCCTCCCAACAAATTCAATGATGTTATCCAACAGTTAGGCAGTAACGGCCTTGGAAGAGGGCCATTGGAGTTGTTCGGGAATTCTGTGCTCAAGGCCCAGTTTGGGCCCTAGGGCCCATCATATGAAATCTGCAAAATCTGGTATCTCGACAATTGTGCATGTGGGCATGTCAGTCATAATGGTGGTCCAATGCCATATCTATGGGCCCTAGGGCCCCATCATGGGAAATACGCAAAATGCTTCTCTTCTTACGAATTTGTTGCACAGTGGCGGACATGGTCATAATGATGGGTCTAAACAGCTTACCTTTGGGGTGTTTAACCGGGGAATTGTTGGTCCAAGTTCCTTACTTGAGCCATGGGCCATTTCATGAAACTTCACACACTGGTACTGAATGCATCTCCCACACAAGATTCAATTGAATTTTCTTCATACTTACATGTAATGGTCTTGGAGTAAAGGGACATTGGGAATTTGGGGACCCCTAGGGCCCAATATATGAAAATACTGCAAAAACTTGTGTCTCCTACCAATTCGGTTGCATAGTGTGTGGTTCCAGTCATAATGATGGTCAATAGCTGACCTTCAGGGTGGCCCAGGGTTTAGGACCCCCCCCCCAACCAGGCCCAGTGTCACTGTGGGCCTGTGTGAATATTATGGGAATGTAACAGTGTAAGACATTTAGGGCCATATGAAGATCACGTTCAAAGGTCTTTACAGGGGCACAATGGGGCCATTGTTTGAAAAATGCCTACATAATTGTATCATTCGTCTTGGTAATTGTGCGGTTGAGCTTACAGAACATTGGTGCTCTAGTGATACGTACGACGGACCAATAAGAAAAATGACGATAATGCACGAGGTTATCATGACGGAATTAGTTGTTCACTGAATTTTCGCATCTTTCGCGAACCTTTGTCAGAACCCCACACCCAAATTGGAGAGTTTTTATGTGAGAGTTTCTTGATTATTTCAATTCTACTCTCGACAGAATAAGGAAATCTATTGACATCACGGGGAGGGGGAGGGGGGGGGGGGAGGGACGATTCCAAAGGCTGCCAGGACCTCACAGAGTAAAGTTGTGTTGGTGGCCCATGATAACAGAAAAATATGAAAAAATAGGTATTCCCACTTAAAATAAGACAGGAAATATTCTTTCAGATTTGTTTTGTGAACAATTTGTCAGCTTTTATTCGGGATCCATCTATAGTTCGTTTGTAAAGGGCGTGGTTTCAAAAGTGCAGTTTTACATAGGTGGTTTCCCCCTGAGTGCACGAGTCAATTTCGTCGCAATGGCTGCTGATGCGCCTTAGCGGGCTTTCTCAAATTGGCCTGTGAACGTACCAAATTCAACAAAAAAAAAACCCATACAGATCTACCATTACCATTAGCCCTACGAAACTATCCACTGAGGAGTACCATATGTTGAGATACCCATGGGTGGCGGGATGATCCACAATGATGTGTTAGTCGCAAAAGGTGTCGTTAGTGGGTATGTGTGCATTGCCATGTCTGTCTTTTTTTTTTGTGCGTGCGATATCTTCTTATTCGGAAGGGATGGACCGTAGTAAACATATCGCACACACTGAATAGTCCAAATCACATCTTTTCTCCGAAAGTAGGCCAACAAATCCATTCAAAATTGTTGGAATTACAAACTCGTAAAGTATGAGCTCCATCATTCAAGAAGCAGGTAGTTTTTTATCGTTATTTAAAACAGGATCACAGATTTTTGATGCACCCACCACACCAGGACTACCACAAATTCCTCTACTTAGGCATGGGATCAGAAATGGTAATGATATAATTCTTTAACCAACCTGCACCCAAGCGATAATCAGTCATACCGTATACGTGAGAAAAACAATTAGAGAATGCGAAATTCTGGACAACAATATGAAATGGGGACGTTTATTTATTTTACATAATTCATTATACTAAAAATCAATATATTGTAATAGATATTTACACATGGCTATAATGCTTACCATATGGAGAACAAGCAAATAGAAAGAATGATTATTTACGCGAGCAAATGCATTGTGATTTGTTCAAGTAGGTCTGGGGAGCCAAAGCCAACCCACCCTGCCCCAACCTCCATCCAACCCTTAGACCTCCCCACAACACACCAGGATTGTGTTAAACCCGCAGTATTACTCTATTCCTCAGTTTTAAGAGTTGAAGACCACGATACTGTATCTGGTAATCAATAGGAGAGAACTCAATCTAATGTATCTGAATAATGAAAGATGTCAACTATTTGAAGAACAAAAAACAGGATTAGTCAGGAGAACACCACAGTGGACCAGGTTGTGTACGGCTACAAAAAACAGTCAGCTTAAAGTACGTCTACCTTTAATAATGCATACACCGTCAGACTTATATTGTAGATTGAACCATTGCTTTTTCAGTGTGTTTGATCGAATGGTAGAAGGTTTCAAGGATAATAATATTAAGAAAGAAGATAGAATTAATAATTCATTTTGATAAGCAGTGCCCACCAACCTTATATTTCGTGAACAATGGTCTGTGTCTATTTCATGTTCATGGGGAGTAACACATACAATGGCCAGGCGGTCATTTTTTTTTCTCTAGAATTGTCCCCACAAATTTGACCGAACGAAATATTTGATGAACATTTAGCAGTGTATCTTTCCCTTAGTCCCTCAAGTTCACAAAGGTGTCTCTGCTATCACTCCCTTAGAGACGGAGAAGAGGGTAGTGCTAAGAGTTAGTAAAAACAGAAAAGATCAATTGCAGCTCAGTGAATCACTGACAGCTTCAGAGACCCTTGACCTTCTGCACGGAATGAAACCGTTCACAATCTCTCGCGAAATTACAGTGGATCACTGAGTGAAAATTATTGCCTATTTTCAAATTTGTCACTCATCACCCCTACCATGGCAGTCTAAAGCTCCAATAAGAATGACATAAACCATTTTTTGTGAAAATCCACATTACAAAATCCTTGACGAATGTGAATGTTGAAATGTAAAATTCATTATGAGGATTTCGGATTCCCAAACTCCAGTGATCTTTTGAACTCTTCCAAAGCAAGGTGAACAATTCAGGGCAACAGTATGGGGCTGGGATCCATTGATGATGATATCAAGACCAATAAATGGTGGATCATATTGATTCTATGGGAGTATCTTCCTAATGAAGCAATTTAACATCCTGTTCATGAGTTGCTAGATATTATAGCGCTTTTACATTAATATACAGTTTATTCTTCTGAAAAACCTCCTCTCCCAAAATTATTCTTGTAACATTCGTGTGGAATCCCTACTTTGCGAAAGAAAGCAGTAATGAAAAAGGTCAAGCGTTTTAGGGCAACTAGAAGATTCAATGTCTACGAGGAAGTTGAGGGTCTCGGCTAATACCATGGAGCGAGGTGGAATTCGGGGTGACGTGATCCAGGTTTTAAAATTGTCCATGGACTCGTTGGGACTCGTGGCCTCCTGTCCTTCCACCACTTCTTTGAATTCTCCGATGTTACTGCAAAATAGAGGCAATCGTCTCAAGCTTTGTGGCAAGCGTTGTAGATTGGACATTGTAAATAGGTTTCTTCTCGCAGAGAGTGATCAGTGCGTGGAATTGTCTTCCTGAAAATGATTGTTTTTCATCAGAGTGTGAATGCGTTCAAGAACAGTCTCGAATTATTTTTCAGGAATCACGGGAGAATTTTGAGAATGATTTAGATTTTTGGTCATTTTTTTCCTGGGATTGTCTGTGGCTTCGGGTCGGTCATGAGGATTATGTCCTTCCTGACCCTTTTTATCACTCAAAACTGAACTAAACATACCGCAGACCACATCGCATTTATGGAACCTAGCCAAACCCCGGTAGTTCAAACAAAAATGCACACCTCCTAAATTATAGGTTCCGGCAAGTTAATGACATAGCTTACAGTTGAATGGATAGCAAAACACAGTTCCGCACAATGGTGACAACAGTTTTTTTTTTTACCGGCAAAATGTGGAAAGAGGGATAAATGAAATGCTCGGATAGGGGAAGTTAAGACCATTACAGTGTCATTGTTAACCCTTTTAGCAGTTTTTTATAACAATCACACAATACACTACGTTATGGGCTATCAACTCTGGCTGCTCCGAGGACTTTGAAATTGGCGGAAAAGTGCAAATGTTTCCATCGTAATATGAGAAGACACCTGATTAGTAGCTATTCTGGATTTCCCTCAGGGAAAATACTGGGGGTGGGATGAGTGCGGGGGGGGGCTCGAACTTATTATTTTCATATTGTTTTGTTTGTTGGCTATTATTGTTGGCAGGAGTGTCTCTCGACAAGCCTACTGGGGGTTTCATCTTCGCTTCCTTTCCCTGCCTTTATTATGAACTTTCTGGATGCTATATACTATCGTTCGGATATGTTGCTGAGAGAGATGAAACAAATAACATAATCGAAACAAAACAAAACCCTCCTCACCTGAAATACAACAGACCTCCCTGTAACCTAGAGTCATAGATATACATATATTTCTGTGCACACATTTCTGTGTTGATACAACATGGTATACAGACAGCTGGCCTGTCCAGTATTTTATTACTATAACTGGGGCACACATATTCCTTTATCGTTATTTATTATCCGTAATCATTCCTATAACGCCCTTCTACCTTTAGGCGCCCCACAACTTTTTGGAAACATACCGTGCAAGTGTGTGTTATGCTACACCAGGAAAGCCAGAAATTTTAGAGGTTATGATCGATTAACTACTAAAAAGTTGATCATTTTCCTTCATTCCTCATAGATATATCCAAAATGAACATAGATCCGAAAAAGAGCATCCACTTTGGTGGTGTATCAAGTTTGGGCGATCTACGATTGTGTATGTCTCTAGATACTCATTTAAGCACCTAAACTTCCGCAAGCACCCCCGGCCACTTACCATAAGAAATAGTACATGAGACAAGGTGAGAAGATATGCGAGCTGAACCGCTATCTGGTTCGAGGGGATTTTTTGTGTCCTCACTAAACACTAATTGTTTTTACAGAAGCCATTCCCTTCAGTTAGTGGTCTTTACTATCATACAGGAATGCAGATGTACAACTACAATAACATAAGTCTTCAGGTTAAACTTGACAATCCCTCTCAAAGCACTGCATGAATATTTGTGATGCAACATATCATCGACCCATCAAGAAAAATGCCTACCATGCACTTGTTTTCACGTAACCTCTCATTTGAATCATCCAACCACTGCACCTTTGAAAGCAACACATGGATCTGCTGGTGAACACTCTTTTAAATATTGAATTTTATTCATTTTCGTACAGCCTTCGATATATTTCCACCATTTGTCATCGCTTGAAAACAAATTGAAGCCATACCTCTCCTGTCCGCTGTTTTCCTGATTTGTAAGTGCCTGTTTCTATTTTTGTTATTTGTCCTTGTGGGCTTTGAGTTCGCTGAGGATTTGGCACCTAAAAAATTGTTATTATTGGAAATCAGCATGTGCAGTGTAAACTCAGGAGCAACACTCACTTGTACCTCCTTGTATGTTATGTCATTGCATGGACCAGATGATTGGTGTAGATAACACTAAAAAGGAGTGAGTGTTGAATTTCATATTCAAGATCAAGTGTAGAAATGGCACCCAATAGTGGCCCCTTCCCTCCCTCCCCCCCCCCCCCCCCCCCGATCCCTACCCACACAGCCATCTGGGTAAATCTTTATGTTATTGTACCATAAGTCCTGGCTGCCCAAAACATTCAAGGCTCCCGCACATACAGCGGCATGGGGTCACATGTGATCTATAATTTACCCGGATAGACACTGGACCTTGCTCTGTTTTTCCTCCCGTCATCACTGAGAAGCTAGTTGCAAGAGCGCACCCAACAACACACTGATCAAGTCCCACATACATTGAACAGTTCGTTTTTAAGTACACTAGTGGGGAAATGTGTCTCCAAAGAACCCGCCCATGACTGATGCAGACTCTACATACAATTTAGTAGGTTCTACTCGTCTCATACCACCTTACCATGTAGGAACCATAAACCCTCCCCCCCTCCTCTCCCCTACGGGAGTGGATTCTTCAACCCTTGACGGTATTGTGGGCCCAGGTTGACAGGCAGCAACCCTACAGGAGCTGGACCAGTTGGCATAGCTGTCATTGCTAATAATTCACAGAGAAAAATATTCTTTGATAGTCTATGGTACATTTCCCTCAAAAATAGTTGAGGCAATATAACGGAGGCTATATATCACTTCACATGAGATACCTTGAATGTTACCCAGAAGCCTTGTGCTTATTGTGAAGAAACCTTTTCTGCTTATTTGACTTTGAATAACTTCTTTCTTTACTGCAAACATGGACATAAAAACATCACTGTGTCTTCTGGCATGATGGTACGCAGGCAGTCCACTTTTTTTTCTCAAGTTGCCGGAATAAAGGCAAAACTTTAGTTTACCTCCTCGTTGACATGTAAAGCCTGTGACAAACATGGGGAATTTGGGTAAGCTAATTGATGGAAAACCACGTTTTTTGCAACAGTCTTTTGATCTTTTTTGTACAGGAGATAACCTGAACTCGATTCACCCTAGAGATAACAATTGTATTGGTGTTTCGTGAAACTCGAACTCTTCCAAATATCACATTGTTGCATAAAATGTGGTGTCACCACACCTGATTTTAGAATGGTTTTATTTCTAACCCTACCACTTGGCCTAAACTAATCAGTCAAAAACCCTTTTCTACAAATAGCTTTAAGATCACATTTCACACAATCTTAGTTTTCTTCACAGGAACTATTAGGATATAACAGGCCACAATTATTCATTTTTAATAATTTTGCGCGCGTACACACGCTAGAATCTCTTTGCACATAGTGAAAGGGTTTAGGCACTGACCGGTTTGGTGGGAAACTCAACTCACGATACTAGCACAGGTGAGAGAGACTATATCTGAACCCCACACCCAGATCCTGGAAAATTCCGCATGATGCCTTGTGAGTATTACGGAATAATGAATTAATGATTTCATGGGGTGGTGAGATGAGAAGGCTGCCCATAGACAAAAGTGACTGCATCGTGAAGCTTTGTATTCCCCTCTCATATCTCGTGAACAATCTTGAATTTTGTCTTTATTTTTCTAAACCGTGGTCCATTTGTTACATAACTCTCAAAAGTACATGTTTTGAATGCATTGTTCACATGTTTCACCCCATGTGTTGCTCCAATCTCTAGTGCTGACCAACCAGCGACAGGCAACAGGTACCATTTTTTTCAAGTCTTTGATATGACCCAACCGGGATTTGAACCCCGATCTCCCGGTGAAAGGACAACCCGCTAACATTGTGCCAACCACTTGGTAAAACACAAGTACGATACCAGTGAATATTGGTCGTGATAACCACACACGCAGCTATTCCCACCTAGGCAATACCCACCCAGAACACTACCACCTGAATCAAATCACAGTTATCAGGCATTAAAGTGTGAAAATTTGTCCAGGTGGGTGGGTATCCATTCACATTTCGATCCCTAGTAGTTGTTTCATCCAGTTCATTCAGCTGAGAATGTGAATTAACACGTGAATGACATTTGCCAGCTCACTACATGAACATTCCTCAGTGAGGAATCAAGGAACATCCGTGCCAGTATCAGGTTCTTCCTCCACTGGAGTATCAAACCCCCAGTCCAGCTTTTTGAGCTCCTCCACCCTAGCAAAGCTCTCATTGTTATACCTATCCATCATTGTCTGGACCTGCCAAGAAACAAGAGGCCATGAAATCTTAGCTAGGGAGAACAAACAAATCTCAATTAATAACAGCTAAATCACTATATCAGAGACTACTTAGCTTGTCGAGTCGATGAGGAACAAGCCCAGTCGTCACTTACTCATTCATGCGAGAACATAACTGGGAGGCACATATCAGGCCTGTAGCCAGCCTTCTGAGTCAGAGGGTGGAGGTGGGGGTGGCTAGACAATTTATTCACGATCAGGACATTTCTTTGAAGCTGACCACTAACTTTATGCAGGTTCGGTCGAAACAAGCCAGTCTTTCCCGTTCACTCTCATCCATGACCCTGGCCGAGTAAACTCAGCACAACCCTTTGGCGGGGCCCACTCGTGTCTCCACAATTTTCAATTCTTCCCAATTACTGCTTTCTTTTTGCTTTCTTCTCGCTATTTTTTTTGCGTGTTTCCCTCCTCACCCCTCCTTCATTTCCTGTTTGCTAGCCTTCAATTTTCTGATTGCCCTCTCGAGCCTCTGTCAGGGTGGGAACTAGTGCCCCCCCCCCCCTACTGTAACCTATCCACCACTTCCCATTGCCCTCTTCTGAGCAGTGATGATCCCGGCCCGATCCTGGGCGATCCTGGGCCCGATCTATCCCTAAAATGTTCTGAGGTATCCTGCAAATCTGCAAAAGTAATACTGAGTCTGTGAGATAGGCCCTTACCCAGAGATTCCGTCCGACAGACATGCAAAAAATAGTTTTTCAGTCTTGGAAATCAAATACACGTCCTCATCCCAAATCTCCAGTCTGAAGGATTTTCAGTCTAACAGTTTCAAATATGAAAAATTTGACCCGGGCCAATATGAAATATTGAAATACGTCTGAATAATTTTTGAATAAATGGTGTGAAACAGGTATGTTGAAAGGCTGGCTGGATTTAGTTTATTTGGGCCAGGGCTCCAAAAATGTCAGTGGCCCACCTTAGTCTGCTATGTAAAGAGGAACCCCACAATACGGCTTGATATTCTCGTTCTGGGAATACTAATATCCCATGTAAAGCTTGGACTAAGAATGTTCCCTCAACAACAGGATCATATTTCGTTCTCATATTAGAAAGTGTCCCCCAAACCCTCCTTTCCAAATGCGCAAGCATCACATTTTCCCGGTGTTTAGTCAACTTACCACTGTATTGGGAGGGGCCTTTGTATGACATACAATCTTTAGCAATGAACTGATGTCTTAGACAGAGTTGCGTGCTGTATAGTAAAGGTGTGACAAGTCACTACTGAACAGGTGATATCTGTAAAGCCCTCTGATAATCTTCTCGTGGAAAGTGCTATATAAATAATAAATAAAATAAATAATGTAGCTTTATATAACACACGTACCAGCTAACAGCTACTCAAGGCGCTTCCCAACATTACCCCTGCTCATATGAAACCTAATACGCACTCTGACAATCCCGAGAGTATGTGGCTGCTAATACAGCGCCGATTGAACCATGCTCCTCACAGGTTCCCAGTCTACCCTTGGTTGAGAGAATCAGTGACGCGAACCCACACCTCTGGATTACAAGCTCGAGGTTTGACCATTAGCTACTCACGCTCTCTAAGAATGAGATATTATTATTACTTACTCATCACTGATGCTGAGGCCTGCTCAACGTTCCGCATTGTTCTGGTTCATCATGCTGTAATCTCCACCAATGGATCCCGTGGTGGGTACATGAGGGGCCTGTTAGGGTCCCAGATCCCATGATGTCTCCGCTTCCCCGAGAGTGCTTGGCCCAGCTAAGGTACTGGGGCCCGCAGTCAGCGTGCTTGGCCCAGCTAAGGTACTGGGGCCCGCAGTCAGCGTGCTTGGCCCAGCTAAGGTACTGGGGCCCGCAGTCAGCGTGCTTGGACCAGCCTCCCCCGGGGCCTCCTCAGACAGCCGTAGTCGCTTTGCCCTGGAGTTCTTCTCCTGTTTGTATCGATCCATCTTAACACAACAGCTTACCATGAACTTAGTGACAGTAAATCACTTCACCAACAAGTTGGGTCAGGTTCCTGAATCTGTGAATACTGACCCCTGACTGCACCCTTCACTTATCCTAATATACATCAATCACCCACCGTCATACAGATCTGGAATAAACAACCAAACGCTTCAATATCTTTGGACAAATAGTGGACAACACTTCAGGAACCACAGCTTTCGACATTTGGAATGAATGAAGCAATTTCTACACACTGCATAATAACCCACAGCGAAATTTGGATTGAACCCTTCGAAATAGACACACTGAAATGACCTCCCGTGACATCCAGTCTATGTTCAAAACAGAGCACTAATGGTGCTGTAGCTCAACCCCACAGTGTACTAGAGGATGTACAATTATCATGTGTTAAATGTCAAGATCATGAGCCAAGAAGGCAGTCCTCAAGCAATAGGCCTATTTTGCCTTTTTACAACCTTTGACAATGAATCTCATGTGGCCAAACAGTTCTTAGCCCTTGTTACTCACTTTAGACAACATTCGTGAAGAAAGCCACATGAGAGAAAAAGGCAATTTCAAACAATGGCCTTCTGCACCCCTTTAGTGACCTCTGACCTTACCTACACAAATCAGAAAATCCAATGAACATGGGTCCAATTTTGTCAACATCATCAAAGAATGACGGTTTTGCTTCTTTTCATCAGATTTTACTGCTTCAATTCGAATGGCACTAATATATTGTAATCCAAATCTGCAAACAAGCTGAAAGAAGCACTGCCCAAGTAACATTATGGCACAGTTTCAAGGAAATCTATAATGTACTTACTTTGTATGAGGAAATTTTTTAATACATAATTGCCTATATTGCCCCGCTTTGACCTTCCGAATCAACATGTCTCATGGGTCAATGAACAATGTGTCCAAGTTTGGTTGACATCTATTCACAGAATGACTGTTTTGGGGGCCCAAAAGGCAATTGTTTTGACACACTGGAAGAGTAGATAGTCTTATGGCCCAAGTGGGACCATAGACCAAAATCCAATAGCCAATTGGTATGACAATTCCATCATTATGATCGAGCATCAGCACTTTAGGAGGAGAACCATTTTGCCGTCATTGCATGTGATGGGCCCTCGGGCCCAAACTGGCTTCTGGTCCACAATTCCTGAGAGCCCTGAAGGTATGGGCTACTAGGCCCTCATTATGAACCGAAAAACAACATCAGCCACTTGTGCTCAATTCGTAGAATCTTTTCCATGGGCCCCACTGGGGCCTATCAGCCAGAAGTTTTGGCTTTGGGTCCTAAATCCCTTGTCACCCTGAAAGTACGGCTAATAGACTATCATATACCGAATCTCATCATGGGTGCAACTCTATTTGTAGGAGATTCGAGATTTAACAGTATTTCGTATAATGGGCTCTAGGGCCCAAATTGGGCCCTGGGCCCAAAATTCCTGAACAACTCCCATGGCCCTCTACCCAAGGACCATTACAGGTATCTTTGAGAAAATCAAAGCTTGTGGGGAGGAATGCATTTCAAGCACCATTGTGTGAAATATAATAACATGGGCCCTCGGCCCAAGGCGGACCTTGGAACAAAAAATCCTGAACACCAGAGGTATGTCTATTAGACCATCATTATGAACATTTGTCAATGATACAAGAGTTTTGCATATGTCACATAATGGGCCCCTTTGGCCCGAACTGGGCCCTGATCCCAAAATTCCTGATTCCATGGCCCTCATCCAAGAAAAAATACAGGTAACTTTGAAGAAAAATAATTGAAGCAGTTAGGAGGAGAGGCATTCCAAGCACCGTTGTGTGAAATTTTCCATGAAATGGGCCCTCAGGCCCATCGGGACCCTGGACAAAAAATTCCTGAACACCCCGAAAGTACTGCTAAATAGACCATCATGATGACCGAACATCAGCACTTGGTCACCAAAATTTGTCGGAGAAGTATCGTTTTGCAGTTTTCACTTATTGGCCACCATTTTTGTGGCCCCTTCAATGACATTGGACCTTGACCTTTAGGTGGCCAAGAGGACCCTTCAGTCAATAACCTGTGACCAAGTCTGGTAGAGATTAATCAAACAGGACATTTTGCGGCCCACAAGCAAAAGCTTACAGAATGGATGATGTATGGATGGATGGATGGATGGTGGATGATGGATAGATGGATAGATAGATAGAAGAGTGACAATTGGGCATCACAATAGCCACAATAACCACCGGTTTCATTGGAATCCAAGCCAAAGCAACTTCAAGATTTTGCATAAATTATGCCAAATATAATACATTGACTACTTCCATTGAACCCGAGTCTTTGTTAAGAATTTTAGGACTGAAGGTAGACCATATTCCCCAGTTTCGTGAAAATCCAGAGAACTTTAAAATTATGCATAATTATGCAAATTAGACAACTTAAGATGGCTTGTTGTCATTTAAAATCATTTACATCTTGTAACAGATCTGCAGACCCAGCAATTTAGATTAAATGAAACCAAATGGTAACATTCACACATTTTTTTTGTTTTTTATTTCCGTTCAAATAAAATTGATATAATAATAGGTAGAACAGTAATCGCTCCAAATTTACATTAAGAACCCCCCATTACGATTATTGTTGTCGTGATGATCATGCCAAATTTCCAGTCGCTTGTTCCTGGAACGCTAGCATACCGACATCCATCTTAATCGACTATTTTACACTGAAAAATCTAATCATTGCATCTACTTCACATCCTGCATCTATATGCAACCAGTCAACCAGAAGCACCTACGGTTCTCTGTGGTTTGCTAACAAACCTAACAATAAAATCAAAACAGGCTAAGGGTGCGCTGTCAAAATACCACATTCATTCTAACCCTTCTATTCTACGAAACCGTTCTATCTACCCCCCCCCCCCCCCATCATTAAACACTTTTAGACTATATACCAACGAAGGACATCGATTGGTTCATCCCCTACCCCACCCCCACCCCCCCTCACCTTGAAAGCATCTTGAATATGTATCCCCCCGCATGGAAGAAAACTTGCGCTTGTATGGAGTTGCTTCGTAAATTTAATCTGACCCCATCCCTATGAAAGAAACAGAAACAAACACCTTTTATTATACAATCAAACTCGATGACGAATCCCCACGAATAAAAAAATAAAATGAACGAGAGGATTGCGCTGCAAGAGGTGGTGAGTTGAGACCCCCTTCTTCCATAGAAGAATCTCGAAAATTATATAATGATGAATCGGAACAGCCTAAACCACCGCCCCGCCCTCCCACGAGCAAAGTCGGATCATACTATCTTAAAATCTTACCCCGGTGTTCGCCTTAATACGAAACTGACCACAAGCTACCACGTCAAGGTATTTATATATCAGACATAGACTGATTTGGCTTGGGCGAAAGTAGTCCGCCCGCCTCTCCTGTGCCACGAAATCTCACGCCATACCACGCCTAAATATTCGAGCCCAATGTTTAGCAGTCGCGCAAACATGCCCCAACATGTTAAAAACTCTAGTCATCACCACCACGTGTCCTGGCGGTATAACCGAACTATGGCTATTTGGCTCCAATAGGAATGTTTTCCAACTCACACCTGCATATTCCTGTTAATTACGAGTACAGTTGCAGTGTGTACTTGTTGGTCACATGATCCCGCTGGCTTCCGTACCACTACTGGCCTCATTGTTGTGTGCGAAAACTGTATACATTATTACGATAGATAAATGTGAAGTGGCGGAAATGTCTGCGATTTCAGTTTCCTGAAGCTTAGATGAAAACATTGATCTATACAGGTCCGATGTTTCACGTGGGCTTTGTCGAAAGAGAAAAGAGGTCTAGGCCGCGCACCACTCACTGCTATTCTGCATTCATGTCCATTTCCTCAACATAATGAAAAAATGAAATGAAAGATTATTCCAATCAGATCTCTACGCTAATTTGTGGGAATCCCCACATGTTATTACCCTGCATACGCCGGTAGCAGGAAGGGAAATATTTTCGATCATCATCGATAGGCTGTAGAAATTATTGTGCGTGTGAGCTTAAGCGTTCCGTAAGTTCTTACCCTTTAGTGTTTAAATAATCACTGTTCATTAACAATGAATCGTCTTGAAATATACGCAAGAGCTTGTTCTCGCATTGTGAGATTTGTATTCTAGGGCTTTCTAAGGTTGCAATGCTCTTATGGGCTTATGTGTTTTGCAAAGCGCTGTCACTAGGCTGATCTCTAGGGTTGAATCATATTTATATATTATTCTATTGCCGCTATTTACTTAATTTGCAATTGCCTCAATTTTCCTGTCTCGCCCACTTTGGTCAAATAGCATATTTTGCTATTTCAACAACTGCTCAGCAAAGTGAGCATCGCACCACCCCGCCCAGTTGCACACTTTTTCCTGAGTTTCACTCTCCGTCCCTCCGATAACGTAGCATATCGTTGCTGTTATAATTTCACATATAGTATACGCTACGGGTAAATTTGCTAATAGAACAAAAACATTAAAATATAACACTGTGACAGGCGAAAACGGTTTCATTCCTGACTATACGTGGTATAGCTAAACGTAAATACCGGACTTCCTAAAAAAAAAAAATTAACATTTTGGAATGTAACTATGTTTCGGTGTTCTGAAGTGTTTCATTCCTAATCGCTGTTTGCAGATGTAGACAGACACATGGCTCTCGAAGTTCAGTTGCATTGTTTCTTTTGAATTGGGGGTGGTGGCATAAACGTTGTTGTCTGTGGGAAAAGAGAAAACAACGTATGTAACGTTCCACCAGGCAGATTCTGACAAGTTGCAAAGCTGAAAAAAAAACTACCTGACTACTGGGGTTTGATGCTTCGGCAACCCCCACGCTGACTGACCCAAATATACCAGTTTAAGACCACCGTTTTTTCTTCGGTCAGCTGGCTGCGTAGTTGTTATTTAGTGCTTTGAGCAACGGAATGGGAGAATTCCAATATACCCAAATTCACTTGCATATTTTATGAATTGATCGGATATTTGAGAGAAGATCTCTTGAAGTTTTCTTCTAATTGTTCTATGAAATCTTCAGTGCAACCTAGCAAACCGATAAAACACTGAAAAGTTGAATTTTTTCAAAAATGGTGAGCTAAACTGTACAAATTAGGCGCAGCGGCAGGCTCCGTAGCCGGCAGGCACTGTTACGTTCGAAAAAAAAAGATGATGGCTCCATTGAACTAATTACTTAATATTTTGCTCGAAGTTCGCTAATAGTTTTGTAACATATCTGTGAATCATTGTCTGGACCTCTACCTACACAGGTCAACTAAATTCACGTTATCGGCATAGGCGTCGCAAGCGGGGGGGGGGGGGGGGGGCAAAAAAATTGAAGTGGGGGGACCTTCCCCCCAAAATGTGACCAAATGAAATTTGAAATTAACACCAACATAACCTCGACAATGAAACTATCATTATCGATCTGCGAAAGAGACAAGAAGTGGCCACCGTCCATCCTACACTAGCTGGAGTAGAGTGTTGGAGAATTTGGCCTCGGCCACGGGCCTATCAGATGTAATTAGAATGTAACAATTCATTTTCTATCCTGCAATAATTAGTGGATCAACACCCCCCCCCCCCCTCGCTCTATCGCACTTTGAGTGTAAATGTTTCACGAGAAAGAAAGAAACATACTATATGCCCATGTGTTAATCTTCCACACGTCTTTACAATTCAATATTTTAAAATTTGCCATCCTGCTCATTGGCCAAGTATAGACAGAGCCAGTTTTTAACTACCCCCCATGTTCCGATTCGCTGTCCCCCACCTCTTGGAATAAAAATAATTGGGTGGTCCTCAGCACACACCCTTTTTAAACACTCTAATGAAGTTTTTCCTTCCCGCTTCTTAAATCCTATTTGTAGAGGCGACTGAAGGGGAAGGCTTTAATTCCATCTTTAACGGTGATATTCTATGTCTTTTATGCATTCTGATCCTATTGCAAAGGCCTGGGTACGTCCGGCCCTTGGCAGGCTATCCCGAATACTACCCTGCATGATCTTCCTGCATTCAACACTATTAATATATTTTTTTTAAACGGGCCTGACCTGGCAGCGCCATCCAGGGTGCCGTAATTGTTTAATATTCAAGAAACCTGTATCAGTTGAACACAGCACGCATCTTTCAAGTATGTGTGAGATTGGGAGAACATATAGGCCTCCTGTGTCTATTATTGGTGTACTGTAGTACACCCGTCTAAAAATCCTTGGCACGGGCGATTAATGAGTACTGACATAAAGTACTGGCGTTATTAATGTTACTCCTACTGGCAAGGTAGTAATGTAGTATTGAAGCTACTGGAATTTCCTATGACATGGCTGACCAACATTGTTGTGGGCTGAGGACTGCGGAAGCTCCCATTTACATAGCAGGGATAATCGTTTCTTGGACAGTGATACTCCGAGAACATGTCCTTTATATTATTAGGCTAAATGTTGGCATTCGTCCAAGGGCCAGCCCGCATCGCATTTGGCGGTGATCAAGTCGCCCAGAGATCGTTTACAACGGTAAAGTGACATCGCCGTCTTGGCAGTTTTTCAGTGACTGGCCTAAGCGGAAATGGAGATGGACTGGCTGAGGCTTGGGGGGGAGGGGGGGGTTTAATTGCTAATTATGGAAGAGAATTCAATGGCTGTTGGTGACTAGCATCTGGGAGGGTTTTGGATGGGTGTAATTGCTAAATGTTGAAGAAATCATGCTGTTGGTGACTAGCGTCTGGGGGTTTGCCCCACTTTGTTCTGGAGAAATTCCGTTCATTTCCCGAATAATATCTAAATGGTGCGGAATAAGACTGCATTTAAATCCGATTCAACTGTTAATATTTACGATTATCCAAAGATTATGCATATTATGAAGGAATAATACCAGCCTTAATAATGTGTAAAGAAGAAATAAAATGAAAATAAATGAGGGCATATACAATATTCAGCTGCGACTTTATTTCATTCTTGCCATCAGACAAAGTCGACAACAAATAATCAATGGACTGAACAATATTTTATAACACTGCATTCGATTACATAAAATGTAAAATAAAATACATGTTAACTATAATTTGGAAAAGTTGATTTGAACAGAACTTATTAAAATATGAGTGAATTTTAATACTCAAATCTGGAATTCTCCCTGAGCCCTGATATATCTGCTCATTGTCCGTGATCGTCAACTGTGACCAGGAAGTCTTTTGTGAGCTACTAAGCTCTTTTCTATCATGAAGCGTGCGGTCTTTTGTTGCGGGTATAAACCCAGCTCTGGTTGTTCTATTCAGTCCGGACAGGTCGATGAGGAACTAACAAAAGGCCCTTCGATCGGAGGGATTCATTACCTAACTCTTGGCAATTTTCGGTAGTAGCACAGTGACATCATTCCGAATATCATAGGTTTGGGAGGTAATCCTTTACCTTTGAAGGCACAACCCCTCATTGCCTCTTAATAAGTGACTTTTGTGCCCAAAATCTAATCACATCATGTTCACCCAACCTCGATACTATATACAAAGTTTCATCGAAATTGGTCCTACCGTTTCAAAGAAATCCTGCCAACGAGTAAGTGGGACACACATACACACGAACCACGTACATACACAAACACACACAACAAGTGATCGCTAAGTCCTCTTCCTCTTCCGAACTTCTTCAGCAATACAAAAGATTTAAAGTGTTAACAACCAGCTTCCCCCTCCTCTCGACCTACACAAAATGCACTCATTCAAAAGGGGTGTTGACGATAAAGAGAGTGGAATCAAATAATATCCATCCACGTGAATCAAAGAGAATTTTTATGACGGAACTTGCTGTTCGATGAATCCCGCTCTCCAAAACTCTGCTCCTGGTGGATCTGGACTGATCCGAATCAATTTGCTGCTTTCTTACAATCCTCTACACCGGGTATTAGTCGATCATCAGACATGATGCTGGAAAAGAAGCAGGCTAGTAGTGACCATCCTTGACTGTTGATTTGCAAATTCTTTCTGTGTAGCATATCGAGGCATTTTCCAAACATGGAGGGGGTGAATGATTGTGTTTTGGTCGCAATGTCAGCTCAAACTACATCAGCGATTCATGCCCTGTGCATGATGATGACCCCGCGAGTCAATAACTATGGAAAAAACGTCCAAGCTGTACAAATTTTGCCACAACACTTTCACGTTTTCGAGTATATACGGGTTTTGGGGGGTGGTAGCCGGCCGCCAGAACCCGTCTCTCCGCTCAAAAACTCCAGCCCTTGCGCCATGACTCTTTAACACCACTTCATCCGATGGATCTGAACTTGGTATATAAGTCCCCTTAGTAGAACATCTTGGGCGAGTTGGCAAGAGTGGCATCGCTGGCATGTCCTGGCCGCCCACTACCTTAAGGTTTTACATGAAAATACAGTTAGACCGCTTCACCAAACTTGGTGGGGACAAAAGTTTGGTCCCTAAAAACATGGCAGTGATTTCGAGGTCTTATATTGTTATAGATATGCTAAATACATCGTTGGTATAATTTTTAGAACAAAACTTTGTGTGTTGGGACTAATTTGCTGTTCCGCAAAACATGGCAGTGATTTCAAAGTCTTTATCTAATATGTTATATATATGGTGTAATGATCCGTAATTTTTCTAAGATCTCCATGTTCCTGCGGATCAACTGTTTACATTATTTTACAAATATCTCATCTGTCCATCCCGTAATTCTCAGATCACTTTGGTCGCTGGTTACAGCTTGGTTGACATGTAGATACAACCAAATCAATATATTATCCTCCTATTATCCTTTAAGAGTTCATTTCTAAATGAAGTAGTTAATTCTCTATTAGAACCCCAATTGTTTGATCTCCTCACAATGACTTCATTAGTAGTGCCTGTGCTGCGTGTCTTGTAGTTCTGGGCGAATGCTCTTATGGGGCTGTAATTTTGGCGGCAATTCTATTCATAAGTTGTTATGACAAATGACCGAGTTGCTATTCATTGACAGTCAGATCAGAGATTACACACAGTATTAGCGATCAGTTTAAATAACAGTAATAGGTAAATAGGGGCAGGTTGAAGTCACGCTTTACGACAGACAGACCGTTTTATACTAGAGTCAAATATTCTTGCTTAGGGAAGGATAATGATAGTTTTCAAAGTCCTTAGTCTAAGAAAGATACAGGAAGCACTCTTGTAAATGGTCGTGTGTAGAGCGAGTGCTGTTTATTGTAAAATATAGTTGAAGGAAGGAGTTTTTCGATTTTCTCCATTATGTGTTACGTTACCTGGCCAATCAATATTAGGTCATCTCGGGCCAAGACCTCGCCGGGCGCTACGAAACCACACGGAGCTATGGAGTTCAATGAATCGCAGTTAAAATAATACGCCTTGCACAAATTGGTGGCAGCGGTGGGATTAATAACTAATACGGGTAAAAACGTCTTTTGATAGGTTATTGAAATGGCGAGTTCTTCGACTCCGAAAGAAAGCGGACAGTGTGACATGGGACATTCGTGCGGGAAATGGAATCCTTGCGAGAGGAGTGTGAAACATTCGCTGATTAACATGAGGACAGTGCTCTGGAGAACAATCCTGAGTCACGAGAAGTCCAGGGCTACCAAGTGGAACAAGCAGGGGTAAGCAGAAATGATTTACATTCTACAACGTACGAGGTAGAAATGGAGCTCCGTACGGAGAACATACTCGAGCAGGACAGGGAACCAACCGGGTTTCTTGGCTGACCCACATTGGCCAGCCCCATCCGAGCATGGGGGGGGGGGCAGGGCAGTCCCATATCCGTCGTCTGTGCGGTGAATAGTGGATTCCATGGGCGACACACTCAGACAGGGAGGGATCACCCAGATACCCCAAAACCCTACTTAAATAGCAGACAATCAGAGAGTGTCGAGATTTAATAAAAGTTCCCTGCAGTATCGCTATGGAGTGGGAAAAAGGCTCCATACGGAGACTAATCCGCCAAGGCATGGTATCCATGGCTCCGTGCTTCCGAGTCTCCTTCCGAACCCGACGGGGGCCTCAATCGGAGTGGCTAGTGTTACCGGGTCGGAGGGCGGGCCTACCAAGGCACACCCAATGTGAATTCAGAAGGTCAATGGGGAGCACCAATAATTGCGACAAGTCTGGGGTGGCGACCGCGAGTATGGGAAAACCCAATGGTTACAGAAACCATTGGATGCTACCGATAAATTTGACCGCAAGAAATGCACGCAGAAATGGAAGCTTCCAGCAAGCCGCTTACAGAGCATAGCAACCTGAGAGTCTCTTTGTATGCTCAACGAGCTGTGAAATAATTCAGCATCACTGACATGCCACATCCCTCCAGTTAATGAGGGAGATGAAGGAGAACATTGCGGATGCTCCAGGCAGGAGGATGTCGTGTCGAAGGGCGATTCTGGACAGACATTCCGCACCCTGGACGCAATCCTCAATCGGACAAGAATGAGGGCATTGTTATAACTGAGAGAGATAGGACATATCTCAGAAGATGCCCATACCCAAACACAGGCAGCTCGCAGGGAAACAGGTCGGAGCAGTGCTGCTAGGTCCTAGCTCGGCGCGGGAGTCCACCAAGGACCTAAGGAAGGGATCCCGGCTGCTGAAGACAGAAGGGTTCGATTTCTGGTGACAAGATTACTGATTTATGTGTTGATGTTACCATACAAGGAAAGGTGTCATTCCTTGTGGATACAGGAGCTAATCGGACGATCCTCTCGAAGGCCGCTTTTGACCAACTACCTGACATTGCGGGACCAGAACTCTGGCAGGAAAATGACCATCTCTGGCTCGCTAATGGTAGCCAACTGAGCACAGAGGAACTGTGTCAGCAGATTTGCAGAGTGGACCAAAGTTGTTTGTGCAGATTGGAAAAGTATCTACGTGACGAGGCGGCTGCTGGGCTTGATTTCATGGTTAGGAACAAATGTCAGCTGGGATTTGCGCACGAAACACTCTCTATAGTGGATTGACTGTCAAATTACATGAGGAAGCCACGGAAAACAGCATTTTCGATGCAATTAAGGAGACAGTAGTGATTCATCCTGGTCACGAGCGATTGTGTCCCAGCTGAATTCGTTAGGACTGGCGGAGGACGCAAAGCATCAGTGACATGGGTGTCGCGGATGGGTTAGTAGTTCCTGACGCGATTTCTTAATCGGAATGTCAAGTCGTGGTTGCCCCATGCCCTGGTGGACGCAACCCAAGAAGAACTACCCATTCGAGCGTAAAACCCCACTGACGAGGACGTAACATTGTATCGGGATTCCAACTGGCATCCTGGAATTTGGAAGCTGAGGGAATTAGACGGGGGGATTGTCCTACCATACCTAGGAAGGACAGGCTGACTCCCGTCCGGTTGAACGCGACAAGGCACGTGTGAGGAGTCAATTCTGCCCAGGGGCAGTCCGGGAAAACTGCTATTAAACAACTACTTGAAGGTATGTCTCTGCTCTGTCTTTACAAAAGGCGTCAGGCGGAGCAATCCTGGGGAATTCAATGGATCTTTCATCACACCATGCTGGGAAAATCAGCAGAACAGACGTAGTCAAGCACAAAATTGCACCGGCGGAAGTGCTCCCAATTAAACAAAAACCTCGAAGGATCCCGATTCATAAGAAGGCATGCAGATGCTGAAGTTGAAACGAAGCCTGATAAGATGGAGTTAACCCCCCCCCCCCTCGAACGTCCATGGGCCTCTCAATCGTGCTGTGAAAAAGCAGGGGCGGTCGAAAGATTTGGTTGACTACAGGAAACAACGAGGGCACCCTAAAAGATGCGTTACACCATCCAAGGATAGAGGATAGCTTGGAGTCCTTGCAGGATCGAGTGGTTTTCGACACTCGCTTGGCCATCGGATATCGGAAAGTTGAAGTTGAAGAGGAGGGACCGGCCAAAGACAGCCTTAACCAAAGATGCGGCCTTTACGAATTCACAGTCATGCCCTATGCAACGCCCCCAGCAACATTAAACGTCTGGATGGCGAGAGGTTCTATCAGGTTTGCCGGGGGAGGTGGCTGCTTTATATTGATGGACATTATAGTCCACGACGCCAATCTTTCGAGGAGCACTTGAACCGCCTCGTTGGTACTGCAACGACTGCGGAAAAGCACACATGACCTTGAAGAAAGAAAAAAATGTGCTGTTCCAGAGGCAAGTGGAGTTTCTAGGTCACATTAGGTATGGCGATGGGGTCGAGGGAACCCCCCACAAATTTTCCGGAAAAAAAAAGAAGGTTGGGGGCAATTTGTGCAAACTGGGCTACTACGTCTAAACTGAAGGACGTAAAAAGCTTCCTGGGACTTGCCGAAATATTACAGACGGTTTCAATTCCGAGGATTTGCCCAGATAGCTCGCCCTCTGCATGTGCTTACAGAGAAAGCAAAGACCTTTAAGTGGGCGACGAGTGGCCAGATGCCTTCGCGGACTAAAGCCAAGCTAACATCGGCCCGATCCTTGTGTACCCCCCCCGACTAACGAGGATGAATATCTGGATACAGACGCGAGAAATGGTGCATCGGAGCTGTCCTCTCACAGCGCCAGTCCGAGAGAGCGGGTCATTACTACGGAAGTCGGATGCTCACCAAACCCGAGCCGAAACTACGCACAAACCCTCGAAGTGAGTGCGGCGGTGGTCCATTTGCAAGCACTAAGCAATACCTCCTTGGTAAGAGTAGTTAATCATCATATTCGTTAGTCCTGTCTTAGCGAGTGACTGGCACCACACGTGGTGTACGCACCTGAGCTACATATCTCCAAGTCACGGCGTATGACTCCGTAAGGGTTCGAAGTGATGTTGGCTTGTGAATTGTTTAGGTGCCAAATTACGAGTTTTCTCAAGATTTATGACGCAGGGGTCTGGCGCGATCCCATGCTCTTTTTTTTAAGACATTTCATTCACAAGCCGACGCACGTAGAGACGTACCTTGTTACAACCGTGTGGAGTAAGCTCTCGCGAGGGAAACGAAAATGGTGACAGTCGTCGAGTCGAATCCATGATCAACAGTCCGGAACGTACCAGCGCTACAAAACCCAAGCTGATGACTGATGACTGACAAGGAGAAGGAGAGCAGACGCGGACTGGAAATAGACAGCATGACAACCAGACGATCTCCTGCGGGAGCAGCTTCAAGGATCCCGAAACTGAAGATACCTTAGGGAAGAATTGGCCAGAAAAACACACAGCGCCTACTGGAGGGATATTTAGGGGAAAGTGCGGCAGTAAAGTTTTTCTGGTCAAGGTGGAACGCTTGTCTCATCGGAGAGTCCTATACCTGAGATGGGAGGAATTCCACCGGAGCAAGATCTCTAACAAACTTGGGGTCCTCGGTGTCGATACGGAAGACGATTACTTCGACAGCTCCATGACAACGGATACTGGCCACTGGGTTCGCAAAGACTGCGGACAGGGCCCGGCGTGACCGTATACTGGAGAAAATGCGGAAGGATACTTTGAACATTGCGCGAAATGTCATCAGTGTGGTGCGAGGAAAGATCGCCGAACAGAAACGAGGGCACCGAGGCACGAGTTGTAGTCGTAGGACAACGATGGAAAGGTGGCCAATGGATCATCGCTGGTCCATCCCAGAAACGAGAGGGAACCGATTCATCTGGTTAGTCAGCGACCACTTTTACAAGTGGACGGAGGCCGTGCCATTCTGAAACCATTACTGCCGAGACGGTGGCTCGAACTTTCGCGTAGAAGGAGTTTGTGTGCAGGTTGGGACACCAAGAGAGATATTTACCAGACCAGGGCCGTGAATTCGAGTCGCCGACTTTTCCAGAAAGATTGTGAGGATGCTGGGCATCAGGAAAACGCGGACGTCCCCATCCATCCACAGACCGACGGATGGTAGACGCGTTTCAATCGGACAATGGATGTGTATGCTAACTAACTAAGTTCAACAGAACCAGAGAGACTGGGACGCCTCACTAACCGTTCATAACGATGGCATATCGAGAACTGAGCACCAGCTGACCAGGAGCACGCCAAAATATGATGATGCTCGGCAGCAGAAGTGGAGCTTCCCTGGACATTGTAATGGGGCTAACAACTGGGAGTGAGGTCAACCTGATTACATTCAGATGGGACATCTGGTTACGCTGATGTATACGGGAGAGAATGGAGTCCTGTTGAGACGATCTCGAGTTAATTCTGACTAGAAGGGTATGACATGGCAGAAAGAAAGAAACGGCACTACGAACAGGCCAGCAAGGGGTGCACTCTCTACTCGCCGGGTGAGGCTCTGTCTGGCTGCTTCTCGGCAAGACCGGTTGGCTGATAGCCCGAAGCTATGTCCAACTTGGGACAGTCCCTACGTCATCACCAAACAAAATCAGTGACGTAAACTAACAGATCAGGAAGAAAGACCCCAGATGCAAACCAAAGTCGTCACAGTGATCACTGAAGCCACCACGGAGTTTGTGATGTGAGATCGTGGTTGGAGCGCCACGGGAAGCAGCATGAACAGTTCCTAGGAGCACTGAGGTACAAGGTAACCTTTACTTGATTGCAAGTGAACGGATTGACCTCGGCAACCCCTATTCGGTGGCTAGGAACCTGGATACGAGACACGTGACGACTCGGACAATCCCTGTTTCGGTGCAGCACTGGATACGAGATCACGTGACGACTCGAAAACCCCATTTCGGTGAGCCCTGGATACAAGCTCACGGACGACTTGCATCAATCGACTGGAGACTGGGAACAAGCGGACAAGGTATAATCTTCGCCCAAGCGTTGGACGACGGCTCTAATTTGGAACATTGGAATGGTAAACAATGGAGGAATGATAGCGGGGATGAATATTGAGAGGATCTAGGGACTAGAATTGAGCTAAACCCCAGCGGATCATTTTATCGGTGAAATTAATCCATCAGTCGGACTTGAATTTTCCGCTTGACCGCCTTAGATTGGGAATTAATCTTTAGCGTGATTACTGCGTACTGGGGGTTAGGCTCGAAAATTGTCTGGTCGTTTTTAAAGATTGATTCATTGTGATCTAGTATAGGGCTGACATAAAAACCCCAGTCACAGAGGCCTGTCATTACTAAAGTTTAAGTGTGCTTAGATCTAGTTCAGTATACAAATTAGGTACAAATAGTCAAATAAGTTTTAAGCATGAAAAATCTGATTTTAATTGGAAACCGTTGCTAGATATAAGTGCATCTCTATTGGACACGAATATCAGTCGTAGTCAGACCATCACTACCCATTTAGTCGGACCGTTAGTTAGTCTCACAATGATTGTCTGCTTGCGGAGAAAATTCAACAGGAAGAGTAACCTTAGGCGACATCAGAAACACAGTGGCGTCGGCTTGGTCGAACTAAGGATCAAGAATGTCATAAGTGCGGGGCAAAATTCTATAGAAAGGATGTGAGCTGCTGGCGTTGTCCATTTTGCCAAGCCTTTAATCCCTACCGTCCTCTAAGAAGTTCCTGGGGCGAACGGACCACGGGAGTTTACGATGGTTATATTCATTCAGGGAGCCCGCAAGGGCAAGTAGCCGTGGCTGGAATGTCTTGCCAACTACGAGTTCCAGATAGAACGCAGGGCCTGGCTCGAAGCATCAAAACGCGACGCACTGTCGAGATACCTTGTAAACAGTGTGGCCGTAAGCTCTACGACGGAGGGAAAACGAAACTGGTGACAGGTCGGTCGAGCGAATCCATGTCACAGTACGAAACGTACCAGCGCTACAAAACCCAAGCTGATGACTGTGACTGACAGGAGGAGGAGAGCAGAAGCGGAGCTGAAATAGACCAGGCATGACACCAGACGATCTCGTGCGGAGCAGCTCAAGGATTCCGAACTGAAGATACTTATGGAAGCGATGGGCCAGAAACACGCGTCCTACCTGGGAGGTTTTTTTCGGGAAAGCGCGGCAGTGAAGTTTTCTGGTCAAGGTGGAAACAGCTTCGTCTCATCGGAGGAGTCCTATACCGAGATGGGGGATGCCACCGAGCAAGATCTCTAACAACTTCTGGTTCGCGGTCGCTACGGAAGCGATACTTCTACAGCTCCATGACGCCCGGACTACCGGCCACCTGGGTTTCGCAAAGACCTGGGACAGGGCGTCCGGCGTGCACCCGTATACTGGATGAACATGCGGAAGGATACTTCTGAAACATTGCGCGAAATGTCATCAGTGTGGTGCGCCGGGGGGAAAGCACCAATACTAGAGTAATCCTTGTAGAAAGCCAAAAGCTTAGTTATTCCTGACACAACGGTCTGGGGTGAGTTCACAGTCTTGATTTCATGCTTAACTGAGATCAATAACAATAATGTATGGGCATGCATTAATGACCAGCCAGACGGTTGGAAATAAGTAGGTTGCCAAAATACCAGAAGTGTACAAGCCGTATTATGATGGATCGCTTGAACGGTTGAACTTTGTACAACAATAAATAGCTTGCATGTACTCAAAAATAGGAAGCACACCCCCAAGTTTGAACTGATCCCACCAGGCAGGTTGACTTTGCCTGATACCACGGTAAAAAGTGCCCAAAATACCAGAATTTTACAAGTTTCAACGTTTGCCCAAGTAGACCCCCTACTCATACAACATTAAATAGCGTTCATGTACTCATCATGGAAAGGCACACCCACCAAGTTTGACTGATCCACCAGGCATTTTGGACTTTGCCTATTACAAGGTAAAAAGTGCCAAAATAACCAGAATGTCACAAGTTTCCCGCCCCCCCCCCACCCCCTTTGTGTGTTTTTTTGCCCAAAATTGACCCCCTACCCATTCAACAATATAATAGCGTGTCATGTACTCACCATGAGCGCCCCCACCAAGTTTGAACTTGATCCCACTAGCATTTTTGACTTTGCCTGATTACAAGGTCAAAGTGCCCACAATACCAGAATTTTACAAGTTTCCACTTTTGCCCAAATTTCCCCCTACTACCATACAACAATAACAGCGGTCCTGTAGTCATCATGGGAATCGCACCCACCAAGTTTGAACTCGATCCCACAGGCCTGTTGGACTTTGCCTGCTTACAGGTCAAATTGGCCCAAAAGAACAAATTTAATAGTTTCCTTTCCCTTTTTGCCCAAATTTACCCCCTACCCATACAACAATAAATGCTTCGTTAGGCGTATCCCATGAGAGCCACACCCCCACCATGTTTGAACGTGATCCCACCAGGAATGTTGTACTTTGCCTGACTACAAGGTAATAGTGCCCAAAATACCAAATTTTACAGTTCCACTGTTTGGCCAAAATTGACCCCCTACTTCAGAAACAAATAAATGCCTTATGTACTCATCATGGAAGCACACACCCACCAAGTTTAAGCTTGATCCCACGAGGCATTTTGGACTTTGCATGATTACAAGGTAAAAGTGCCCAAAATACCAGAATTTTACAAGTTCCACTTTTGCCAAAAATGACCCATTCTCATACAACAATAATAGCGTTCATGTACTCATCCAGGGGAAGCACACCCACCATGTTGAAATTTGATCCCACCAGGCATGTTGGACTGTCTGATTACAGGTAAAAGCCCCCAAAATACCAGAATTTGACAAATTCCACTTTTTGCACAAAATTGACCCCCTACTCATACAACAATAAATAGCGTTCATGTACTCATCATGGGAAGCACACCCACCAAGTTTGAACTTGATCCCACCAGGCATGTTGGACTTTGCCTGATTACAAGGTAAAAGTGCCCAAAATACCAGAATTTTACAAGTTTCCACTTTTTGCCCAAAATTGACCCCCTACTCATACAACAATAAATAGCGTTCATGTACTATCATGGGAAGCACACCCACCAAATTCGAACTTGAATCCCACCAGGCATGTTTTGGACTTCGCCTGAGTTCAAGGTAGGCGTCTTACATACACACATACACCACACACCACACACACATACATCACACCACACACACGGCACGCGTGACTGCATAGAATACTTGACTTCCCGTCCAAGAATCAAAAATGAGGGCACCGATGCAAGAGTGTAGAGTAGGATCACCTTTGCACAGGTTGCAATGGATCTCGCTGGTCCATTCCCAGAAACCGTCAGAGGGAAACCGATCCATCTTGGTAGTCAGCGACTACTTTACCAAGTGGATCGGAGGCCTTTGCCATTGCTGACCATATACGGCCGAGACGGTGGACTCCGCACTTTCGTATAGGATTTGTTGCAGTTTGGGACCCAAGAGAGATATTTCCACCAGGGCCGTGAATTCGAGTCGCGACTTTTCCAGAAAGAATTGGAGGAATCTGGGCATCAAGGAAAACGCGACTTCCCCCTTCCATCCCCAGACCCGACGGATGGTAGAAGCGTTTCAATCGGACAATGGTAGTGTACTGCTAACTAACTAACGTTCAACAGAACCAGAGAGACTGGGGGCACGCTCACCTACCGTTCTAACCTGGCATATCGAGCAACTGATCCACAGCACGACCCTGAGCACGCAACTATCTGATGCGCGTCGAGAGTGGAGCTTCGCCTTGACTTGTAATGGGGCACCACCTGGAGTGAGGTCAAACCCTGATCATTGCAGATGGGACAATCTTGGTTACGCTTGAATGTCTACGGGAAGATTGAGTCCTGTTTTGAGACGACTCGAGTAATTTGCAGAAGGGTATGACCGGCAGAAACGGCACTATCCACCGGGCAGCAAGGTGTGCACTCCCTCTACGCCCGGGGGGGGAAGGGGCTGTATGGCTGCATTCTCCGGCAAGACAGGTTGGCTTAAGCCCGAAGCTACTCCAACTTGGGACGTCCCTACGTCATCACAACAAATCAGTGACGGAACACCCATCAGGAAGAACCCCAGATGCAAACCAAGGTCGTCCACAGTGATCACTGAAGCCTTACCACGGAGTTGATGTTGATAATTCGTGGTGTAGCGCCACGGAGCAGCCTGAACATTTATCTACGGAGCACGAGGACACTGTAACCTTTCACCTTGATTCCCGTGAACCGCGACTCGGCCCCCGATTTCGGTGGATACCCTGGATACGAGCACACGTGATACGACTCGACAATCCGTTTCGGTGCAGCCCTTGGATACGAGCTCACGTGACGACTTGCATCACGACTTGAGAGATGGGCACACACGGAAAAGGTATAATCTTCGCCCCCACTGCGTTGGACGACGGCTCTAATTTGGAACATTGAACGGTAAACAATGGAGGAATCTGATCATGCGGGATGAATTGAGAAGGATCTAGCGGACTTAGAATTGAGCTAAAACCCGACGGATCATTTATCGGTGAAATTAATCCATCAGTCGGACTTGAATTTTCCGCTTGACCGCCTTAGATTGGGAATAATCTTTAGCGTGATTTACGGCGTAACTGGGGGTTTAGGCTCGATAAATTGCGGTCGTTAAAGTTCTTATTCATTGTGATCTACGGCTGACAATTAAAAACCCAGTCGCAGAGGCCTGTCAATTTAGTATAGTAAAAGTGGGCTTATTATCCGTTAGTTAATAAAAATTAGGTACATGTCAAATAAGTTAAGCATGGAAAAATCTGGATTTAATGAAACCGTGCTAGGTATATAAGTGCATGTATATTGCCACGAATATCAGGTCAGAGTCAGACATCACTACACTGTAGTCTACCGTTAGGTAGTCTACAAGGGGTGTTCTGCTTGAGGGAGAAAATTCAACAGGAAGAGTAACCTTAGGCGACATCAGAAACAGTTGCGATCGGCTTGGTAGAACTAAGGATCAGCTCGTCATAAGTGCGGGGCAAAATTCTATAGAAAGGATGTGAGAGACCATCACCAGTAGAAGTGTGGGGGCAAGCGGCGGAGCGCGGACCACTCGGATCACGCTCGCTCCGGGTCGCTCCGTGGACGCGCAAGGGCCGAACATTTGCCGCTGGTCCCTATTCCCAGGCTGCCCTGGATATTGCATAGACCCCCGGATGACCTGGCAGGTGAAATTTGGGGGCAGAGGGCGCCCAGGACCCAGTCAACACCTCCCCGGACGGAAGGTAAATAAGCCTCCGACGCGGCAACGTGTAACCGGGACGGGCTCCGCTACAGCCTGACAGAGAGTTGCTGATACCAGCCCAGCCCTGCTGTAGCGCAACGGAGACACAGGCCTCGCAAACATCAGATACATCAGGTCTGGATTTCAAGAAACTGGAAGTTACGAAACTGATGAAATTGGGGTTTGACACCGAGGGAAACCCCCTGTCGCGCACCCGCCTAACTCACACCTTCTCCTGTTCAGTGAGAAGTTTGGACACCTACGGGGGCCGTATAACCATTCTTCATTCTGCCGGAGTATGCTCCTCGCCCAGCATTCGCGGGAATAGTGCCACCAGGGGCACACTTGCCAACTAGACTTCCAGAAAATGGGAGACCTGGTCCGACCAGGAGACAGCTCGTCCGGTCATGGAATTTAACATGGACAATGGACAAGAACACTGAACGATATTTGCATGATCGAATTCTTTATTCTCACCTGGGTTGGGTCTTGTCTAAGTAATTGACTAGTTTTTTATCCTGCCGAAGGCAACAGGAATCTATGCAGTAATGCACCGTGCGTATGGTGTGTGTGGTGGTGTGTTGCCACACTGCAGCACGATATCAGTACGCAAAAGGTATCAAGTTAAAAATTAGGTATGTGGGTTGCACATATGGGGAAGATGACCTCTTTTTGGTGCCCGTTAAAGGTATTCAAGGGTCATGAGAGGGCAAAGTTCAAACAGCGTGGTCAGACGATATCTAACGAAACGCGAGTATCTATCAAGTCAAATTTGGGTATGTGGGTAGCAGTTATAGTGAGGATGAACCTATGTTTTGGTGTCAGGTCAAGGCATTTCAGGTCACCATAAGAAAATTTGTCTATACCCTGGCAACGAAACATTTTGGAGGACTGTCATAAGGAAAGTTTTTGTTAGTTGGGTGAAAAAATAAATTCTGGTGACAGGGACTTTGACTTCATTGACCTTTTGACATTCTGACATCATTTGACTTGACCTTGGTGATTTTGCCTGCTTTGTTTGTGTTGGCGGGAAGCGTCTTGGTAAGACAAACAAATAGTCAATGACAATACCATACTATGATACTCTTATTCACAAGCATCTTCAATAAATGTGGAAGGTCAAGACAGCTAAAATACGTATTATATGTCTCGGTAACGAAACATTTGGGAGGACTGTCGTAATGGGAAAGTTGTTTCGTTGGGGAAATACATTCTGGTGACCGCTTACTTGACCTTTTGAACTCATTTGACTTTTGACCTGGTTTGTGATGTGCATGATTTGTTGGTTGGCCGGAAGAGTCTTGTTAAGACAAACAAAAAAAAGGGTTAAATGACACTTCCCTACTACGATACTGTATCACAAGCTATCTCAACGAATGTGGAAGGTCAGACAGCTAAAACACTGAAATGTGGAGAAATTGGCATATGAAATCTGCTGTCGCCATGATATCTAGTGAATGTAAATATCTATTAAGTATATTTAAGTTCAAATTAAGTGTGTGATTGATACACAAATTCTTGAATTGTATTTGATGTTATTCTGAAAGGTGAGTTTTGGACTAGCACCAATATTTCCCCCAGTTAAGACAGTACAAATTCTTGAATTTTCATTTTATTATTATTCAACAGTGACCAGCCTATGTGTACTCCTGATCAGTAGTGGTGATGCTACGGGTGGGGGTGGCAATGTTGGTCTTGCATGCCCCCCCCCCGGTTTCATCGGCAGCTTATGAAAATGAAAAATGTTTTGTTGCCCTATTTGAAAGCCTGCATCATGAATTTATTGACAAATTCCTAATTGCAAGGCCAAAACGCCTCTTCTTGCGTATACTTCCTTCATTTGAGTGTTATACCTATGACCACCAAAAGGGTTTGTGTGCCCCCTTCATGAAATCTGGGTTGCTTCCACTCCCCCCCCCGTGTCTCCCCAATACAAAGATGCCCCCAATGGAGACAAGACAGACAAATTCTTGAATTGGCATTTTATCAGTATTTCTGATAGTTGAATATTGGACTAGCAACAGTGCCAGCCTATATGTTATACCTCCTGAATCAGTAGTGGTGTTTGGTTGCCCTCTACGGGTGGGGGTGGTGATTTGTGTTTGTGCATGCATATTCTTCCCCCCCCCCCCCCAGGTTTCATAGGGCAGCTTATGAAATTGAAAAAAGGAAGCCCTATTTGAAGCCTGCGGTCACTGCACTTATTGACAATTCCTAATTGCAAGGCAGCAACGCCTCTTCTTGCGTATTCTCCCTCTCATTAGTGTATATTTTCATTTAATCCCCCAGTAGCATTTCTCAAGAGGCTACAAAATTGGGATTATTAGTCAACCAGGATATCAATGGGCGGTAGTGCGGGAGGGGGGGGGGGACCAATTGGCAATTTTTCCATGGGCCTATATTATATTTACTCCAGGGGGGAAGGCCAAGTTCAATTCGAACACCTATACATCCTCTTCAACTACGCCTTGGCATTGTGTACGTGTATACTATAATAAGCCCTGTGTTGTGGTGGTCAACATTGGTCTGGACCCCAATCCCCAAAAGGATTTAATCTCTTAAGGTGCATTTACACTCAACCCCACGCTCGGGGTTCAACCCCCCGCTCGGTGTTCACTCGGGTTAAAATCGTAGTGTAAACGCTCCTTCAACACCCTGTTTGAAACCCCGTGTCAACCCCGTGTCAACACCGAGACAACTCTGCGATAGGACCAGGGTGAACCCGAGCGCGGATGGTTCAACAGTCGTTAGTAGTGTGAACGAAACGCGGGGTTGATACGGGGTGGTTTTGCCGCCGAAGCTCTTGACCTTGCTTCCGCCCGCAACTCCGCGAAACATTACACACATGCTTTGCCGACGGGACTAGAAAATTACAAAACTTTTGATTTTGTTTTATTGTTGGGTATACTGTGTGTGGGCAGGGGTATTTGCGTACGTACGTGTACGTACGTGTAATCGTGCTTTATAAGTTGCACATTTCACTATCGTCGCGTTGTGCGTTACATGTTTCGGTTTGTAATCATCAGTTTATTCATCTGTTCTGGAGACATTTCGTAGTAGAAATTCTACATTTACCGTTTTGATTTTGCCGTGAAGCATTCTCAATGAATTAAATTTCGCCCGACTTTTGTGGGTCTCTCTACAGAGTTCCAACTTCCAGCTTAGTCCCTCCAAAATTCTGATATGGATATGGCAATTAATGTAGAGAAAAAACCTACCTGTAATTGTAGTTGACAACTGCTTGCATATTAATGCTATGGAATCCTTCCGGTTGTAAAAGTCCGTTGGAAATTCGGCTGGAGAAACGATAGGTATGTGAGTGCCATCAATCGCCCGCCTACTGAGGGAACCCCCATTTAAGTTCAAAGCCATTGACTACATCCACAATTTTGTTTTCGTCTGGGAAGTGGAGGAACTGCTGTTTGAGTTACAATAGCTTGTCAACCTCCTGTGTTATAAAGCAAAGCTGATGCCCCTGGCAACAAAAAACCGAAATCGACCGATTGATCTGAACCTCGAGATTGGTTTGCCAGCCGCCACAATTTGCAATTGCCACTATGTTTCTACAGTAACACTTTGTCCTCAATCTAGTGTTCTGTTTCCCAAGGAACCATCCTGGCCGATCACAAATGAATTGATAGGTCCTTCGCGACATCCGGAAATGTTCTCTCCAGCCATCATTACGGTGCATAATCTGCATTACCATCATACACCATCCGAAAAGCCCGTTTCGTCATCGTGATGAATGTGTTAATGGTGTAGCCTACGAAACCACAGGGTCTAACCTACAACCTGTACTACCCTCGCATATTTAACAGTATCGGATTAGCCTTCACTGCAATTTACGTCGCTCGCACTGCCTCCAATTGAGTTTCGCGCGTTTTGCCAGATGTAAACAAAGCCACTTCCTGTCTGTAAAACCTCGCGCGCGGGGTTGAACCCGTGCCGCGAGGTCCAGGGTAAACAGCCGAGGATCTCAGACGATGGGCCCCCTGGGAGAATAAACCCGTGCTCGGTGTTCAGTGTAAACGCGGCTTAAATTGTGTGTGTGAGAGTGGCTGTAAAACACAATAAAACTTTGGACGCCTGTAAGACATTCAGTATGGAAATGGTACCTGGCACTGGCAATGCTCAGAGGATGAGGTGTGTAATCCAATTATTCTCTGAGTGCACCCAGCTACAGTTATTGATGTTCACATTTAAGGTAAACAACTCTCTTTAAGCACACTTCCAGGATGAAATACTTGACAAGGGCCAGGATGACTATGGGTATAGTACCTGTTATTACCTATTAATAGACAAGGCCTAATGAGGGGATAATGTGGGGTGGTAGAGCAGTGAGAGGGTAGTGAGGTTGGGAGGGGAAGAAGCAAGGGTCAAGGTAGCTTCTGAAAGTCGGAAGGGCACAATTGTGGCATTTCTCGCATTGAGCCAAAAGTGAGGGCATTACCCTGAACCCCGGAGAAATGGGTCGGGTTGGAGTCTATAAACATATCTATCTTCTTCCCAGTGCTCTCTATCGGTGTGACAGTCACATGATGTGACCATTTGTGAAAAGGGTTGCGGGATATTCACAATTGTAAAACAATGGGCCAGAGTCTTACTGGATCAAATTAAATGAGCCCACTAATTCAGAGAGGTCGCGACATGAGCTATATAGATATATATATAATATATATATATATTTTATATATATATATTAGAATATATAATATATAATCGAATATATATATATTATATATAATATATATATATATAATATAACACTAGAAAATTGCACAGATCGTGTCGGTTCTATTATCTAGTTGTCTTATTATCCTGCAGCCCGATATATTGTTATGGGAGGAGCTGGCATGGGGTGGGCCAATACCCACCATTGTAGGAGGGAATATGTGATTTGAAAGCCTCATGAAAAGTTTGACCAAAAAGGACACTAGACATTTGATGGACTGGTAAAATGGCTATTGATACAAGTATTTTAAACAGTTATGAACTGTCATTGAATGACCCACCCCTTGTAACCCAGGACAAGGTGAGTCAATGCAATTAGGTGGGTCAACAAAATTATGCACCCCTCAGGCACTTTTGTGCCTGAAAAATAATGAAAATTGATACACCCACAGTCACTGTAAAACAACCACAGACTCTCTGCTGTACGAATTGAAACATTGACGGCAATGATAACCCCTCAGGTCACATTGTGATTACGCCTATGGTACCAACTGACCACCAGTAACCCATGCATTGGACATACGAAAGGTACATACAATGACTCACCTTGTTCCAGGTAGTGGAGGGATCAATGACAATATAGCATGCCTGTAGCACAATGCACTCTCTTCCCCACACATAATACTTCCGAAAAGGAGAGTTTTTTTTTTCTTACATTTTTTTTGGATGTTGATGATGTTTGTCGTCGATTCAAGACTGCCTTCTTTCAGTCTATCTGCTTTGACCCAAAACAGTTACTTCTAGTGATACATTTACACTAAGTGATCCTTCATTTAGCCTTGCCTGCAGTCTTCGTACCAGTGTTACGGTCGCTGGTATACTTTTCCCACACTGAATGGAAAACGTTGGACCTCACCTGATTTGAATCGTAACTTTACGCTTCTCTCTTCAAGATACACTTACCAGTTTAGTTTTTCAGTATTTTACTTCAATTCTCCTCAGAGACTTTTTTGAACGTTTGTCAAAAGCACAGGCATCTCTTGCCGTTAGTAATATTGCAGTGATTGGTCTTTTTTTGTTTGTCAAGTTGTGGTTTGAGTTGGCAACACCATCTTGCAGGGTTTTTGATATAACTGAATCGGTCATGTTAGGCCACGACCTTGTACTGGAACATGTCGGGGGAAAGAAAGGGCAGGGAAAATATCACTACGCATAGTTGCAGTTCGGTTCTTCATTTATTGTTAAACCTTCATATAACTTATTATGCTCGAGTGCTGCTCACCAAAGTTCATTCTGTGGGATGAGGAAGTTCCCTGTTGAGCTGTTTGCAAGGAAGGAGCAGGTGGCCCTTCGGTATTAAGTAGTAGAGGGATCCTTGAGTCAGCCTGGGCTGGGTGAAAACCCGATCTCAGGCCTGCTTGGACGGGGTTTCAGAGCAGGTTAGTGTATGTTGCCAGAATAGGTATATAGGTTATAGACTTCATTGGTTGCCCCAACCGTGGGGGAATTTTCTAGCAGTGCCCCTAGATTGTAAGTGCCTTGCTCTTGGTAGTCGGCAATTTGTGGGTAGATTTGCTTGGATAGAGATTTGTATGGGCAATCACTCCTTTAGCCGGGGAGGGTGTAATAAATGATCCGTTAATTTTCTAAATTCCAGGTTCCGCGGAGTCACTGTTCACATGTATTTTACAAATATCTCCTTATGGCCCAGTCCCATAATCCAGGATTTTTCACTTGGTTCTGCTGGTGACAGGGGTTGACATGTATATAACCTCAATTAGTATCCTCCTATTATCATGTAGAGTTCATTTCGAAGAATATAAGTAGTTAATGCTTATTAGATACCCCAATTGTTTTGGATCTCTTACAAGAACTGTATTATGTAGTGCCTGCGCTGCGTGGACTTTTGTTTAGTTCTGGGGCGAAAATGCCTCTTGTGGCTGTATTTTGCAGCATTCATTCATAAGTTGTTATTGACACGAGTTGCTATTCATTGACAGTCAGATCAGAGATTACACATTCTATGTACTAGAGTCATTTAAATGCAGTACAGTAATAGGGCAGTGGCGGTTCACGCTTTACGACGACAGGACCGTTTTTATATAGGGTCTCAAAATATTCTTCTTAGGACAGGATAATGGTATAGTTTTTTGTAAAGTCCTTTAGTTCTTAGAAAGACAGGAAAGACTCTTGTAAAATTGTCGTTTGTAGAGTGATGTGGCTGTTTATTGTAAATATAAGTTGAAGGAAAGGAGTTTTTCGATTTGTTCTCCGTTATTGTGTTACTTACCTGGCAATCAATATTACGTCATCTCGGGCCAAGAACCTCGCCTGGCGCTACCGAAACATTGACACGGAGCTATGGAGTCTCAATAAATCGCAGTTAAATAACAGCAGGTTACAATATTATATGATTATAATTTTTTTTGTAATTATCTGGTGTTACCAGGTGGTGAAGGAGGAATCATGCCCAAAAGTGCAGGGAGAATTAAGCATGCCCTTATTTGGAAACAAAAACGTCCAACAATCTTCGAATGAGACACCACCCCTCCATTGTTGGTTTGCTGCTGAACGAATGCTCAAGGGGGTCATCTGGGCAGTCATCATTTCAGTGTTGTTATGGGCTGCTCTCAACATAACCCACCCCCCCTAACCTCCCCCCCCCCCCTCCCATTCCTCTTCTCCTACTTACACAGTAACTGACAGCTTTCCACATCATCCTTTGGCGTTGTGTCTGGGCAGTCATCATTTCAGTGGTCGGATGGGCAACCTATGTGCGAGTTGTTCCATCTCCATACGTAGAGTCACTGCATGGTCCCGCAGCGGTCCGGAGCTTTAGTAGGGTCAACGGAGAAAAATAACAAGCTATTGAAGATCAAACCCCTTTACCTGGAGCAAAATGTATTCTCAGCTGTGTTGAGCAGCTCAGCAGTCGTCCGCGTCTCTCTGTTTGTTCGTTTAGTTTGTTTTATCGATTCGTCGTGTTCAGTCATAACTCCTGAACTGTACATTCGATTAGGTACAAACTTGGTGGGTGGGTGCAGCTGCCACCAGCCAGAAAAAAAAAGTTTGTTCGCTTAGTGAAATATATGGTGACTGAATCAATTAGGTACCTAATTAGTAGAGACCGGATATCAGATCAGCTCAGGTGGCAGAGCTTCAGACTGTTGATTGAAAGATTGTTGTGAGTTTGAAACCCCACGAACCAATCAGCCTCTCAATGTTGTCCTGGGCAAGACACTCCATCTCCATGCCCCTCTTCACCCAGGTGCTAAATGGGGACCTGTGAGGAACTTGAGTACAACGGGCGCTGTATTAGCTACTGCAACAAACTCTCTGGATTGTTGGAGTGGCTACCATTTTCCTATAAACAGGGTAATCTCTGTATAGTGCTTTGAGCACAACCGTGGGAATACGCAAAGTTATACAATTTTTCAGGATTCTGGTTACTATTCATGCCTCCTTCTATCGCTCCCTTTTGCTGCTTCTGATAGTCTATATATCTGTGTTGGGTGATGGGCACCGTCACCCATCTGTCTTTGCCTACCAAGGAGGTAGAGGAGGTGGAAGATGAGTAGAAGGGGAGGGGGGAAAGGGTCCAGGGAGGGGGATGGATCGAGGGTGGGGGGATTATACCTGTTCTGTGTGATGGCAATGCCTCCAAATTTCTGCCTTACGTGCCCCATAGGTAGAGGGGCGGAAGATGTGTAGAGGGAGAGGAAAATGGGTAGAAGAGGAGGGGGAGAAGAGGAGGGGGTGGGTTGAAAGCGAAGGGGGATCGGTTGTGGCAATGTCCCTAACCTGTTGCCTTGCCTGTCTGGAAGGTAGAGGGGGTGAGGAATGGGTTGAAGGGGGATGGGTAAAAGGGGTGGGTGGGTTGAGGGGAGGAGGGCGGTTTGATGGGGGGAGTGGTTGAAGAGGAGGGGGATGAGATGTTGGAAGCAGGACTATGTCTGATTTGGGTGATGACAATGTTCCTGAATTTCAACCTTTTCTACCCGGTAGGTAGAGGGGAAGGGGTGTGGGTCGAGGGCGGACTATACCCGAGTTGGGTTATGGCAATGTCCCCAACCTGTTCCTCCCCTGCCTGGAATGTAGAGGGGGTGAGGGATGGGTAGAGTGGCAGAGGTATGGGTAGGAGGGGAGGGGGGTGGGTAAAAACGGGCGAGGGATGATTGATGGTGGATAAGGGATGGGTGGCAGGAAGACCAGATTATACCTGTGTTGCATGATAGCAATGCCTCCAAGCTTATGCCTTACCTGCCGGTGGGAGGAGGATGGGTAGAAGGGGAGTGGGGATAGGTAGAAGGGGTGGGGTGAGTTGAGGGGACGGAGGGTGGTTTGAAGAGGAGGGAATGGGATGTTGGGGGGCGGAACCATACTTGAAGTGGGTGATGACAATGCCTCTGAACGGTAGGTAGGTGGGGGAGGGGGGGGTATGGGTCGAGGGCTGGGATTTACCTGAGTTGGGTAAGGGCTATGTCCCCAAGTTTCTGCCTCTCTTGTCTGCTTGTCACCACGGTTTGGACCAGCTGTGTGCAATCAACATCTTTGGGTGGTCTCTCTGTCATGGCAAAGAAAGAGGTTTTTCCATGTTTTCTTACACAGGACAACTAGGTGAAGGTATATAGGATTGACTGTTTGGATTCATGTAGGCTTCCTGGATTCCAAGAAGATTGGTTTAACAACCAGTTCCACTGGCCTTAGTAACTAAGGTGGCACATAACCGGTCCTGTTCTGAAGAGGCTGATTGTTACTCTTGACTAAGAAAGACAATTTGAAGCTCCTGCCAAACCTCTGGACTGGGAGTCCCACATTCTGCAATTGTGCCTCAGTTCTGGATATGCACTACTGTCAACCATGGCCCCATCATCTAAACCACAACTGCTGCCAATACTCACCCCCCCCCCTCCTCCCCCCCCCCCCCCCTCCTCTCATTCCATTACAAGTTAATGAAGTGTAGTTGGTTCATGGTAAACGAGCTTCCATCCTCAAAACAGAAGCAGTTCTCAATTTAGACAAAATTTTCCCAACAACCAAATTGTTGTGGCTTGTGTTTAAACTGTCACTAGTTTTCAGAATGGAACCAATCCGTCCCATTTTTCACTTCGGGGATAAATACGAGGGTGCCGAGGTCTTTTGCTGGCATTCAACACAGATGATGTCTTCAGAGGTCTTAGGTGCACAAGGACCGAGGCCCCGCTCGTTTCTAAATACAACTTGGATTACGAAAGAACTGACTAACACAATGTGTTTGGCTTCAATTCTTGACATTCAATGACCTTCTTCCTATAAGGTACTGACATGGTGAACCTCCAGTCTTCACATCATCAGAGTACCACAAATAAGTATAGTTCAAGTCAGAGGCAAAAGTGTCCAAATATATTTACACAACACACAGCATAATCCGCTATATGCAGTTTTGCACTGTTCATGCTTGGAGAGCTCAACCTTATAAGTATAAAACTTCAGGTCGAAAGGTAAACCTGACATGCAGCAGATTACAATTAATCTGTAACCCCCTGATTATGTACACCAAGTCGCAGCTATACAACCTCTCAGTTAATATCCAAGACATAACAGATAACCGCCTGCTGGATAAAGGTTTTTAAAAAAAATTTTTTTAATTATTCATAATAATGGACATTCCTACCTTAGAGGTAACTTCATTGTTACCCACGCACATGGCATGTGACTAAAACATGACAATTTGTATCTACAATAATGAACATTGCTCACCTTTGAGGTCACTTCATTGTTATACCCATGCACATGGCATGTGACTAAAACATGACAATTTGTATCTACAATAATGAACATTGCTCACCTTTGAGGTCACTTCATTGATACCCATACACAAAATTTGGGGGGGGGGGGGGGGGGGGGGGGCTGGGGACTAAAACAAGACAATTTGTATTCTACATAATGAACAATTGCCTACCTTTGAGGTCACTTCATTGTTACCCACACACATGGCATGTGACTAAAACATGACAATTTTTATTCTACAATAATGAACATTGCTCACCTTTGAGTCACTTCATTGTTATACCCATGCACATGGCATGTGACTAACACATGACAACTTGTATTCTACAATAATGAACAACTGCCTACCTTTGAGGTCACTTCATTGTTACCCACGCACATGGCATGTGACTAAAACATGACAACTTGTATTCTACAATAATGACAATTGCTCACCTTTGAGGTCACTTCATTGTTATACCCATGCACATGGAATGTGACTAAAACATGACAATTGTATTCTAAAATAATGAACAATTGCTCACCTTTCAGGTCACATCATTGTTTACCCACGCACATGGCATGTGACTAAAACAAGACAATTTGTATTCTACAATAATGAAAAATTGCCTACCTTTGAGTCACTTCATGTTACCCACGCACATGGCATGTGACTAACACATGACAATTTGTATTCTACAATAATGAACAATTGCCTACCTTTGAGGTCACTCATTGTTACCCATGCACATGGCATGTGACTAAAACATGACAATTTGTATCTACAATAATGAACATTGCTCACCTTTGAGTCACTTCATTGTTACCCACGCACATGGCATGTGACTAAAACATGACAATTTGTATTCTACATAATGAACAATTGCCTACCTTTGAGGTCACTTCATTGTTACCCACGCACATGGCATGTGACTAAAACATGACAATTTGTATTCTACATAATGAAAAAACCAATGTTTTTTGCCTCACTCTTGAGGTCACTTCATTGTTATACCCATGCACATGGCATGTGACTAACACATGACAATTTGTATTCTACAATAATGAACATTGCTCACCTTTCAGGTCACATCATTGTTTACCCACGCACATGGCATGTGACTAAAACATGACAATTGTATTCTACAATAATGAAAAATTGCCTACCTTTGAGGTCACTTCATTGTTACCCACGCACATGGCATGTGACTAAAACATGACAATTTGTATTCTACAATAATGAAAAATTGCCTACCTTGAGGTCACTCATTGTTACCCATGCACATGGCATGAGACTAAAACAAGACAATTTGTATTCTACAATAATGAACAATTGCTCACCTTTGAGATCTCTTCTCAGTTGCTGGAAGAGTTGTTCTGTGGAATGTTTACTGCAAGCAAGAAAAGTAACAGGACAAGTCAAACACCAGTGCCAAGTATTTGAGAATGTGGAGAATATGTGACCTAGCACCAACTGTACTCTCTCAGCAACAATGCCGTCAGCATAACTCCTTTTTCGTCTTTTTTTTTTCAAACCCCAGCTGATGCCCAGTCACAGTTGATTTGGATTCACCCATCTGCCCATACCATCATCAGGTTGTTCCTGTTAAAGCTAGCCAGACAGTACATCCATATGCCGAGGTACTCTTTAAACGACCTCTCCACGTGTTTGTTGTTTCCACAGTTGGAGCAGCACATGGAAAACAATTAGTTACCCCCATTCTTCCAGTCGTGTTTGGCTTCCAGTTGAGGTCAATGCATTCACAGATCTGCTTCAAACAAGACAGCTTAAGAGAGGCTATACAACCCATACCCCAAGTTGGAGGTCCTAGCATGTATCCTGGTGAAATATTTCAATTTACTTCGGAGAAATTTGAGGAATCTATGACATCACAGGGGGGAAAACAAATGCTGCATTTTTGCGCTATGATATCAGAAGCGAAAAAGGTATCACTTGAAACGTGATGCGAGTATTCTTTGACTGAGAACATTTCATATGTTTTTTAGTTGGTCCCATCTATAATTTGCTTGGTACAAAATTTCAAAAGTACATGTTTTTTACCATGACTTTGTATTATGGAATCCTCTTTGTGTCCCCTGTGATGTCACAAGGCAATTTGCAGTGGCTGATTGTCCCTTATCGGTACACTCGAATTGGCTGAAAATTACAGTCTGGTTTCCCTATCAGCAAGCCTGTAAAATTAGTTGAAACTATTCGTTCAGTGCAACTGAACATCCAACTTGTTTTTACTTCTCAACCCTGTTTCAAAAATTTAAAACTATCCAGTTCGGGGTCTCAATTTCCATACAACCAGACAATCCTCAGAGTTGTCAGATCTCATTGACAATCCTATTTAATTGTTTGTTCATCTATTTGTTCGATATTCTGACAAAAATGCAACCAAAATCCAATGTTTTGTTACTTTTTTATATTTTTAGAAGTTTTGAATCATTCAGTCTTCCAATCTCCAATTATCCAAATATGGTGGAAATCCTCACCGTAAGGTTTCCAAAACTCCCATATTATTCAAAGAGCCACCAAATTCCACAGAAAAATTGTGTCTTGTAACTTTCTGCCTTGTCACAAATGAAATTGACACAGCAGTTTCTTTTAATTTCCTGATATCTTGGAAAAAAAATTCTGACTTTTGAACTTTGCTGGAACCCCCCCCCCCCCCTGAAATCCACACACAATGTTGGTAATTTATTGCCTAATGCTAGTAAACAATTGTATATTGGGATTTGAAATCAGTTGGCTGATAGAATGCCCTGAACATCAGCAAAGCAAAAAGGGAGAACTGTCCCAAACTGTCGATGATTCAAAAAATTGTCCCATTTGGTGAGAAATGTGAGTTTTTTGTGATGTTCATCATTGTGTATAATATGAAGTTCCTGGTCCTCCGGTCTTTCCTCACCCAAGTATTCTGTGAAGACCATAGCATCTGAGAGACATGCACTCAAGTGCTCTTTGGGGGTCGTGAGATATGAAAAACAATACTCACCATTTGTCCAGACTCCCTCCTGGTGAGATGTTTTCAATGGATAGTCTTTGGTCCCATCATCATGTGGCCCCGACCGTCTGCCTCGAACAGAGTTCTCGTAACAGGGTTTCAGTCGACAAAAAAACAAGTGCACAAGTGAGCACAGCAGCTCACCTGCTATGCCTAATAATTGTGCTGTGAAGGTCACTTCCAGTTGGTTCGATGATCTATCAGGTTTCTTGACCATTGAGCAACTTTCAACAAATCTGCCATTTGCATGAGTGACGTAAATTCAGCAATTCATCATGTAACATCTCAAGGCATGACACGTTTGAATACCAAAAATTGACCCTTTGACCTCTAGCTTGATAACACTCTTCCATTGTCAATGATAATAATGACACACTTTCATGACCATTCACACGGTTCTGTGTAAGTACAGGCCATTATTTTAACATCGATTAGTGTAATAATGACCAAAACTCTCTCTACGAAAACGGAATGATCCGATAGAAAATTCTAGGGTTCCTAATTAGCCTATTTGTGAAGACTGGCAAATTCAGGAGGATGGTGTGGCCAGATGAGGCGCTTCAAAATTGCAGGTTGCTAGATTGTGGTAATTAGGGTACAATGTTTGCAATATGGGGTAAGTTGAGTATGCTTTCGTAGAATTCCAGATTATCCCAGCCATTGATTATTAGAATAAAGTGGCCAAAATTGGCCTCTGATGACCTTTGACCTCAAATTCCACTACCTCAATAGTACCATTGATCAATGATGATCTGACGCAGCCGTCTTGTCATCTGATCCATTTTGTAGGAAAAGCCCAAGCTGCTTGACCATTCAAACAAAATGGGCAATTGAACCCTAGATGACCTCAGATCTGAGCTTCATGAAACTACCCCCAGTATGTCACATAGGTGACATCGGTCGATGGTAATACTGATCAACCTTTACAGGGATCAATCTACTTTGTATGAATCTAGCCGCTTGACGTTTCAAACAAAATTGTTTCAAAAGACCAGATGACTTTGGCTGAAAATTTCATGGACACTCCATTTTTAATATCCGGGTCAATAATAATACTGACTACCATTTCTGATCATCCGATCCTCTTCTGAGGAGCTGACCCCTATGACCTTTGACCATAATTTCATGAGCACTCCATACCTACCATTGTTTGGATGATAATACTGACTACATTTACGACCATCTTACTATTCTGTGGCATAGACCCACTTGACATTCAATTTAAATAGCCATTTGGCCCCCAGCTGACCTTTGACCTTCGAGATCCTGAACCCCCCATATATACCATTAGTCAATCATAATACCAATTAGCCTACCATGTCCATCCAATTCAACGTGAAGAAGGTCAAACACAGCATACACATATCCCCTCTATTTTCTGGTCGGGTGGAGTATTGAAGGCCCCATTCAGTTGATTGATATCCTTTCTGGCTTGCATACTGGAGATTATTATTTCACTACTTCACAACCACCGTATGAATATAAGCAATTACAGCCTGTCCTAAATTACAAATGTTGGACAGTTTCTTCTCATTTTTAGTTTATAGAAATCACAGCTAGTTATTCATTCGCTGGCCAGGGGAACACCCATCACTGGTCAGGGGAATACCCATCATCCATCACTGGTCAGGGGAATACCATCAGCCATCACTGGTCAGGGGAATACCCACCAATTTCTCTGGCATCTCTTGCAAAGTTCGTTGGGTTTCGAGCCATTCTCTGTGCATGTTTTCAGATTCTGGAATGTTGAACAAATCATACAAGGAATAAATGTTCCGCTAGGTTTATTCTATGTTCCTACTAAAGGAGTAAAAGTTTTGTGGAATGTGACTGAAATTTGTATAATTTGAGGCAATTTACCAAGTTTCACGAAAATCCCGCAAACTGTAAAATTCTTGGCAGTGATTATTGATGTGTAGCAATTAAAGATTGTCAGATGGAATGCTTCAGAATCATTCATACTGAATTGGCAGTGATTATTGATGTGTAGCAATTAAAGATTGTCAGATGTAGTGCTTTAGATCCAAGTCGTGATGACTAGTGAGAACTACACGACAACAGCAACGCAACAGGAAGATTGAAAATTATAGGAACAATGGCACTCACTAATACCGACTTCCGCCTGTATAAGGTAGCTCTCAAGGTCCTCAGCAATGCTGTCGAGAAATATAAAATAGATTAACGAAACATGAGCTAATGTTTGAGTCAGTGGTGCTCATGGTACGGCTATCTATTAGGCTATCAACACTGAAGACCAATTGAATACGTACTCTGAAACAAAGGAGCCCCTGTGGAATCTAAGGAACATAATAACAATATATCTAATTTTTCATTCATCTCCTCATACTACCTCATTGTGTTCCACTTCCGCCTATCATATAATGCAAATAAGAGCAGCTTGTGCAATTCTAAATTCCAACACACCCCACAGCTACCGTATGTGAAGTTGAATATAATTTCCATTCATAGCCTATTCCATTTTCAGGTTGACATATTAAAAAAAAATTAAATAGATAACCTGCCCTTTACTCAAAGGGACTTCACTGGCCAGACCTGGTCAAACAGAACGTCCAACCTGTATACCAGCTAGGCAGCACACAAAATGTTCAGGATGTCTTGTGTCAACCCCGTCTTTCACATGGATTCAACTGTTTTGCCCCTCAAGAGCCTCATATATACAGCTGGGGAGACAGGGCTTAAACTCAGTTTGGGTCACAACAGATATTTGTCTTTCAAAGCAGTAGCTAGAAGCCACAGCAGTACCCCATCAAATCACTTCAGGTCAATGATATCGCTTATATAGCGCTTTTTTGACGTGATCAAAACGCTTCACAGATATTACCCCTATCATTGGTGACTTGTCACACCTGTACTAAATTTATATATTACGCATCTCTAGCTTGTTCACTTCCGACACCATTTCAGTGCGCCAATTCATTGTGTCCCCCAGGAAAATTCTCAATAGGGTGCAGCCACATACGACTCACGCCGACTAATCACAAGTCACCTCACAAGGTCCCCATTTCTAGACGTGGGTAACGTGAGACAGTTGAAGGAGAATGCCTTGTCTATTAAGGGCACTACGGAAAAAAAGCCTGCAGGCTTGTGGGATTCGAACTCACGATCTTCGGATCACATGCCTGGAGCTCTGCCGACTGAGCTAATCCCCCTGCTACAAACAACGTTACAAAGGCGATCAATGACTTGGAGCCATGTGGCCATGTGCAGCAGAGTGGGTATACAAAGGGTATACAAAGGAGGCCAGAAGTCAGGGACACTCATGCAACTATGTGCAGGTCAAATGTTGGTACAGAGGCAATCTCCATCAATGCTCAACATTTGTCTCCATAGAATGCCTTCGAATAGGGTGCATTGAAGCTATGAATCAGAACTAGGTCCAGCAGGTTTACACACTTTTTAGGGCTGAAATCTCAGAGACAAAACACTCAATGTTGTAGCGAAAAGCATGGCAAAAAAAGAAGGGCGATGGGGTGGCCAACCCGGATTTGTGTAATGCCAGGAGCTCAACATGGCATTGGGGTGGTGCATAGTCCATGTGGTGTAAGTTGAATACATGAAATAGATTAGGTTAACCAGAAGCCAGGAGGCATAGGCTGGGATTCCATAGATGCATGCGTAGGTGGTCGGCGGTATGAATGTGGAAATCATAATTTGCGAGGGAGGTTGATATTTCAAAAGTGAATCAACTGTTTAATAGTGTAAAAAGAGCCATGATATCTATAACTCAAATGAACAGTTAAATTGCTTCAATAGGAACATATTCCATGGAATTAGTTTGCCGTGATGCGGCATCATTGCAGCATCTGTACAAATTGTAATTTTGCCTACTCAGTGCTCGTTGTATTTGGATTCTATTTTTGCTGCTACAGAACTCGTCTCCATCCCTCCAAACCAATTGCATGAACATTCATCTCCTTACTCGCGTGAACCTGATATTCATGGGGTCATGCTGCATCCCACATCAGCACTTTTGGAATCCCAGGCTTACTGCTCCCCTGGATGATTCTCATCCTGATAGCCCTGAGCAGAGTTGACTTCATGTACTCATTATGTATGAGCTGCATCCACCAAGGTGAGGTAATGTTACTGTGTTAACAATCTGAAATTACTATCAGTTATTCACACCCCCCCCCCCCCGACCCCCACGACCCCTGGTCTACACTTAAAACAACAGGATAATGAAGAAGCTGCATAACAGACTTCATCTTGAACGAACCAAGCATTCTGACTCATAGCGTAACAAGATTACAGCCTTCCAACATACTCGACTTCAGATGACCTTTGACCGGACCCCACAACAATAGGGAACCTGTACTCACCAATTAGGAACGCAAATACAAAGTATGAGGCTCCAGCAATCAGGCGGGTCAAGTAGTCAAGTTTTAAGTGACAAGCCAGGCATCACAAGTACATATGCACACACACACACACACACACACCACACACACACACTGTCATGATGTCAATGAATCAATAATGCAAATTTGACCCACAGTTTTCCTGTTGACATTTTTCCACGGACATGGCACGTGTAGTGGGTCTGTCTCCATGAAGGCAACTAAAACTTACTGTTCGTTGGTATGAATCTGTGAGAGGACATACCTGACTTTGAAAAATTCATGTTTGCCTGTCATCCTGGTGTAGGCAGTCGTGAGCCTACGTCTGGATTCAGCCATCTCTTTAAACTGGCGCATGTACATCATTCTGAGTAGAACAAAAAACAAGGGATGTATTACTAGACCAGGCCTGGGCTCGGCCCACCTCCAACTCCCTGAGTACCCCGAAGCTGCACCAACCATGAGCTATGGGCATCCCGGCCAGTCACACGGACACGGTGAGCAGGATAGACCGCCGGGAAGTTCCCTCATATGCCCAAAGAGGCGCAGTCGTGATCGCGCGAATCAGGCCAGCTAACCCCACCATCCTTGCCTCCCCGAGAAACCTGGCATCAGTGTTGTATTCAAGCCGCTGCATCGGAGGCCGAGGCCGCACACTCAATGGCAAGGCCGCACCCTCGAGGATAGGCCACATCTTCCGAGCCGAGGCTGGGCAATAATATCACAGCAATTTTTTTTTAATTACCAGTGTTCAAATACATGGAGTTTTGTATTGTCTTCCCATGGCTACAGTAGTCATTACAGATAATATTTGGAGACAAAAAGGTCCAAAAGTACAAACACAAGTTGATATGCAACAAATTTTTATTTAAAGGTCCCGTAAGTGTGAAATGCGTTGTAAAAATGTGATGCTTGTGAGAAATGGTATACATTCTCATCCCATTTACACCACCTTAATGCTTTTGCCACCACAACTACAAGGCATATAGAGGGGATACAGAGCAACTAACTTGATTCTGCTGCCATCTTGGGCTAGGCAGTGGCACTACATCACCATTCACCCACAACTACAGTAGCTTCAAACTAACTACATTTATGGAGTGTCCCGTCCTTGCAAGTTTTTTGCATATGTAGTGCGCAAGATCGAAAGGCACCCCACATTCAATAATTATTGTCAAAAACCCTATGTTTTCTATTGAAATTCATACTTAATTTTCACTTCGAAAACATCTATTCCTGTGGGAGAGATTGCTGTCGTGTATTGTGTTGTGTCGATGGTCCATTTTGGTGAGAAAAAGACCACAGAACCTCTGCTAAATGATGACTTATTAAACAAAATGAAACAATGAAAATACTGACATGACAGTGTGACGCAATGCGTATGTGTGCCTTGTGGCAGAGGTGCAAGTGCATTCAGCACTGTCACGTTGTATCTCTTACCACTAGCGCTAGGCAGCTGTGCACTCTTGCCACTTCACTGATACGAACTTGCATGGCGCACGGCGGGCCGAGTGCAGCGCCATATTTTTTACGGCATTAATTTGGATGGTACCGAGTACGCCACCTTAGTCCAAGTTGTTGCGGTAATCAAACAATCCAGAATCATCATTAGTGAAATAAATCTACAGATATTTTCTTTTTATCCTACTCTAATAGCAAAAAATAATGTCCGGCCTCGGCCCAAAACCTGAGGCCGGAAGCTACGAAGCTGAGGCCGAGGCCACAGCCTCCCGAGGCAGACCTGCCAAAAACTGGCCTCGAGACGCCGGCCCTTGAGGCCCACCTCGAGTCCTCTGACACTGCCTGGCCTTAGATACATGATCCCCTGCTAGTGGAACGAAGGAGATTGGTCAAAAAGGATCAACATCGTCACAGCCAGCAGTGAGCGTCAGCTCACTAGCATATAACCAAGGCATCGCCCCAGGGTCTCGCTTGTTGCGCGATCAGTGTTTTCCAGCTATATTCACACATGCAAAACAGTTACAAGGAATTTAATGTATTGCTTTAAGATTTTGGTATAGGGCATTTAACCCCTTTAATCCTTGATCAATTTCAAATTCCTAGGAACTGCTAATGGCAATGTCTACTGAAGAGTGTAGACATATAAGTTTTGTGGAAATGTGACTACTAATCGCCTGAATTATGCAATTAGAACACAATATTCAACTTCCTATTGATGCATTTGCGCATTTCACATATCTCCAGGATCACACTTAATACATGGGAATTCATCAAACTTGAACATTTGCATGAATTGAACAATTTTATACCACTGCATAATACCCCCAGTGACTTGAGTCAATGTATGTTAGCATTTTGGGGGAATAAACTAAGGTAACCATACCATCAAAGCTTCAGGAAATCAACCACTCTGAAATTTGGGAAACACCGTTCGAAATAGACACACTGCATTACCTCAGTGTTCGCCACCCTATGAATATACAATTTTATATAGTGAATAATCACAAGAGTGCTCTATTCACAGAAATGATGGTGATGGAATGAAACAAATCTGATGACCTGTGAATTTTCGCAAAATTATGCAAATTAATGACCCCATTAGCATATTTGACGCTGCAAATCTATTCAGTACCTCTACTTCATATCCCGCATCTGGATGTGCCAAACCCCGTCACCATAGCACCTACGGTTCATCTGTAATCTTGCTAACAAGCCCAAATAATGAATTACATAAATAGCTTACTATTACCCTTACCTTAACCATACACCCGCTGGCGGTAGAACTGCCAACATTGTATATCCCCCTTGCAATAACCAGTTTCTTTTTTTTTCTGCTTTCCTTAACTGGTCTTGAATAGGCACACTTATTCAAGACTCAAACTTCACCACATGACCACGACAGCCACAGAGGTCAAATTGAGGGTCAGAGGCCACACACATGCAGTCACCAATTATATCACAGGTTACCTTTCAGCCTTCACATATATTTCAATTCTCCGATTACGGCCAGAAAACAGTTTTTCGACCCCTAGTGACCTTGAATGCCCTTAATGACATGCAATTTATGAAAATTGTAACTCTCCATGTGATACATCCCCTCCTGGAGCATTTTGCATCTGATAACACCCCAGTGCCTATTGCCAAAAAAGTAATTAAAATCAGTTTTTGACCCCTCGTGACCTTTATGACCTTCAGACATGGTGGTTTTATAATAAAAATTTGTTCCTCTCCATGTGATGCATCCACTCCTAGAAGCATATTGCATTCCAATGGTCACGCCTAATGTATGCCGAAAAAAAAAGCTATGAATTTTAACTGTGACCCTTGTAACTACCAAAGTATGGTCCGATCGAAGCGGAGTTGGTCGCCTCCATAACGCACACAAAGGGCTATCACATATCCAAAAAATAACCAGTGTCTATTTTTTTTGCCCGTCAACTGCCTCAAATAAGCACATTTTTCAGACTCAACCTTTAACCACAGACACCCGCAGAGGTTCAAATTGAGGTCAGAGTATCTACACACATGCAAGTCAACATAGATCACAATGGTGAACCTTCCATTGGCCTTCACAGAATTCAATTCCTCGATGATCGCCAGAAACCAGTTTTTGACCCCTAGTGACGGATGACCTTAATGAAATGGCACTTTCTTATGAAAATGTAACTCTCCATGTGATACATCCCTTCCTAGAGGCATTTTTTATTCTGATGAACACGCCAGTGCTGCTATTGCCGAGATGATAAGTACCAAAATCAGTTTTGACCTCAAATTGACTTAATGACCCGGATGACATGAACCATTTTATAAAAATGTAACCCTAGAGGGGTTACACCCTGTCCTGAAAATATAAACCACATCAGGGAAAGTCATGGCGTGTGCAGGAACACATACTATTGGCAGTTAATCCCATAAGTACCTTGAAGGACCTTTGTGACATGATGGTTTTTATGGAAAATGATCCCACCATGACGTACACCTGTCCTCAATTTCAACATTGCCAAGCAATGTCAAGGTAAGTTGTTCCAAAATATTAGTTTTTTCCTTCCATTAAGTGACCTTGGAAGACCTTTGATGACATGTCCGTTTTTATAATGAAAATGTTTACTCTCGATGAGATCACGCAGTCCCTACAATCAGAATGTCTCCAAGTAATACTGCCGATGCTATTGCAAAAAGGTATCAAAACCAACCTTTGACCCCTCGTAACTTGAGAACCGAGTGGCCGATTGAGCGGAGTTTGTTTCGTCTATTCAGCACACAGAGCTCGCCTGCTGCCAGATATATCCAAATTTTATAGAAATTGACAGTTGTAATTTTCTTTGCCCTGTTAACCTCGAAAATAAGCACATTCATTCAAATTGAACTTGACCTTTTTGAACCTCATATTCAGGGGTATTTTGACCTGCTGATTCTAAAAATCACCATGACAAATCACTACTATACATCCTAACTGCACTTAATTCAAATTGAAAACTTTGAACTCTGATAATCTTCAACATCAGGCACATGGGGTCAAATTAATGGTTATTTCTATCGTAAGTTACCTTTGAGATCCGAAAATGCCACGAAAATTTGATTCGGGGGCGCAAAAACATGGAAAAGGGCAAATTGGAGTCAAAGGTCACACAGATGGAGTCAACGCGTGACATTCCACAATGGTGCACCTCCCACCTCGCAGACATTGGTTTCCCAGTTATGGGCCAAAAAACCAGTTTTTGACCCCGAATTGACTTTGATGACCCTATTTTACGCTGAAAATCTAATCACAGTTCATCTACCTCATATCCCGCTCTATGGTGCAAAACCAAGTCACCATCGCATCTAACGGTTCATCCGTAATCTTGCTCACAATCCTAAACAATAAATTATATAAAAATAGGCTAATACCTTACTTAATTAGTAGAACTTTGCGTGCCCAAAATCTAATCAGATCGTGTTCACCAACCCCGATGCTACCCCAAATCCTACCCTGAAAATTTCGTCGCAATTGCACTTGCCGTTCGACAGATATCCTGCTAACCAGGAAGTGGTGACACACACACACACACACAACCACGCACACACACACACACACACACAAACCACCCACACCACACGCACACACCACCCACACCCACACACACCACACCACACACACACACACACACAACACAACACACATACACACACCACACCGCCATAGTGACCACTTAAGTCCTCCTCCAGAATTTCATTCTGGGCTAGACAAAACTGGAAACACAATAGAAGCAAAAAACACGGCTTGGTTCTTCTGCTCAGATTCTCCAACAAGGCGATCGCCAAAGAGTGTCTTGCCTTTTTGCGCGATCGGGTGGTTTCTATTTTCACTACATCTTATTCCACACTATACACACCAACAAGTTCATGCAGATCATCGTCATGTGAAACAACATCAATAGTTTCACATATAAACTCAAATCCTAAAATAACTGACACTAAGTTTGAGTCCTTATTACAAAAGTCCCTGAATTGTTTTTTTTTCATCTCTTCATTTTTCCCACCCCTCCACCCCTCTCTCCCTAAATACCCAAATTTGAAATGAAGTTTTATCAACTCGTCACTCACTTCTTTTGACACCCAATCCAGTCTTCTTTGCCTTTCCAAATCATTTCCTTCTTTATTCATTGCCTCTTATTTTTCAAGCGATCCATGGACCTGCCTTCCCCCCCCCCCCCCCGCCTTGCAGCAAACACCCTCGCCCCGGCCGGTCCCACACCCAACAAACTATCCCCCACTCGCAGTCAAAGGATGTCCCAAATAATCTTTAGGAAACTTCACATTAGTCCCCAGTCCCCCAGGCAAAAGAGAGAAGAAAAATGTTACAAGTATTTTTAATGTCTAATCAAAACGCTATCATATTGGTTGTTCAGAGAGGGTTTGCTTTAGGGCGGCTTATAACAGCACAAATTGTCAATGTAGCTATTGTTTACCACCGCGTTCCCAGTGCTTTATTCCATTTATATGATGGGATTCAATCAAAATTCCCACGAACAATAAACACATCAGATTCAGAAAATGTTAACGGATATACCTACTGAGTTTGGCGGAAATTCTTACCAAGTGTAGAATTGAAGCAATTATGCAATTAGGCACCTCACAATGACCTCTAACTGACCCAGTCTGTACCTTCACAATTATCTGGATCAAGGTGAATCACGATCTACCACCAAGTTTTTTGTGGAAATCAAAGCAAACTTCCAAAAATTGCATCTCAATAGCAATTACATGAAACCACCTCCAAGTGACCCGACTTCACCTCTCAAATTTCTCGAACCATGGTCTACCACATCCACCAAGTTTCACGTAAAATCCACAACTTGGAATTCAATAATTTATGCATATATTTTCAGTCTGAAACATCTAACCAGTTCATCTACCTGTCCTTCAGGTTACATTCCAAACTACACATCACTGAGCACATACGGTTCTTGCATAATCTTGCTAACGGCTTCAACAATAAATTACATAAAATAATTAATAAAATAACATAATTACCCAACTTATTAATGACTTTGCTGCCAAAATCCAATCAGTCATGACACCCACCCCCAGTGGCTACACCACAAAATTTTGGTCATAATGGCCTCACGGTTTTGTGAAATCTTGCTAACGAGGCGTGTGACATACACACACACACATGCCCATAGTGCCCGCTGAGTCCTCTTCCTGAATTTCATTCAGACAGACAAAAAGACAAATGTATCAATGATGAATGACCCTTTCATACAGGACATCCATGTCAACTGTACACCTCAGTGATGTGCCCTTCAGCTGTTCACCCAGGTACTTGCATTGTGCAATTGTCATTTTGCAGACATTTCTGCAAATTACTAACCTTACTCATTTGGTTGTTGAATTATAGAATTCAATAACTGTTTCCATACAATTCCCAACTCATCAATAGGTAAGGAATCCTACCTTGCACTAATATTGAAATCAACCACATTTCCCGAACACTGTCATTTCTAGGGGGGACTGATATCTCCAGCCCATCCCTAAAGTACGACACCTGGGGAACAACCCCTCCCCTGCCTCTTCTTCTCCAGGTGTTTGTTTCCATGAGGATAGCTTTCCTCCATGGCACCCATCTCCTGTGCCTCTCGTCATGCTTCAGAGAACAGCATATTCACATCGTCACAGTCTCTCCATCTCCACTCCTCCTCTTCTGCCACTGCCCATCCCACCTCAAACTAATCAACCCCTCCCATATACTGGTGTTTCCCCCCACCCTAGCCCCACCCCTTGAGAAGCTAACCAGCATATTCCTCTTAGATCAGTCCTCTTCTCCATCTCCCATATCTCCTTTCCTCCTTCCCATCTCGAAATTTATTCACCCCCCCCCCAACATGCTCCAGCTGCTGGCACACACCCCTCGGCACAGTTTCTCCTACCACCTTGTTCTCCGTCTTTCGATTATCTCCTCCTCACATGTCATACCTTCATGTGCCCGCCCCCCCCCCCCTCTGCCAATTCCATTAAATGAAAAAGTGCCACTAACCGTCATCACATCTTCTCTAGCATGCACAATGAATAAACAGGTATGACAATAGGCATTACTGCATGTCAGGCGAGATACTACTCACTTCATGGTCCGTACACCCTCCTGAATCTCAACAGCTCCCGTACATCGTCTTACAGACAAAGAGACCTCCTCCCATGATCGGCAGAGTCGTATCCTGCCCCCCGCGGTCAACGCCGTCTTGGGTTCTCCACTGTCGAGTTGGACAATTGTTTGAAACACAGATGATTATTCTGCAGCAATGTACATCAAAATTCTCCACTGTCGAGGTTAGGACATTGTTTGAAACATGCTGATTATATCTGCAGCAATGCACATCAATTCTCCACTGTCGAGGTTAGGACATTGTTTGAAACATGCCTGATTATACCTGCAGCACTGCACATCCAAATTCTCCCCTTGGTCAAGGTTATGACATTGTTGAAACATGCGATTGATCTGCAGCTTATGTTATGTCGAAATTCTCCACTGTCAAGTTATGACATTGTTGAAACCTGCCTGATCATATCGGCAGCCTTTAATGTATGTCTAAATTCTCCACTGTCCTAGGTTAAGGACATTGATGAAACATGCTGATAATATCTGCCGCAATGTATGTCAAACTTAGCCTAACCATCAAGATAAACGTGTGGATATGTATAAGAAACGAAGCGTCAAGAATCGTCAAAAATTGGCATACTCCAATTATCGTTACTACCAATTTCGAGAATCATTAACTTATTGGCCGTATAGCAATAGACTTTCGTCTTAATATTTTTGAAGACAAAACTGATCAGCTTTTACTGGATAATAAATCAGTTACAATGGACGATAAGGTGATGGCTCCTACAGAACACTGCTTCTAGGAGTAACGATTGAGAAAAGCAATATTTTAAACTAAATATACAAATTAATAATAAATGGTAGCAAATCAACAAGACAAACAATCAGTTTGTATCAAGTGGGGTGTTCCTTCACAAACTTCCATCATGGTTTTCTTTCCTTCTCCATGATCCATTGTTATCATACTAACTCTCAGCATCATGATCATCACACTCGTTCCAACCTGTTCCAAGGAAAAGAAAAACAAGGGATCGACAAGTGTCCCACCTGTGATGCGAACGTTCAGTGTTTGTATTATTCACTACCAAACACCAACTAGTTCTGCAGCCCATCCGTCATGTGTCAAATGAACATCACATCTTTTCACATATAAACCATATAATACACCATAAAGAACCAGAAAGCCAAAAGGCTTAGGTATTCCTTGACCTCCTTCGTACAACCTATAGCTAGAGCACCAACAAATGGGAGGTTTCACCAGTTCATTATGGGCACCATAACAAACTGTTTTGCTGTTTATCCCAACCAACCATAGGGTTCCTATATTCCTATAGAAAGCTACACACTGAATTCGCGATTTTCAGACTTTGACCTATGGCAACCTCAGATGAACTCTGGTGACCTCTGACCGCCAAATAATAGAGTTCATGTACTCTCATGGGGAACCCACATCCAAGTGAGATTCATCCTTCCTCATACTTCCTCATACAATTAGTCTCAAATGTTTCTTTGCCTTATACCTCCAGTGTTGTTCAATATAAAGGAGTAATTTGTGGCAATTCATGACCTATACCAAAAACAATGGTTTCCTGTGCTCCCCATAAGAAAGCTACACACAGAATTTCAACCTGATCAGACCAACCATTCTGGACTTATCGTGTTTTACAAGGTTTTCAGACTTTGACCTCTGGTGACCTCAGATTATCTCTGACTGACCCCAAAACAATAGGGTTCATGTACTCATCATGGGGAACACCCATAACCAATTATGAAGCTTCACTCTCCAAGCGGGGTCAAGTTATCGTGTTTACAAAGCCAAACTTGGCCAAAATATCCACTTTTCCTTTTCCACAATTTTCCTATTTTTGACTCAAATTCAAAACCCTCACCGACCTTTACCCAAACAATAGGTTCCTGTGCTTCCCAAAAGCTAATCAACACACCACATTCATTCATTTCACTTTTCAACCTGACTCAGACCAACCATTCTGACTCAACGTGTTAACCAGGTTTTCAGACTTTGACCTCTGTGACCGTGCAGATGACCTCTGACCTACCTAAAACGAGAGGTTCATGTACTCACATCCTGGGGACACACATACCAAGTATGAGCTTCATATCATCCTTCAGTTGGGTCAGATTATTGGTGTTAACAAAAGCCAAATTGGGCCAAATATCACTTTTCACAAATTTTTTCCTATTTTTGAGAACCAGAATTTCAAATTCACCCTCAACCTATCCCAAAAAACACTGGGTTCCTGTACTCCCCATGAGGAAGCTATCACACCAATTTCAACCTGATCAGACACCCATTCTGGACTTATCGTGTTTACAGGTTTTCAGACTGTTGACCCATCTGGTGACTCATGACCTCTTACCTGATCCCCCAAAAATCGGGTTCATGTACTCATGCATGGGAAACACAACTACCAAGTATAAGCCTGACCTACTCAGACCCGATCAGTTATCGTGTTTACAAGCTGGCTTCCACACCCACACACCACCACACACACACCCTATCCTTGTCTATGTGGAAAACCAGGTTGTGTTTTTTTAACCCCACCCATGAGGAAACAATACTTATCATATCCAATGCGTATCCTCCGAAATAGCCAGGAGAACGACTCTCTTCACATGGCCACCGAGGTGTAAGCTCCTAACCTGAAAGCTCCCCAGAAACGAGGTTCTGTACAATTTAATTAATAACAAAACTTACAACACGTGTGTAATCGGGTAAGACTTTCTACGCATAACCGAGGACGGTGTCAAATTGAGTCACCAGCACATTTTCCTCCCTTCCCCGAAGGGGGTTGGGCAGGAGCACACCCTCATTACCCTATTCTAACCGAAGCATTCCTCGTTTGTCGGTGGGTACCACCTCGTGGGAGCAGGTGTAAAACCTTATGTGTTACACCTCGGTTTCCACCAACCATTTAACAAACTAACACACACACACACACAGACACACACCACACACTGGACTGCATAGATTCCTCTGACCTTCGTCAGGAATCAAAAATGTTACAGTATTTTTGTAGGTCTTAATCAACCTAATCAAACTGGTTGGGTAAAAGAGGGCTCTTGCTTGTTGGGCAGCTTATAACAGCAGAAAAATTGTCACATGAGCCCTGTTTCACCCAAGCGTAACCCATCGTGCCTCATGCTTATACTACAGATCTATGATAGGATGGATTCAATATCAATTTCATGAACATCCAACACATCAGATCCAGAAAATGTTTCAAGACCATACCACCTAACTGAGTTTAGCAAAATTCTTACCAATTGGAAATTGGAATAAATTATTCAAATAGGCACATAAATGACTTCTACTGACCCAGCTTGTTACGAATGAATCAGAAGCAACGGTGGATCCATCTATAACAAGTTTTGTGGAAATCAACAAACTTTCAAATTGTAAATCATGCAAATCAGACACAATGAAATACTTCGCAGTACCCCGACTGCACTTTTAAATTTCTCGGGAACCATGTAGACCATATTCACCAATTTTGGTGAACATCTACGAACTCGAAAATTCGCATAAATTATGCCAATTAGACTCACTTACTCAGCATCTTTCACGATGAAAATCTAATCAGTTCATCTACCTGTCATCCAGGTCCTACATGCCAAACTCCATCAACTGTAGCACCCAGGTTCTCGCGTAAATCTCGCTCAACGAGCTTAAACATAATTCACATAAAAGGAGCTAATTACCCAAACTTAATTGATGACTTTGCTGGCCCCAATAAATCAGATCATGTTCACCACCTACCCAACCCCGTGCTACACAATGAATTTCAAATCATAATCGGCCTCCCGGTTTGTGAGATAATCTGCTAACAAGAAAGTTAACAACACACAGCACACACATCACACCCAACACACACACCACCCACACACACACACACACGACACACACACACGACACACCACACACACAAACACATACATACGCGGCCGAAAGTGACCACGTCGGCGAGACAAAAAAAGGAAAAAACTTCCCAACTTCCAGAGAGCAAACTACTGGCTATTTGGCACAGATCATACCAAAGCTCCTGGTAGGCCCCCACTCCAAGTCTTAGTGAAGTGCATTGCCTAAGGCACAATCAAAAAAATATGTATAATGAGCGTCAACCAAGTCCAGAGCACCGCAGACTGCAGTGATCCCTGGGGTTTCCGCCAGCGGGTTAGTATGGGGATGTCCCCCCCCCCCCCCTTCTTTTCTGATTTCTACGTTATTGGAATGTTTTCCCCATTCCTTTGTATTATTCCCACATGCGAGTATACCTGGAGGCTCTAGCAGCGAGCATCACCTTGAACCATCAAGGGGTTCGTCGAGACCCCTGGACCACCGTGAATGAGGCGATTGTGAAAACCGTCGGCAGCATATTTGAGCAAACTAGGGACGTAACTAGCCAAATTTTAGTGGCCAGCTCGATGGTACCACCTGCGTCAATTTACCTACAGGTGACAATTCTGGCATTTGACTGTTGTTTTCTGGAGTAAAATTATGACTTTATTATTCAGTGCAGGTTGGCTAGACCTAAATTTGCTGTGAGTGCCGGTTGGTCATGCTGAGTGCTGGCCTGGGCAGGAATTCATATTTAGTTAACGGGAGCTCTGTTCGGGGAAATTGGTGAACAATTGCCTTCAAATGGACTTCCCTACACTAACTATATGGCTCTGTGGCTTCTACATCTGGGGGTTATTTTGGGAGTTTGAGGGTTACTGCCCTGAGCCCTGGCTAAAACCCGGCCCTAGTGCTGCTACCACCACCAGCGCTGACGCACTACACCCTGAGAGTGCCTTACCCCGTTTTTGCTGCCATGGGGGGCAGTGGAGTCAGCCTGAGGTCCATGTCATAGTCCCGCCTCTAACGGGCTTGCGGAAGAAGAGTAGTCTGGTAGAGCCCCTCCTGGTAAGAGACAGGATCAGAATCAATTAAAGTGTTTAATGACACATTAACATGGTTTATAAATGTCAGTTTTTTGAACAGTTTTAAACTATTTTCACCACTAATTTACATAGTGTCAGTAGGCGTCAGCTAAGGCAAGACAAACATCCAGCCTGGAAAACAGTTGAGTTGGTGGCAATTGGAACACATTCCAAAATGTTGAAACCAGTTGAAGTCAATTGGTTCTCAGCCATGTTTTGGTGACTGTTTCAACTGAACTTGTATGATTGAACAGACCAGTTTTGGTACAGCGGACACCGGCGAGGTGGATTATCAACTGAATGCCACTGGGACAACCTCCCTGGGAAATGACAACTGCCATCTCTTACAAAATGAGGCATAAGGGTAGGGTCCGCCGACCATGGATATCCTCTCTGACTGTGGATATAGCTCCATAACACTAGGCTGCTAAACCAAGTATATACAAACTTCGAGCTGGAGAAGACATGTGTGAACACATTTCCATGATACAGCAGCTCACCAACTGTCTCATCCTTCCTCTTGCCAGATTACATTTGGTCACATAATTTCCCACGCTACTGCATGCGATTCCATTCCCCCCCCACACTGTGATTAATAATGATCCACCCTCTCTTTTATTTGATTCCTTGTTCCGGCCTTGTACTGATGGTTAGTAATCCCTCAATGCAGAGGTCCTATGAACTAGTTTTGACAGGCAACAAATCACATGATTGGCTGAGCCTGGGTATATACATTGGATAGTCGGAGGTGGGTGAATGTCTCTCAACAGTGTATTTGATGAGTGAAGCCATATCGTTTCCTCCTGGAGGCGTGGACCGCATCAGGGAGCCCGACCAAGCACTGGACAAAATTTTGAAAACCTATGATTGTAATACCTCCATATAATTATAAATCCTTTCATCCAGAAGTAGGCCTATGAACTGTAGCCTACTATTCCGTGTAATCAGTGTTAGTGTTAGGCAGTGGTAAACTCTGTATTCCAGAGACTTATTGTGGTCCAAATAATCCTAGAATCACTAACAATCCTGGGATCCTCCATCCGTGGCGTCCTTCCGTTCGGAGGTACCATTTCCCTAAACACTAGCTTCATACAAGGTCAGTATTAGGCTAGGGTGAGGACCTGTCTCCTCATGACACACAACGAACTTCGCAACTGTCTTTCCCCCTGCCCTTGGCGGAGAGATGGTTATACTCTCTACTTGCTGAAGGTACATTTCCCATAACACTAAGGCTGTTGTACAAGTCAATCGTTAGGCTAGGAGGACATGTCTCTCACCAACTGATCTTCCTCCTCCTATTGGTAGGTGGGTTCCCGTCTGCATCGCTATCTTTCCTTCTGGTAGTATGAGTACCTTTCCGCTATGGGTATGTTTGCCTCCTCCTTCTCAGCGAGGTTCGCATGGAGGTCAGTGACAGTGTTGATGTCCTTGTCCTGGGTAGTCCACAAGCCTTTTCGGGTCATGTCCAACACGATATACTCCTTGCAAGAAAACAAAAGTTCAAGAAAATGAGGATAGTTGATATCAATTAACACAAGGCTAGTTCTTGACAGTCTTTTATGAGTGAAAACTGACACACATTCTCTGTGCTGACCCAATAACTCAATGATGGGCCTGACCTAAGGAACTGTTGTCGTATGTTAAGCGGCGTTTCCATGCACGCGGGAGGGCGGGTCGGCGTCTAAAATCGCTCATCATTATCTCAATTGAGGCCGTTTCCCCGTGCCCCTTGGCGTCGGAGGGGTAGCTTTTTCCCCTCAATCGGTCTTTACCTTTTTTTTTCCCCCACCGGGAGTTCGTAAGCGATTTCCAGATTCCCTGCAATCTTACCGGCTATTGTTAAGCCAGATAATGGAGATAGAAGGAAATTTCATGTTCAAATAATGTTCCAAACAACATTCAATACCTGGTTTGTTCACACTCAGGATGAGATTTTTTATAAAGATTGCTCTTTTTTAATCCGGCCACACACCTCTTATTTAACACAACTGGTTAAAACCATTGATTATGTCAAGTAGTTGCTAAATAAAATCTCTCCAAACCTGTCAATTGTGCAGTTTTAATCGTTGGCCCTATATCGTTGACATTTAGAACAACGGTTTTCATAAAATAAAACCGGGTGTTTAGTCTTAAAACATATATGCCGTCAGTGTTTGAATAACTAATCATAACCTACTAGAATAATAGCTACAAATCGTTTCCTTAATAGCGCATATCCACACTAAAAGTGAAAGAGGTGCGTGACTTCGAGAAACCTGCCCCGCCGCGTCCCCGCCCGCGTGCCTGGAAACGGTCACGTCGCATTGCCGGTCCCCCTCACTACCGCCCTCGTGCATGGCAACGCGGCTTTTTCGAATATAGTAAGTTTGGTAACATTGTTCCAGGTGGCTAGTAATCACTCCTAGACATGGCTGAATTGTCAGCTAGTCTGTGTTCCAGTGCAACTAAGGGCCACATCAAAATCTAACCTACAGACACCAACTACTCAACCTAGGCTGGGGGCCCTTAGCTGCACTGAAACCACCACTTCCAATCACTCAGGTCTCCTTCAGGAAGTGAGTCATTCCCCCCTCCCCAACCCCCTGAGGTACCCACAATAGCTTTTTCCAACCAGGGACTTTGAATGAAGAATGGAAGGGACAGTGAATGAACAGGAGTCATTGGGTCATCCAATATATTTTAGCAGTAGAACATTAATGCATAGTTTTCATATTTAATATCATAGTCATCATTCAGCTACAGTTTGGTTACCTGAGGTGATGGGGGCTATGTCAATGTTCCCGGGGTTCCATGTTCCTGAGTTCAATGTTCCTGAGGTTTAATGTTCCCACCTCAGGAACATCAGACCCCGAGGAGAACATTGAACCTCGTAAATTTGGGTATCATTGAACTTATACGAAACGGGGGACTCGAACCCCGGGAACATCAAACCTTGTAAACTCAGGTGCCATTAAAACTTATACACAAACGGGGAACATCGAACCCCGGGAACATCGAACCTCTGGAACATCAGACCCCGGAACAGCGAGTAGAACCCTTACCCAATACCATAACATGATTATCTACATGCTAGTATAGGCCCTCCACATCCTTCTAATCAACAGTCATCATATTTAGAAGGGGTATAACCTACACAACACACATACACAACATTGCACACCAGTAGATTTGCATTTGCGTAGATTTCATTTTTACCTCTGGCCTCTGGCAATAAAAGAAGCTTACCTGTGTAGCGACTATCTCTTTCACCATGCCATAAACCAGTGGTGTTCTTGTATTGCCCATCCTCTGCCCCCGCCTGTCCCTCTTCATTGGATCAAGAAGGAGCATGTGCTTCAGCCACACCTCGAAGACTTCCGAAAATTCCTGGAAATGGCAGTCAAGAGCATCGGTCAATTCGTTCTTAACAATGGAACATGTAAAGTGTGAGAGCCTATCAGAAACCTGAAGCAACCAATCGTACTCTTCCATATCTGTTTTCTACAGCCGGAAACTTCTCGACAAAACACATATGACCTATTGATGCAGTCTGTGGCTGCTCAAGTCACCTTTTGCCTAGCATTACAACGTTGATCATAAGTTTTCTGGGATGGAGGCGCTAACTTGCATGGTTGGCATCAGGTTTGCCCATTTTTGGGGCGTAGAGCTCTTCCCAGTCAATATAAGAAATCTGTGCTCTCATGACTTTTTCACCCCAAATTCTGTGATATTCAATGCAAAAAGCAGGCCTATCACCTGACAGAAAATTGCACATGCAAGTCACCTGGATATCAGAATATATATTATACTGAACATTTCTGCACATTTATTCAAATATCATGACTTCTAAGAGAGCAAAGTGAGCCATTCAAGGACTTCCCAATAACCCTGTGTAACAGCTAGGTAATGGTGCTCAAAATTCCTAGATTTGTTTCAAGAAATCCTCCACCATTTTGGTTTTCTTGAGGTGCCATTTGCATCTAGTTCTGGTTCCTGCATCATGTGCTTGGAGGTCTCATAGACCCCCCTCTTTTTACCCCTTCACAAAAGGGGGAGCCCCCTTCTTAAAAATCAATAAGTAGTGCATCAGTGATGGAGTGCTGTTACACAGTGGAATAATTTGTTGTCTCCTCAAATAGCTTTTCAATACAGCGTGGTCAAACTGCACCTTGAAATCTACACCCAAATTGCGATGCGGTATCGGGGACCCTGAGACAGAAGCTCTGGTTTGGACTTGCAGCCAAGGTACTCTGACCTGGATGGGAGAGGGGGGGGGGTGCAGGGCGGCAGGAACGATGCCAGTAACATACAAAGGGAACTTGGCACAAAATACTGAAGAAATTGGCACAAGAAGGGTGGGAATTCTCCGGGGAGATCTCCAACCAAAATCAGTGCACTCCACACTAAGGCAGGAATTCAACCAATGAGTTCAGGTGAATGGGGTCGCCAATTGAGAGGAGTCAGGTGACTACGGTTGCTGGGGATGCGGCTGTTTCATATTCTGGTACATTTAGCAAGGGCAAGGGCTAATGGTTCACAGGTAATGGGACAACTGCAGTGAATTCAGAAGACGCTAAGCCAAAAGTCCATAAAAAATGACTATATTAGTGTCAAGACCTACTATGTCATCCAACGATCCATCAAGCAGCCCTAGAAATAGAGGATGAAACAGTAAGGCGGGAGAATAGTAGAGCGGTATCATGTGTCGCTTGCATGCAACAGGTCCCGGGTTTCAAATTCCAGCCGATCAGCACCGGGCATTTTTCCAGAAGTGGCTGTACTTGCAGTTCGACAGGCGTGTTCCTGGTTTAGGTCCTGGTCTGCTGTGCGGCAGTGGGCTTGGTAATTTCGGGGGGTTGTCTCGGGGGCACTTGCAATAGGTTCGTCGGTCGGCGTGAGGCGTCGCCGTTCGAACCTATTCTGCGCCTCAGGTTTGAGAAAGTGGTAAGGTCTGGAGTTCACTGATCGTCCACGCGGATGGGGACGTAAAATTGCGGTCCCGGGAGCAAGGATTGGTGTCACTCACTCCTGCCTTGTTATCATCTAGCACTAGTCGAGAAGAGAAGGCGAGTTGTCGCCGCTGCTCATCCACGATCAAAAATTTGGTTAGGGTTCCACGATGAGTCAATTGGCTTCCTGAACCGTAGCAATCAATCCAATCGAATCAAATCAAATCGTGTATATGAACGCGTAAAGCACAAACCTTGAGATGTTGTTATGTACAGGAAGATTTTCTGAGAAATTACATTGCCTGTTGGGAGAAGAAGAATATTCTCATAATAGCATTTCACGGAAACCAATAGTGCAGTTTTCAACATGAAGCCTACCTCTATTCAAAGTGTTGGATGGGCCTGTCCCATATGCACAGCCTTATGGTAGGGTACGGTAGGGTATGGTCCTTAGCTACCACCTACCAAGACTGACCAGTACCATGGAACAACAGGAACAGAATACCCTCACAGAATACTCCAAAATTATTCAAAAAGCAGAACTTAACAAATTTGTAGTTCCTATTCATGGTCTTGACCAGGAGTCTGGTCTCTCCTTCAATTGGGCCTAAAACTGGAAAGGTGTTGTACTTTCTTTTTTCCAGAGCTGTTAAGTGTGTGTCAGTGGAGTTAGAATTTAGTGTGATAAACCCCGTTTCAGAGAATAGCTCTGCACATAGCGTCTTATCCCCCTGCGCGGGCATCTGAAAAAATTCCATACATGCTGGCCAATCTGCCTCAGTATACTCGAACTTTGAGACACTTAACATTATTATAGTCCCTAGTTGTTCAGCGATATAATTTCAAATTGGGCTCTTCGTGAAAAGTAACAAGTTGTATATTAGTTTTAGCATTTACCGTATGCTAATAAAATCAGAAAACGCGAGCATCCTGCAAAATTTACCACTGTCCCCTTGTCAGTGCCATCCCACGCACGTTCGAAGATTTCTAAGATTGTTGGTAATCTTGCGTAAAATGGTCCTCTTAACCTTAATGTACAGTGCAATTTCAATTAAGTGAGAGGTGTTGATTGGCTTGCATCTTTGAATTGCAGTCCATTGGTGATATGTTTCGTTCTGTTCTGAAGGTTCCCATGTTTGTTGGTGACCTACTAGTTTTCAGGAAATAATTTGACAGATTTCCTGCATTTATCTGCTGGAATCAGCTGGTTTTAATGAAGTTATCGCTACTTTTACACTGACTAATTTGGGAGCGTTGGAGTCACACCGATGTGGCTGCATGAATGAAACGTTGCGATCAGTACAGACAATGGTTCATTGTGCAGCACAGTTAAGTCTGAACATCGCAAGGCACTATGTTCGCTATGCCAACAGTTTGAGCACTGGTAGGTATAATCCATCTGCGTTTGAACAACTAACCACCTATGTCATGGCCAACTAATTGTACATGGATTGGAACGCCATATGGACAGGGACGGCCTGTTAAGAAAGTTATCACGAATGGATAAATTGCACAATGCCCTTGCTGTAACTTTGAAGTGGCTTATTGAGCTAGTGGCTTTAAACATATTGCCAGCTGCAGATGTGTAATTGAAAGGGCGCTCTACCAAAAATATAGGGAAGGGCATATGAGGACTGGCAAGGATAAGAGGTATGGAGAAAACTAGGGTGGAGGGGTATGCTGGTACTCATGTTAGTACTGATACTCATGTTAGTACTGTTATCGCGTTGGTACTGGTACTCACGTCGGAACTGGTACTCACGTTAGTACTGATACTCATGTTAGTAAGGGTATCATGTTAGTACTGATACTCATGTTAGTAAGGGTACTCATGTTATACTGATACTCATGTTATAAGGGTACTCATGTTAGTATGATACTCATGTTTATAAGGGTACTCATGTTAGTACCGATACTCATGTTAGTAAGGTACTCATGTTAGTACTGATACTCATGTTAGTAAGGGTACTCATGTTAGTACTGATTACTCATGTTAGTAGGGTACTCATGTTAGTAAGGTACTCATGTTAGTTACTGTACTCATGTTAGTAAGGGTACTATGTTAGTACTGATACTAGTGTTAGTAAGGGTACTCATGTTAGTACTGATATCATGTTAGTAAGGGTACTCATGTTAGTACTGCTGGTACTGAGTTATAGTACTGGTACTCATATTAGTACTGGCATCGCATTAGTACTGGTACTCACGTTAGTACTGGTACTCTTGTTAGTACAGTACTAATATTGGTTATCGTACTTGCAGTACTGACGGTATCAATGCACCGTTACCAATACAGGTCCCAGCATGATAATACCGAGGCTGTCGGTACAAGCAGTGAGCCATGAACACTGTCAGTTAACATCGCTACCTCAGCATCCATTCAACAAACTATTTATGAACAGAGGCACCATGCATTAAATTGCATACATCTGGCTGCATTACTGCTTGTTCATTGTTAAGTCATTCCTTTTGCAAATTGAAAAATTGCAACTAAAGTCAGAAATGGACGAATGATTGGGGATTCATTATTCCCCCATGTAGACTTCCACCTACCAATGTAGAACAATCTGTTAATACAACATTAGGCAGCAATTCTTTGATGATGACGTGATGCAAATCTCATGAGTATTCAGAGGAATTTGTCATACTCAGATTTGCTGTTCACATCCAAATTAATGGTTGTATTCTTTGAGGAAATATGGTATCTTGCATAAATTTTCCTGCAGAATTTTGCAGCTATTTCAACAGCATTTGCACTGAAGAGGTGAAGTAGAATATTGTGACTCTTTTTTTTTTTCAATTCTTCTCACAAAATATTTGCCAGAAGGGAATTACCTCCCAAGTTTTTTTATTTTTCTCATCATCTCAGCTCAAATGAACACTATGCTGATTGGAAATTTCTCCTTGATTTTGAGAATCCCTCTCATGGAGAAATCCAGAAAACAACCACCTACTATATTACATTCCTTAACGCTTACACTATTTTGTGGTTAAAATCTTTTCCCGACAGTTTTTCCGACAGACCAACGCACTGTGACAGGGAAACGCCAAGCACTGCAGAACACAGCAACTTTTTGGTAATGCAGCAATGTGTGTGATTTTATTAGTCAGTTGAGACTTCTCTCCTATCACTGTTGAGGCTTAATAAAATGACGGTCCATCCAGGTAATTCATAATAAATGCAGGTTTTGAGAAAGGCTGATTATGGAGCCTACGAATCATGAAGTGGGTCTGGGTTCTATAATTAAGCTTTGGCCACTGATTCCCTAGCCTGGGCATGCTACTCTATGGATTTTTTTATACTCGAGTATGTGTTAGGATGCTGAATTAATGATAACACTTTTTTAACATTGACTCATTCAGTACACTACTCACCTAAGCCATATCAATTGCGGCTTTAGCATAAACAATACTGCTTGTTTTGAAATGGAAACCACAGTAGCATATTCATTCCAATAAAAGCTCCTGTTCTAATGAAAAAAAGGAATATTTAAATTGAATTCAGGATTCAGAATAGAGGCACAGTGTGAATGGAACAACGAATGGTTTGACCTAAAGTTTTGGCGTAATGATGGTTGTCTCCGAAAGCCAGAAAACCAAGAATCGAGCCCTTATTACATCAACTATGGTGTTCTCTCCCATGGTTGTGATAAATGCATTTCTGCTCCGATTAATTTTGTTTGTACGACATTTATAATATACCCTTCAACAAATGCATATCAACCCAACATGAGCAAGTCATCGCTGATACCGCACAACTCTGGCGAAAAGCTAGCAAAACTGCCAAGAAAAGTTTCAAGTTCATCGAAAGTGATAATTCAATGACAATTTGACTGTCAGAATGTTCAATCAAGGTCCACAGGATGCATTTCCTCTACAAAGATGTATCAAGTCAGTGCATCACAGTTTCAATATTCGTATTGAATAAAATGCTTAATTTTATTTGAAATTGAATTTAATATACACTTCAGGAGACCCTCAGCATCTAATACTCTTCCTGAATTGGTCACCTTACTTCTACAGGGGGTAACACTCACTCTTAGTGGGGGTGTGGGAGGGGGGGGGGGGGGGGAGGAGGGGGGCAGAAGGAGCAGAAGGATCTTTGGTAAGGAATTACCTAGCAATTTGGGTTTTGTTGTCTTTTTCAACCATACATATACAGTTGTCCGGCCTGCTGTTGATGCTATTAAACCTGTAACAGAGAATGTTCAATGTACGTCAGTTGATACAGCACATGAATGGTTAAATATTTATAATAACATTGGCATAAAAGCAAAGACAGTGACCAATGCAACCCCTTGCCCGCAAGGTTTTAGCTAGTGACCCATCTCGCAATCACTCAAATGAGATGGCCAAAGTTTTCACAGCAGGTCAACCAGGACGGCCAATTTTAGCCCAATGGCTGTCATAATAAGCTATTTATTTGGTCGCCAGAATGATAAAAACTTCTACCGACTATCAAGGGTGACTGGAAATGGAAATACTGCAGTAAAACAGTTGTTAGCCATCAATTATGTCATTGAGACCCAATCATAAGACCCAGAGATAGGCAAGTGGCTGCCTGAGGTCTGCTTCTGGTTCTTGAGTCCCTTAATATCAAAATTAGGCAACCAGTCACCCGCATATTAAATATGGAGATGTATCCTTCAAAGTGGGGTACAGTACATATTCCCAAGTGGGACTCTGTGCATGCACTGCTTTAGACCCAATGATAAACTGATGAAAAGTTTATGGGAATCAAATATTTTCTAAACCATATTTCGCCATCATTTTCATGTGTTCTAATGCCAAACACTGAGACAAATTCTTGAACCATGGTACTAAACAGGTCAAGAGTATACAGCGTGAGTGTGTTTCGAAAGTGGTCACAGTAGTGTTCAAAGTGTTCATTTCTTTATCACTATTTATAATGTTCAATGCATTTGCGGATCCATGCAGTGTTTGTGTGAGTCATTCTGTGCAGATGGACACCCTAAATTTTAATACTGGCTGAGGCCTTGCTCCCCCCTCCAGCCCCCCCCTCCAGGCCAATATTAGAGAAGGTGGCTAAACAACTGATACTCACTGCCTGTACCAATGATTATCATTTTACACTGAAACTTCGCACCACAAGGGTAGCATGCCAGCAAGTGTGAATATGTGGCACTTTGGCTAGTTATTTTCTGTCAGAAAGGGATTGAAACAATTTTACCAATCATTAATTGACAACTAACACCATCTGCTATTGATTTATCAAGTACTAAACCCATAGGTGAAGGGAGGTCAGAAGCAAATATGTTGTAAATGAGTTGACTTGCAAAAGAATTATACCGGAGTTGCTTCCTCAATGTAGGATGAACGTATGTGCTCATTTTCAACAAAGTGATCTGATTGATCTTCAGTAGAGTTGTAATGTGTGATTGTGTGTGTGTGTGTGTGTGTGGGCAGGAGGGAGGCAGCCCAGTTCATCATGTCATTAAGCAGCCTTGAACTGATTACCTTGTCTAGTGGTCAGGGGAGTGGCTTGCAAACTTTTCACATTGGCAACTCATTGCAAAGTGATAAGCCTCAGAATAAAATTCTGGGTTATGAATCTTCACACTTCTACCCGTGTCTTGGGGATTTTGCTTATAGAAAGCTACCACAGGAATGTTGGAGCAGCCACAGACTTGCTATTAGCCATGAAATAAATTGGACCATATACGGCTGTGATGGCAGTGAGAAAAGGAAGAAAGAAAGTCTTTACCATCCAACAACAGGGTCGTTGTCTACTGGACTAAAAGGACGCCTCCCAACAATCATCTCGAAGCTGAGTATCCCAAGACTCCAATAGTCAACGCTCTTACTGTAAGGCCTCTTCTGCAGTAGGTCGGGAGCCTAACATTTGGTGAGAACAAAAAATTAGATCAGATTGCCAAACTGCAAGACAAGCCATTGATGAAAGAAATAGCAATAATAACTCGGGCCAACCCTTCTGAAAGAACCTGTTGTGAACTCTTTCAGCTGCTGAAGCTTCAAACAGGTAAACGGTTTCGGTTTTGGCCATGAAATTGATTCAGATCTATACAGTGCCTGATATGTGGAATCATCGAAACAGAACAGGTTTGGAATCTGTGAATTTATGAATACTAATATCCCACATGGACTAAGCAACCACCCCAATGCCACGTCAAGCTTCTGGCAATTACACAAATACAGGTTGGCCACCCCATCGCACTTCTCTTTCTGTCAAAACTTACTTAAGTCAGAAGATACTTGAACGAAAGGTGTCGAAAACGCTGACAAATTCCAGCAAATGTAAGTAAAGAGGTAGAAGCCAGAAAAATGCTACTAGGAACAATTTTTGGGCAAATATCTTAGAGCCAAAAAACTCGACGAAGAGACAAATCGCAGGCGAAAAAGAAGTGCGATGGGGTGGCCAACCGGCATTTGTGTAATGCCAGAAGCTCTTCGTGGCATTAGGGTGGATGCAAAGTCCAAGTGGGGTAAGTTGAATAAATGAGATTGATCCAACATCCCAAAGCACTTAACAATTACAACCCTTGGTCATCTGTAACTCATTAAACTCAAACACCCATTCTCAAAACACAATATTACTTCATCAAAGCTGCCACATATGGCACATTGTACGTGCCGACCTTACAACACAAATAAACCCAGTCATCAGAAAACGTTTAATTGTATTTCAGATCAAAATAATGTCGCAATGATATATACAATGATTTGCCGTGTGCCATATCCATCAATAAAACATTTCTGAGCACTATTGTTGAATCTGGATAGTTGGCCTCCTTCAAGATCGATGTGACGCCCTAACACAGGTGGTTACAAAGAACCAGGAATCGATACAGACAGCACTTACGGCATATTGCAAAGTTCCAGCAAAGGATTGTGGGATACTACCATGGCCGATGTTTTTTGCCCCTTGTTTAGCATAAACCAGGTCGATATTTGTATTCAAACTGTAAAGAGAGGAGAAAGTAAGGGAGAGAATTTTATTATGAATGGTGGGTTCCTGCTATGAATGACTGTTTAAATATTATTTGGCCACAGGGATGGCTTCCATCAAATTATTGTTAGACACCTAACTTGTTTCTTGAGCAGATGCATTACTAAAAATCTTACCAAAACTCTCTAAGTATGAAGCAAAACAACGAGTCGGCACCAAAGATGAATGAATGTAGATGTGGGATATGTATACTGCACGTGTATAATTGCCTCACAATCTAACTATGGACGAGAACAGTGGATTTAGAGCTCCCAGGGAGAGAATGTTAAACATTTTTAGAGTCCTTGGAAGCTCAGTTGAGCCATATTGTTAGGGTTTAGTGAACAAAAGATGCAAAGTAGGGTAAACAAATGTGTGCAGGTGTACAGGCATTGGGGGTTCCTGACGAAGGAACTGAAAAAAATTTCCCGAAGTCAATAAAAGTTCACAACATGACTTCAATATGAGATCCAAGTGATCAAAACATCAAAGTAATCAACAGTTTTGCTGAAAAGTCTAGTTACGGATAGTATGTAAGTGCATGTATGTGTATAGATCTGTGTGTGTTGTGGTGTGGTCCCACAGCTTCATTTAGCCCTAGAGTCATTAGCAATAAATGCCCACCAAATCTCGTCGATCTTGGGTTCAGGACCTATATTCTCTGCGTTCAGGTCCCTATGGATGATTTCATTCTCGTGGAGATAGTGGAGGCCATCACAGATCTGGGAGAGGATGGTCTTTACATCCTTCTGAGAAAATCCATAGCACCTCTCTGGGGGAGAAGACCTGAGGGGAAAGAGCGATCGAATAAATGCAAAAAACTTATAATGATCGCGAGCAACAGTGAATAGAAATTATATCAAAATGCAAAGAACTGCCTACCTGGGAGCCGCAAACGCACATAAGATCTATTGTCTCACATTTCATTGTAAGGAGGACTTGGTAATGTTCACCCGAGGACTTCACAAAACAAAAAATGTGTTTTAAACTTCAACTCCAGGTGAGCTTCGACATTTGACAAAGGTAGCTTTGGACAATTAGGGATAATCTATTCCATAAGACCAAGCCTACATGTCAGGTCTGAAGCTTTCTTCATCTTTCCAGCATAGATATTGTATTACAAGGTTCCCAACTCTTACTTATGTTGACCCTAGGCGACTTGGACCTCCCCTCCCCCAAACAATACAAACCCCCTACATCATGTCTTTGAGACTTTTGAACTATACCCTCTAAGACCTGACTAAAAATAAATAGGAATAGTGGGACAATTCCTCTATTCCAAGTATGAACCTTCCACATCTCTTCATTGCACTGTTTAATGTGTTCACAAGTTTTGTAGAGTTCAGCTACAGTAATCTCAGCTAACCTTATTGCTAAAATATATACCAGCATGACACATACACAAAGGGACACATGACAGCATGGTCGCATAGATTCTACAACATAACATGGCGAGCATAGGCAGATGGCAGGAGGAGTCGGAGTGCCGGTTTCTAGACCCCTTCTACCAAACCTCCCTGCACTATGTTTGTGACCCCTGTTTGTGTCTCAAGTCACCCCGCTAGGCTGCAGTCGTCCATAGCCAGTACAGGCAGCTGGCTGCAGAATCTGAGCATATCTGGTTCTAGACCAGCTTCCTTTCCCCCCCCCCCCCCACTCCTCCACTTCCTCTACCTGAGATCATATCCAGTTTTTAAAAAAACCCTGTGAAGTACACAACACATTATTCCAATCATCAGCTTTACAGGCAGCTGGTTGGAGAGTCTGATATGATCTGGTACTTAGGGGGGGGGGAAACGGCCCCCCCCCCCCCCCTCTACCAACCCCCCTCCCACTCTCCCATCCCCCTTTCTCTGCCTATGACCCTGTCCTGTTACCTGTCAAGTCACCCAACTACATTATTCCATCATCAGTACAGGCAGCTGCCTGGAGGAGTCTGATCTGATCTGGTACTAGACCAGCTCTACCAACCCCCCTCCCACTCTCCCATCCCCCTTTCTCTGCCTATGACCCTGTCCTGTTACCTGTCTCAGGTCACCCCCGCTACAGTATTCCATCGCCAGTACAGGCAGCTGGCTGGAGGAGTCTTTCAGCTCGAGCGGACATCGGAGGCACGACGACGATGTTCCGGTTGCTTTCAGGTTCTTCATGATGTTGACCTCCTTGACCCACCTTTCACAGTTCTTCATGTCCATGCTACCCTTGTAGTGCTTCAAGGCCAAGGTTCATCCCTGTCTCAACTGTCAAAAACCCAGAAAGTCAGAGGGCACAGGTGACAGCAGGGCGACAGAGGTCTACATATTAATCCAGGACTTATGATCTGACACCTCGTTCAGAGCCAGGAATTCAGGACAACAGGCCCAGGGCCAGTGCTGTCTGAATACTCTAGTGCTGAGGTGCCAGCAAGGAGGCAACAGGTACCATTGTCCAAGTTGTTGGCATTACCCGACCAGGTTTCGAACTCTAGATCCATGGTGAGAGGCCGACGTCTACCGATTGCTGCCGCACTCAGTATAGTGGCTAAATTTGATCCATGGATTGCATATCAATGCATTAAGGATGACAAAGGCACCAAATAGGACAATAAATTAATGCTGCCTCGCAGCTGAGAGAGGCCATTTCCCGTGTCTGAGGGTCCTTATTTAAAAACAACAGAAAGTCAAAAGGCTTAGTGATTCCTTGACTCTTTCTGACAACCTATAGATAGACACAAGGACAAATGGGAGATTGCAACAGCTCATTATGGGCCAATCATACATCTGACAAATTTCCCATTTATCCCAACAACAATAGGGGTCCTGTACTTACCATAAGAAAGCAACAACGATTTTCCGAATCTTTGAACCTATGGTGACCTCAGATGACCCCTCTGACCTGACCCCAAAACAATAGGGCTCATGTACTCATTGTGAGGAACACACATACCATGTATGGGCCTCATCAATTCACGTGAAGTTGAGATATCATGATTTACAAGCCAAAATGGGCAAATACTTGACTATTCACAAATTTTGAACCAAAATTCACCCCGAACCAAACCAAAAAGAATAGGGTTCCTGTACTCCCCATATAAAAGCGACACACCAAATTTCAACCTGATCAGACCGACTGACTATTCTGTTTACAAGTTTTCCACCAATTTGACCGCTGGTGACCTCAAGGAAGACTCGGACCTGACCCCACAAAATAGGGGTTCATGTACTTATCATGGGGAACCACACATACCAAATATGAACTTGATCCATCCAAGTGGGGTCAAGTTATCGTGTTAACGAGCGGAAATTGGCCACCATACAAATTATCAATTTTTCACAATTTCCCAATTTTTTCCTGAATCTGACCACCGATTTACACCAAAAACAATAGGTTTCTGTTGTACCCTCATGAAGAAAGCTGCATACCGAGTATCAACCTGATCGGATCAGGCATTCTGGACTTATCGGGTTAACAAGATTTTTCAGACTTCGACCTCTCTTGACTTCAGATGACCTTTGACCTGACCCCAAAACAATAGGAATCATGTACTCAATATGGGGAACCCATATACCAAGTATGAACTTCATCCATCTGAGTGGGGTCGTTAACAAGTCAAATTGGCCAAATTATAAATTATGATCGTGTTAACAAGGCTAGGCGTCACAAACACACACACATAACACACACCACACAACACACACACACACTGAATGACTGCATAGATCTCTCTAACTTCGTCAAGGATTCAAAAACCTGTACACTACATGCCAACTGATTGTGGCACTCCGCTTGCAACAATTCCATGTGGCTCTATTTTGCTAAGGGTTTGGACATTCTTAATTTGGGCCATTTCACAGGTACGATTGTGTGCAAACTGATATACCACACACATTTTCATGGGAACAATTACAGCCATCCTTCCTTCCATTCAATCGAACACATATTCTACTCCCCGAATCCAATTGACCCCATTACCAATTGTTTTTTTTATGAGGTAGGGAAGAGTATTGTGCAAGAGGGATAAGTATAGTTTACTTCAGGTTTGTTAAGCTTCCGCTTTAGATGTGTGATTTGCAAGGGCCCACTTCCTGGCCTGCACAATTTGTCAGAAATTGTTACAATGTCGCACCACCTTTCCTAATAATAACAAGGAAGATATATCCATCCATGTAAACTGAAGCCATATGTGACCTTCGACACACATTGACATTGAACATGACAAACATTATCATACCTGTAACACAATAATATCATTAATTCAAGTCTATCCATGATTAGATCCATTTACATATAATTCTTCGATTGCACCCATACTCATTATAGAGAATATGAGCATGATCATTAACTGGTAGACTATAGTTCAACCAACTAAAAGACAGTGGCGTAACCCACGGAAGGGGGATTGTGGGGTCAGACCCCCCCCCCCATGACCTAAGGAACAATAAAAAAGTTAACACAAAAACTGATTTTTTGCTGTCAGTAGAGGTTTTGCTGTCAATTAGCAAATAGTGTACCGCATGTGGTCTATGCCCTAAATTGTACTATTTGCCCACAGGAGGGTGAGCCAATTTTGAGGGCACTTCCCTTTTAGGGTCCAATCTCAAACCTCCCCCCCCCCCCCCCCCCCGCCCCCCCAAGACAATCTCTCAGTATATGCGCTACGCCTGATAAAAGAGCAAATGAGAACACTCTTTGATTTGAAACTAAAACTACAAACCTCTCCATGAACTTAAGGCTGTCATGAATCAATATCGGGATTACGCAGAGCCAATAACTGAACTTTTTAGTTGACCCCTGAGTCCCAGCATATAGGGGATTATACTAGCTTCACTTGAATAGCACGAAGGTTATGATTTCTCGGCCCAAAACTAAAGTTAATATCATGCGTGATCGCACCTTCCTCTTTTCTGGAATCAAGGCCATTTCTCACGCCTACCAGAAAATCATTTCACTGATATGTTTTAATGCTTATTAGATCTAAAAATAACTGATTTAAATAATTCCTTGTACTGATTTTTCGAATTCAGGCCAATCAGACTTTTTTTAACGTTTCTGGTGCTTGCATCTGTTACCGGGCCTGCAGCCGCGCTGTTTGTTCTGTGCAGTTTACATGTAGGCTCCTCATTCTTTAAAGTTTCAACCTTTTGGTATTTTATCGTTTAGGTTGGCCTAAAGATTAGTAAAACAATTATATTAAACTTTTAGGGATCTTCCCCAATTTTGATAGACCAGTCTCATAATTCTCTAGTAATTTGAGGCCATATTGGAGTTCCTTTCATTCATTGCGTTCACTGAATAAGAACAACACAACCAGCTGATCGAAAACCAGATCCAAAATTTGTGTAGCTTTGATCCATGACAGTCTTAACTGATTAAATTTGTCCACCAGAAATTTCAAAATAGTGATAGAAGTACATGAATTTACCTTTCTTTATTTCTCTCCTGAATGGCTAATACTTAACTAAAAATTTACATCAATATAAACAAAATACATTTTATAAATTTCCATATTAGGCTAAATCATGGCCTTAAAGTACAAATGTCACGGAAAAAAACAAATTTTTATAATCTTGTGGGGAATGTTATCAAAAGATACAAATGGTAATTTAAAACTGCAGAATCGACTTCTAAAGTCCGTGAAAATGGGATTTTGTACATGTACAGAGGGTTCACTGTGCTTCACAGGGACCTTTCTGCTAGAATTGTGCACAAACTGTTCTATTCAACATGCCAGTCCTAAAAAGATTGTTGAACATAGCAGGCACCCAAATCAAGCACTGATGTGAAGAAGTAAGCTGTTGTTTCCAAGTTTTGCGCGCGTGTCTAAATTAGCTACAGAGAATCTGTGACAGAAACCACGCACACCACCACGCGTCGTTTCTGCAGCATAGGTTTTGATGGACATTTGTTAGCGGCGTGAATGTAAGAAATACAGTGCCTGTCCTTTGCTGCCTGCTCTACGAATAGTGCATGTGCAGTGTTCTGGCCAAGCATTATTTAAAAAACTTACTCGGCCAATAAAATGGCAGTACACACAATAAATCAAATTGAATTTTGGTGGATGCATTAATTGTGAACGTACAGAAATAGTCAATGATTCAAAGAAAATTATTCGTGACCTTGTACTTTAAGGTAGTAGAGAGGGATTGAAGGATATGACCGACTCATGAAACAAAAGGGAAGGTACTGAATACCAGGACTCATCAGTGCCCTTCGATGTCATATGTCAGTGCCCCCCTCCCCCCCCCCCCTCCTTCTTAGGGGTTCCTGATAGGGTGATCTAGATATGGTGACAAATATGGGAAGTGGGGGTGGGGGGGAAGGGAAGTGGTGGAACATTTTGGATGGTAATGGTATTGTCAATTGGCCTCGCCCTACTACCCCCTACAAAATAACATTGCTCAATCAAATTGCATTTTCGGCAAATAAAATGTTGGTTCAAAATATGCACTACCCCGCCTCTTCCCCCACCCCCTCCCCCACCCCCCTCACTTCCCCCCCACACATAAGTGCAGGAATGACTGCATACATACCAAATTCCGCCATAGTACTACCAGTCGCCAATGTTCCAGACCCCAGTCGCTTGCCCTTCGTCCACTTTGTTCAATTTTGTTTTAACCCTCCTGATGAACAACGAAAGCAAAAAATAATTGAATACAAGAGTTTCCTAGAAATCACTGTTTACCACCAGAAAATAGGTCACAGTAAAGGACAACTGGCAAGGCTCGGATAAACCAGAGGTTATATCGTGTGGAGAATGGAAAAAACTGTATATATAAGTCCAACCCCTTTCAATTCGATGTTCCTATTTGGAATTATTGGTCCAGTTGCAGAGAATCGGGGAGAATCCAATTGCACATAAACGCATGCGTAAACACTTTGACAACCCGGGAAGTTATGGGGGGTTTATGTATTTCATTGTTTCATTTTGTTGAATAGGTCAAAATTTAGCAGAAGTTCCAATGCTTTCTCTCCAACAAAGTAACCATCAACTGCCTGCACCTACCACTCACTACAGCACTCTCTCCCTAACTAATTCTTTTCCGAAGTGAAACAGACAAACCAAGGTGCTGTAGCTCAAATGCACAAATGTACCAAGAGACGAATGTACAATACTAATGTGGTATTGTTCAGGTCCATGAGGCCAAGGAGGCAGAGTCGGAAGGCATGGCTTTTGTGCTTTTGACATTGATCTTCATATGGGCGACATGTCCTTGCATTCAATGACCATTTTGACCTCATTCAGTCAACATCATGGAGACAGCGGAGGAGGCAGTCTGAAGCACTGGCTTATTGTGCTTTTGAACATGATCTTCATATGGGCGAACACGTCTTAGCAGTCAATGAAACATTGTACTCACTTAGTCAACATTCAATGGAGTAAAGGCCGAATTAAGAGAAAAAACAATTTCACACAATGGCATATGTGCCCTTTAAATGACCTCTGGTGTTGACCTTCACAAATCCCAAGAGTCAATGAACATTGGGTCCAAGTTGGTTCAAACATATCAAAGAAGACTTTCTTGTTTTCATCAGAATGATCAGATGTTACTGCTTCAATTCTAACAAAACTATATGATATTGTATCAAAAATCTGCATACAAGTTGGAAAGAGCACCTCCAATAGAAAATTAGACACAGTTTCAAGAAAATCTAATGTACTTTGTAGGAGGAGGGCGATACATTCTGAAATTTTATAACATAATGGCCTATACTTCCCCTTGCCCTTCACCAAGTCAAACATGTCTATGAGTCAATTAACATTGGTCCCAGTTTGGTTGACATCTGTCACAGAATGACTGTTTGGGGGTCCATAACAATGCGGACACACGGGATAGAGTAGATAGGCATTTTGGGAATGCACAGATGGGCTTTCGGGCTCAAACTAGGCTTCGGGTCCATAATTCTTGAGACCCCTGAAGGTACGGCAACTAGGCTTTAATTATGACTGTAAATCAGGCACTGAGTGGGCATCAGCCTTGTAGAGCCATTTTGCATATTTACTTGGTGCGCTCTCAGTGGAAATCAGTTGGAGGAAAACTCAGTTTCGCCAAATCCAAACGTCCAGACAACCCTCTGTTCTGACAATTTATAAGCAATACTTACCTTTTTTGATTGCAGTAACAGGACTACAAGTCGGTAGGATCTGGAGTGGTAAAGTGAGTATAATTTGTGCAATAAACTGGCTGCGTCAGAGCGGTTGGGTGCCGTCATTTTTTACTTATTCAGATTTCCATCAGACGATCCATGTGTGCCGAATCTCAATTGATCTGATCAGGACAATAGAGAGTTATTGTGTTACAAGATCAATTCAGTTCTGTTGATAATCAAAGATGCGGTCTGCTAGACGGGGTGGGTGATTGGCCCACCATTCGAACTCCTCCCGAGAGATTTTGTAAGGGCGAACACGTGAACTAAGTCAACGAGAAGAAGGGAAGCTTTGAACTTCAATTCCCCCAAAATAGCCTGTTGGCGGTTCCATACTCTTTGCAGAATTGTGCACGTTTTCACTGCATGCACAATTTCAAATCCAATATAAATTTTCTCGTGCGATAAAATTTTTCTAACTCGACATCTGATAAATTTATCGCAATCTCTCCTGGCATGCTCTACTTATGTCGACGTGTAAGAGGAATGCATGAAGATTCAGATACCAAAGGTCTATAGTATTCTGACAACCATATTCCTCCCCCTGTTTTGCTGCATTCTGAATAGAACCTCTAGTTGCTTGAATGTATCCAATCAGAGCTAAAAAAAATGTTCGGGGCTGCTTTCGATGTATCACCATATCAACTAAGTAAGAAGAATACCTCGGTTTGTGAATGGGAAGTTCCTAATTACACTACACATTAGGCCCCTAAATTAGTTAAGGGAGGCGAAGAAGAGGCTGACAATTATTTGTCATTTTTTTTTTGCAGTGGCGACGTAATCACGTCCGAAATCGACCAGGGCCACTAGTTTCCTACAAAACAGTACGGGTTTGTGAATCTGTGAGACTACGAATACTTACCCCTTATCGACCATGCCCCCCTCAATATGCTACCGAGTGTCTGGCATTTTAACATAGTACCGGTTGGCCACCCCATCGCCCTTCTTTTTCGGTTCTTTTTTCCAGGCTAAGCGTCCTGCATTCTCGAGGGGTTACCCCGGAAGCGAATGTGTGGACGCCTGCAACGGCCCTGGAGGGGGATGATGGGTGGACGGTCCGTATAAGGGGTAAGTATCCATAGGCTCACAGATTCCAAACCCGTACTGTTTTGCAGAATCTATTTCACCTACTCTACTTATCGGACGCCATGCACCAAGTCTTGCACAGGGCGCTTGGTGGTGGTCCCGTGGTTCGGCCGTCGCGCCGTTAGGCGGATGCTGAGTAGTCCGGAGGTGCAGAGCCGCTATGGCAACTGCCCTTCCTTGTACAGGGGTGGGCCGCGTCCGTCCCATGCACGCGACAAAGGTGTTCGGAGACTTCCACGCCGCCGCTTTCTCTCACGACTTCTGTCTAGCGGGGCTCGAGAAGCATGCTGCCGCGATGCGGAAGCCAACATTGATCGCCGTGACGGATCAAACGAGTTCCGCCCTCGATAACCAAGCCCATGCCTGGCGGCACATAGTGCTTGTCCTGTGTCCCTCCGGGTTTTCCTGAGAGCGACCCGATCGCGGGGAATCTCTCCTCCGGCGCGAACGCCACCGACTGACCTTTGGCCAAGAAAGCCGGACCCGAGCGGGAACGGATCCCGTCTGGACCGTGCCAGGGAAGGACGGCTTAGTAGTAATCGCCAAGACAGCTCCTGCGGGCTCGCGGAGGCCACTGACCCCCCACAACCGCGTTGAGGTTGAGGAGCTCCAGCTCTCGTAAGCGTTTCGCGGATGTGCGAGGAAACATGGCCCGGAGCCAAAAAGAGCGGCAGGAGACGCCTCCGCTACGTTTCGCCTGAGCTGGCTGTCAGTGACCTGCCCCGCCCTGGAGGACCCATCCGGGAAAAACCTCGATGTATCGCCGCAAGGGCGGAACGGAAGACCCGGATCGTCGAGCCCTGCTTTCCCCTGGAGAAGAGGGCCCATACGAATGACATCGCCGGCCTACGGAGGCAACCACGGGGTTACAACCGAGTATGTTTGCGACCGTCCGCAAACGTCCCCCCGGAACACCGCTTGTTTCGGAACACTGTTGTCCTCGTCTCCCCGCAAAGAGCCAAACGAGGGCGCAAGTGCCGTGGTATACCAAGCTAACCCATCTGCCGGGCCGGAAAGGATCCGGAAGCAGAGGGTCCGAAGTCGCGCATTGTTAGCCGCCACAAGTGAAGATCGACGAACGGGGGGTCGTGGGGGGCGGTCGGACCGTCACTCTGCGTGCCCTTCCGCTGATCCCCCAAAAGGGGGGCCGCGTCGTCCTAAGCTGGCCCCTCAAACCGAGAACGACGTGCCCGTGGTCACTGTCGCCCTGGAAGGGAGTCGCAAAATGCGACTATACCGCAGCCACCCATGTGGCTCTGTTCACCCACCGCCGCCCACCAATTTGGCTCGTCCACAGGACATGAAGAGCCGAGATCCCCAACGAAGAGGTATCGGCTTGGCGGATCAGACCAACATACTTGCGCCGCAACGGCCGCGCGCGTGACGGCAGAGATCGAGAATATCGATCATAGTGGCCGCCGCGAACAATGGGGCCGAGTCCCGCCCTGGCGGGGAATACTCGGAGGCAGGATAACGCTGCACGCCGCGGCAACGTCCGAAACGCGCTGAGATCCGCGCCATATGAGCATCGGACCCCCGCTTTCGCGGGGCCACCCGGGCCAATCGTCGGTGTGAGCGACGACCGGATGCCCTCCTGCCGCAAGAAGCGCAGATGGGGCTGCATACCCAGGTGAAGAGCTGGGGGCCGTCGGGAGGCCGAATGGGAAGGGACCACCAAGCGTAGTCACCCCCTGTACGGAACCTAGGATCGGCCGTGAAGGGGGTGCCGGGGCAGATGAGCGTCCCGAAGGTCTCTCGACGTCGCCCCAACGCGCTCTCTCGGAAGGATCGGGATGCGGTGCAGGGACCTCCACGCCGGATTGCCTTGGGGCGGACGGCGATACCTTCCGCGTGTGCTTCCTCCGAGAACGATGACGTGCGTAAACACCTCGACCTCGCTTCGCCTAGGTCTCGGGCCTCCCTTCAGCGAGAGGTCGAGGTCGGCGGCGCTGGCCCGAGGCCGCCTCCTGCCGGTTCTCGCCTGCCGGGCGGCATTGAAGCCGTCCACAAAAGGGGTCTACTACGCCCAGGAGGGCCAATCCGCACGAAGCAGCGTCATGGCCTCCGCAGGTTATGACCCGCCCCCCTCGAGGACGATGTCCCGACACGCTGCCCGTGGGCCCATACGGATCATTTCCGGTGTCCGCTGAGAGCTCGCTCCTCTACGCCGTGGAAAACGACGTAACCACGATTTCCTTCCCGACGAGCCGGTAAGCCGCATGCGTAACATGTGCGGACAGACGAGTCGAGGTCCCAGATTTCATTTTAGAGAGGCCCCGCCTCAGAGTTTCGAGACATCCCTCTTTGGGGAGGTCCCCGGGCGATGGACTCGAAGCGGGTGGAACCCCCTCGCCCGATCGGCCCCGACAGGTGGTTGTCTCCGGCCCGGCAATGAGGGAAGGCGGGCACGGTGGCGCGGTGGCTGTTCCGATCGGGAACGGCTCTTGGAGCCATCCCCGTTGGAAGTGGGCGACCGCGCATCCGGAGCGTCACGGGAATGTCCGAGCCAAGGAACCCGCCCCGCTCGTAGCCCTCTAAACCTTTGGGTCTCCGAGGCGAGTGAACTACCGAAACAAAGGCGGCCCTAACCGGGACCGGTTACAACCGGTGGCGAGGCCTGCCTCAATGGACCCGAGACTGGCTCCAGAAACTGTTTTCAGTTCAGGGCACTTAAGAACTGGGTCCGGAGGAGGGGGAGGCGGGTGGTCGAAGACGACCCAAACAAAACTCTCGTCCGGTCGCGCCAACCTCTCGCGCACGTGCTGCGAGAACGACAGAGTGGGCCTGCGCCCCTCCACCTCCGATGGCTCGTGCGGTAAGAAGTCCCGCCGGGACTCCTCCCCGAGCGGGCGGCATGGGCCTGCCTCGGCGGAACCCCCCACCGGTGAGGACGGGCCCACGGGCATCACTCTGGCTCTGGGCTGACCAAAAAAAAATAGATCGGTTCGGCCAGTTGAAGCCCGACTGGCTCTCCTGCGCCAAACCCCCAAACGAGCGTGGTCCACTCTCCCCAGGGTCCTACCTCGGTGTTCGGAAACCCACCGGAGCCCCTGGCGCCTAAAGTGGTTTTCGGCCAGCCGGAGCCAACCGTGCGCCCCGTGGGTGTCTCGAAATCTGCGCGTCCAGCCCTCTAGATGGCCGTTCCGGGCCCTGCCGCTTCCGATGCCGCCCAGCGGGCCCCGACCGAGCCGTTGGTCTCCGTCGGGCCCTTGGCGATTGGTTCTTTCTGCCGTGCCCCAGGATCATAATCGATCTGGTCGGCTGAAAAACGGATCTGTGCTCTCTCATGCGCCGGGCCCCCAGCGAGCCAATCGGTAACCTCGCGAACCGAAGCAACCAGCGCCCCAGGAGCCGAACCAGAGCGACGGTCGGTTTTCGGCAGGCTGGAAAAACGGCGGCTTCTCTTCTCATTCGCCGGGACTCTAACCTCATGCGTCGGCCCTTTCATGAGGTCCGTATCTCTCTCGGTACGACCTAACCGGGCCAACGAGACCCTGGCCCTCGGTGGTTGGCCAAGTCTACCGAGTCTGACCGGATGTGCTCTGCATGCGCCCTAGGATCCGACCGTCCGTTTGAAGCGCCACCTGGCGCTCCTCGCGCCCAAACCAGCTAGAACCAACCCCGCCCGTCACAACCTTCGCTGGACTGCTGTCTTTCCACGTCCACCGGCCCGGCTCTCCTGCCACCCCGGGCCCCAACCCGAGTCGTTACCCCTCTCGAATACCGGACAACATCGGTGTCAGAACCGCCGGCGTCGCCGTGGGTCGGTTCGGGCGGGGCGGCCGAAAAAACAGCGCGATCTGTGGCGGCCCCGCCGGCGCCACTGTCTCAGGTACTGATCTCCTCGGTGTCTGGTCCACGAGCCCTGCGCCCGGGCGGTTGGTCCGGCTGTAGCCGACCGGCTCTCCCCAGGGCGCCCTAACCGAGCCGTCGACAACCCTCGGAGTCCGGACTTTTCGGTGTCCCGATCCACTGGAGCCCCCGGCTCCCAGTGTCCTGTTCGGTCGGCCGGTCGAGCCGACCGGGCGCCCGCCGGCGCCTACCGAGCCGTCGACCCCTCTCCGAGTCCGTATCCGTTTCTAACCCAACTCGGAGCCTCCTTCCAGATGGTCGTTCGGGCCGCCCGAAGCCGACCGGGCGCTCTGCCGGCGCCCTAACAGAGCCGTCGACCCCCCTCGGAGTCCGGATTTTCGGAGTCCAACCCACCGGAGCACCCCGGTCCCTGAGGGGGGGGGGGGGGGGGGGGGGGGGGGGGGGTGGGTCTGTTCGGCACCCCGGACGCCCCGCAGGCGCCCTAACCCAGCCGTCGACCCCTCGGGGTCCGGACCTCGGTGTCCAACCAACCCAGAGCCCCCCTGCTCCGGTGTCGTTGGCCGCAAAAGCCGGCCCGGGCGCTCCGCCCGCCGGCGCCCGCGGGGCCGTAGACTCTCCTCGGAATCCGGACCTTCGGTATCCGACCCCCACCAGAGCCCCCCCCGGCGTCCCGGTGTCGGTTCAGGTCGCCGAAGCCGGCCGGCGGAGGCCCATCGCCCGGCCCCCTCCGAGCGTAGACCCTCCTCGGATCCCCGGACCTCGGTATCCGACCCATCCCGGTGCCCCGGCACCCGGTGGTCGCATCGGCGGCACTGAGAGCCGCCGGGACGGCCCCCCCTACTGAAACGCCCCTGGATCCGACCGTCCGAGCCACCCGATAGGACGCGGTTCGGCCGGCTTTCGCAGACCTGGGCGCTGCCAATTGCGCCTGGGTTCGGGACCGCCCAGCCCAGCCGGAGCAGGTTGTGACGATCCCAGGTTCCTTTCCCCTGCGGAGTGACTCGGACACTGCCTGGTCCATCCACCTGAGTCGCCCACCCCGAACCCCCCCCCGCCCGGAGGGAGCTAGTCCCCCTGCGTCTTGAACCTTCTTACCCTTGGTCTCCCTTGGGCTTCTTTTTTCGGCTGTCCCCCCGATGAACTGCAGGTTTCGGCTGTCACCCCGATGAACTGCAGGGTTTCGGACCGTGAAAACCACCTGCCCTACGGACTCCCGGCCCACGGGACCGACAGGGGGAGTCCTCGAACGGTACTACCCAGTCAGGCGTCTTCCCACGGTTGGTCGTACTGCCTGCGGGGAACCACCTTGTGCCCGGGCCCGACGTCCGTTCCGGCACGGCGCTCCACTTGCTTGCTGAGGCCAGCGGTTGCTGCCGCAAACCTAGGTCTCCCTGGCTCTTGACTCTCCCCAGGATGTGAACCGCCGAACTTCCTATTAAAACTACTACCTATCTCTCCGTCTCTCTCTCTCTCTCTCTCTCGCCTTCGTCGGCCCGCCCGCACGCGAAAAAACTTCCCCCGCGCACACCCGACAGCAACCAAACCACAACCCCACCCCCGGGCCGGTAAGGGACGGGGAGGGGACAGGGGACCCCCCCGGGACGGCTGGGAGTAGGGACCCGAGGGAGGAGTGAGGTAGGGGGAAGGAGGAATCCGGGTACTTCTGACCAACTTACGAACCAAACACCCCCAAAACACGCCAAAGCCCAAAAGCGAACCTCCCAGAGGTGAGAAGCCATACGCCCAAATGTGTACCACACAAGTGACTGTTTTAGGCAACGGGAGTACACAACAACCTCCACTAACATTAGGCGCAGCATACGCTGTCGGAACGTTTACTTACCGCGCGACGGCGACAAAGAGAGAAACAAAACGACCAAAACATCGCGAAAACGAACACAACTCTTTCCAAATAGCTTCTCCACGAAGCTGAATGATAGCTTCGGTCCCCTCCAAACGTTCACCACCGACCAACTTCCTTTGGTCCAAAATTTTTGACTTTTTTCCATGCCGAAAAACCACTCGTTGCAGACGAAAGTCTGGCAAAGAGAAGGGCGCTGGGGTTTGCCAACCCGGTACTATGCTAAAATGCCAGACACTCGGTAGCCATATTGATGGGGTGCATGGTCCGATAAGGGGTAAGTAGAGTAGGTGAAATAGATTATGAACACATAATGTTGACCCAGCCTGTATAAATCAATACGAAGTAAAATACCGCACAACTGACATTTTTGTCTTTTTGACAAGTTGCGATCGTAATCACTTACTAAGATCTGACCGGAGCACAGTTTAATGATGGTTACGCTAGCCTGTAAATCAATACGAATTAAATTACTGACACAATGGATGAGAAAACATACTTAATTAAACAAGAAGTTAAGGAACTGCTGTTAGGCCTATATAATTTATACAGTTGTCTGGATCCGATCTGACAAACTTTCTAATGTGTAAACATGTGGTTAGTTGAGAAAATTCACACCGCAAAACTATCGGACCATTCCTATGCCACCCCCGCGTCAAACCACACGGGTTCGTAGAATACGTTGACTTGTGCTGTAATAATCGTAATACTTAGGACTAGTATCTCAACTAGTATTATATAGGCTTATTATACGTTCAACGCTACGAATTCGAAACCTTCTGCTCAAACCTTCTGCAATTGCTTGCTCCAAACTCCGTGGTCCCAATAGCTCTATTGTTCCCGATCTTTCTCTGTAGGCTACTTCACATCTCACTATAGAAGGAGTATTCGCATGATTATTCCTTAGACGAGAAATATCAAGTGTGCCCTCCAGTTATATCCCTAGCGAACTTTTCGAAGGTTGGAAATACACGGTACAAGATACTTTCGAGTAACTGCGCGAATCGCTCGCTCGGGCTGTGTAACGTACGTCGGAATATGCGTCGGTACTAACCATCGCGTCCGCCGATTCGGGTCAGATCTCACTCGCGATAGTCCACGCGTTCTCGACCTCGTACATCTGTATATACCACCGTATACAATGACCATGTAGAGCGGACAAAAACTGAGGGGGTTTGTTATTCGCGTCCATCATCTTTGAAGCACGTACGGTTTGTAATCACTCTATCTGGTAATTAACAAAGTCCCACGTTCGAAAGAACTCACCATAAATTGCGAGGTCAGATCTCCGAGTGAATTATTGGAGAAATGAAAAGGATCCTGGGAAAATTCACTTTCCATGGAAATCAACCTTAAACTACTCAGATAACATGACATGTAATTTTGTGAACTTTCATGAAGAAGCACTTTTTTGAGAACTTTGAATCATTTGAGAACAGTCCAATCCTTTTCATAGCAGAAAATGCATTTTGTATATTTTGAACAAGATAGTCCCTTATTCCTCTTTATAACCTTGACCTTGACCTTAACAAGGTCAAAATTGTCCAGGGCGTCAATGACATTGTTTCCAAGGTCGGTCCACATTCATCAAAAGTATGACCGTGTCAGGGCCTATGTATTTCTTTTCACCAGATGTAACTGTTTTAACTCTTAAGGCACTCTATGATGTCGCATCCAAAAAATCTGGTACAATTGAAGGAGCGCTACCCACTGAACATTATGACGAGTTCGAGACAATCTAAAGGTTTTTGTAGGAGAAGATACATTTTGTAGTTGTGAACAAATGGCCAATTGTGAGCTTTAATGACCTTGACCTTGACCTTCACAAGGATAGAAATGTCCGTAGTGGTAAGATCATTATGGTCAATTTTGGTCAACATCAATCAAGATTTGATCGAAGTGGCAGCCAAAAGTAAAAAAAAAGAAGCACAAAGTCAATGGTGGACACACAGGAATTAGTAGTAGAATGGACATGGGCATCACAATAGCTCAACCAGCTTAGCTGACCCCGGTTTGAGCTATAATTTGTGAATTTCAATAGGAAGCAAAGAATGTTGCAGGGGTGTGCAAGTATGACATCAGTCATTATTGCATGATGGAAGCTTTTCGATCTTGTGCAAACACATGCACAAATTCAAAGACAAATCCTCAACGGAAAGTGGATGTACTTCAGTTTGGACTGACGCATCGCTTCTCCAGTTAATATAATAGTTAAATAGTGTCTTAACTTTTCAAGCAACAGCTAAGACGGAAAGCTCCGAACAGTTTTGCAGTGACAGTGGCAGTGCAATAGGGCGGAGAAAATAATCAGGTTAGCACTGTTTACATGGCATAGCAGAGTATGTCAAGGAACCACAACACATGACCAAACATTAACATCATTTTTACTTGCCCAGATGTGAAAATTGAACTTGAACTATTTTTTCAATTATAAATTCGGTAGTACGAAGTTCTAAAATACATGCCTCTACAAAAAAAGGAGGGGCCTGTGAGTCTGTGAATGCAGTTGAAATCCTACCCCATATTGGACCTGCACCGCATGTCCATCTACAATGATCCTTTTCACTGTTGTGATGTGTGCATGCTCCACTAAACAGCTCAGGGGCACAGACAAGAATCTCCCCATAGCGCTATCATTACGGTCTACCGAATCTTTCCATATTCTCGGGAGTTGTTGTTGATAAGTGGGGTGGGGGGAATCCTTAAGTTCGGCGCTGGTAGGAAGAAGTGTAATTTTTGCCCAAGGGTTTTGTAAAGGTCGTTCTGCACACTGTACATGTGCAACGTTCAACTGTCAGTGTCCCCCTTAGATGACCTTTGACACAATTGACACAATTACAATCTCATTAACTGTTATTTGTTACTGAAGAGGCCTATACAATTGATTATTCACTCACTTCACTTAAATACCATAATACTTGGGGTGCTGTTGGTTGATATTCTGTCTCATAGGAGTCACACGCTGAGTTGAATGCTGAAGTCCTGTATCAGCATATTCCATGATTCACATAGCGTTGTCCCGTAGTGGTGAATTTCCTATTCATACACTATTCTAGTATTAGAAACAAACTTTTCCAAAGAAGTATTAGCCTATTCAATGTTGCATTTCTGGGAATGCTCAATAGCTTTTGCCCACTGTAGCTCAATGTGGGAAGTGTAGGTCGAAAGATTGCCCAAGCTGATAAACTAACCCAAATACTAAAGATTTGTAAAGATGGCTGTGATTTGAGTTGCTGTGGTACTGTTGTCAACGTCGCCAGTGCTAGTGCATATGCCAGGGGCTCTGCGCTTTTGGAGGCCCTGCAGTCCCGCACTACCTGACACTCACCTTGATTTCTCGGCATTGCACTTCACATTGTCCAACCCAAAGGCCCAAATGCAGAGCCCTTTAGAAGTGCGGCCTGGTGGCGAGTGTGCAGGCTTCAAATTTTGTCAAGGACAGAAGTCAATTGATTTTGTTCACACTTTACTATAGAGAAATGTAGATGTGGACAAAATTTGAGAAGTTTGAGGCTGAAGGGAAGGAGCTAAGTGAATGTGAAAACCCCAGAATAAGTTAGATGCGTACGTGAACGGAGTCAGTGTTATGACGAGCCAGGAACCGTGCCTGAGCTGTCGCAGTCTCCTGCTGACAAGTTTCACACACAGTTTCCGAGTTATTGTCAACAGTTTGGACGAAGCATTGCAGAAACGGCTGGACGTTTAAAAGAATCTTGCAGTGAAGTTTGGGTTCCTGCGAGACCAGACGATCGAGTGATCAAGAATGCCTACAAAAAGCTTACCCACAGATCTTGAAGAGTCTGCCAGATGAATTAGTACATTTTTCAAGTTTTCTCAAAGTTCCATATAACCTAGGAACGGGAACATTGGTTACGCGGGCCACTTCCCCGAAAATTCACAGACTGATCACCATTTTCTCCCAAATAGAAATGATTTGAGAGCTGTATTTTTGACTGAAGTTCTCTTTGTAGATGAGGCATTGAATGATGGCAATCATTTTCATATCACTGATGCTTATTTTCTCAAATATTCCAAAGGCTGAATGGAACTTTAACAAGTGCTGAATTTGCTACTTGAGCATTAAAGTGCAATTGTTCCAGCAACAATCTCTGCTGCTAATTCTACAACCCAAACAATGGCTGATGAAGCCGATGGTGTTGCTTCGATTAGAGATAGCGATGACGTTAGATTAAATGTGGAGTCAGTGGAATTGCGAATGTACGAACTTCTTTTAGACAATAACTTAGAAACTTCAGACCAGAAACTTTAATTGCATTTCGCATTTATCACTCTCTAATGATCTCCAAATGTACTGGCAAAAGATCATTCTCTTCACTGAAGCGAATAAAAAGCGAAATTCGATAATGCATAGCGCAGAAGGACTAAACAGCCTTAACCTGCCACCCTGAGTCCTGCTCAGCGTGGAACGTCACCAGCTAGTGTGGAAAATGGAATTGTCCCAACTAATTAATGATTTGTTCGTCAGAAATCTCGTAAAAAATGTGTAGTTAGTGTGATAGTTAATGTTTATGAGAAGGTGTTTGGGACTTGAGACCCACATTATTTTGATTTACTGGTAGCTGCTGGCTTACGTTTTCATTTGTGTGCACTTATGCCACGCCTTAAAACACTGTTTATCACTGTATGATGTGTAAAAGCAACTATTAGTTAAAGTATTAACTGTTAGAGCTAAAAGTTAATCTTTTCAGTTTTAATTATTTTGTGTAATCGAGGGGGAGGGGGAAGGAGGTTAAACTTGTAAAGGGGCCCCGCTATGGAAAGTGCCAGGGCCCCACACAATGCAATAATCAGATCTGATGGAAGCATATTCTAATGAGCCAGTCTGGAGTTACAAAAATAATGAGATGATAATGATATTGTGTCAGAGGTCATGAGTTAATGATAGCAGTTTGACATTGAATGTGTCGTACAGTGTGCAGAACATTTTTTGTAACTCCTCTGCTAATTTCAAGTAGTGGTGACAGTTTAAAAATGAGCTGTAGGGGAATCTGTCCTTACCCCGAATGTTCAGTGTGAGCATGCGCACTCAAACCACGAACTGGGCTCATTGTTTCGCATTGGTATCCCCACATCTTGTGCACTTGTACACAACAAGTAGGCCTATGTTCTGCCATTTGTGAAAGCCTATGATATGATTTGAATTCCATGGGTTCAGGATTCGAATAATTAATTGACTGGTATGATTGCATAATGATACCCCATGTCAGGAATGTGTACCTGGATGTAGTATGAGAATTTAGTCTTAGAACTATTAGAGATGAGGTGAGGGTTAGGCTTTGTGGCAATAAGAATTTTGAGATTACATCTGGAATTGGAATGCGACCCTTACACTACCCCTAATCTCTAACACTGAATAACACATGGGTAGGCTATAACATTATGCAATCATGCCAAATTGACTCAATTAAATCATTTTCTGAGCATGAAAATAGAACAATATATCGATTTGGGATGGGGCTCAGTGTTTGTATTTAGCCTAGGCCTAGGGGCCTAGTTTTTGGTGTTTACGCGACAGCAACTGTGTAGGTTAGTGCAAGTACTGCAACGTAACCGAATACACATTTGTGAGTTGTAAAGGGCTCCTCTAGGAACCCTAGCCATACTGATCATGGATGAGCACCGGCGATAATTGACTTTTCTCTTTGTAGTGCAATTTGACGGAACGCATGGGTGTACAACTACAAGTTTGGTGGTAAGATTGTCAATTATTAATGTTACGCCCTTAGCCTTAGGCTAGGCCCTACCTAGCCTAACAATAAATACCAATACTTTAGTTAATGTTTATTGGGTAAAAAAGTTTATTATCATACATTTGGGCTTACCTCGGCCATTGCAATGTCACTGTCAAAAAACAGTTACAGTAACATTAACTTAGCTAGTTTCACCATACAAGACGGTCACAACACCCACTGTGCCCGATTATTTTATTCTCCTACTCGCTTTTTTCCGACAAGTCGAGTTGAACCAATATACGTAGCTAGATAATTACATTTGTCGACTTAGCCTCCATCCCATCGGATGTGGAGTTTCCCTTTTGCGTAAGAGATGTGTCTGGAATCTAGGAAGAACGTGCGTGAAGGAGAGACTTGGTGGACGATTTCACATTTGGTGTTGCCTACATCGAATTGCGACCTATATATGAATCTTCGGTGCTACCCTACAAATCCGACAATCGTAAACTCATCAAATTAATAGGATAGAACTATCTCTAAAATATTTTTTTCCATTCTAGAAGGCTATCTAGAATATTTGTAGAATTCTAGCATTCTGCGTTTTAGCTATGATTATTCCCAGGATGATTGAGGTTAGCTTGCTCTTCTGACGGAGCTCCTAATGGGAATTCCCCTAAAATAACTTTGGCAGAGAAGGTATCTACGGTGGCCTAGTCAATACATTATAAAATCTCACTCCACGAGGATAATTTACACGGGAAAAATAGTTGTGGATCAATGCCAGCAAATATGTTGGCCATAACAGAAGCAACCCAAAAGGCTATAAGGCTCTCGGTTTCATTCATTATCATTAAATCTCATGCAATCTTCAAACCCCTGGAGTAGCTAGGCTTATGTTTCCCACACGCCACTGTATTTCAGCCTGTTAGTAGACCCCTCACGATCCACGATTCCTTCCTCAAATTGACTCGGAGAGCTCTTCTATCGCTCATACCCGGTAAGGTATGTGATGTACCACCCCACCCCCCCCTGCCTCCCCCCCCCCCCCCCCTCAAAAAAAAATCGTCGGGTTACTGGCGGCATTTCTAAGATTCTAGGTCACTTTTCTAGTTTTTAAACCAATCTAGACCTGGACGCCATGATTATTTATCACACTGAACTTACATTGCCATGAAAAGTTGATACCCATTGCTTTTGAGATCAGGGCCAAAATAAAGAAAGACAGGTGGTCGTTGAACATTTGGCGTCGCCAATGGGGGGGGGGGCGAGAGAGGCAGGTCCCCCCCTCGAAAACCGCCTGCCCCCCGTGTGCCCGCCCCCCCCCAATGAATTTGGGTGATTTTCGAAAAAATATTCTGGAGTCAGTATTCAATCGACTTACCAGTTAATATTACCAGGCTAATTTGTTGTTTTATGACAGAAAGGCAGTAATTATGTCCAACTTTGCCTCGAATTCACTAAAAAGAAAGTGTACAAAGTTCGTGGCGTCGCGCGTGTGTACTATAGCGGTGGATTTCGTCCCGTTGCTCTCCGCCCGTCCCCTACAACCCCGCAAGCTCTGGGAAATGGGGAATGTCTGCCTCATTGGCCCTCCTCTTATCCAATATCTGTGAGGTGACAATTCTCATTGACCTTGAAAACTACAATCACCCATCTGTTGAGTTACTAAACCCTTTCCTGAGCCTCTTGTCCGTTTGTTCCCCTCACAACCACGCGCAATTTCGAACTGCAGTAGCCTAGGCTATCAGATTGCTTATATGTTGCAATGCTTGTGTTAATAGGCCTCCATGGTCTCTATAGCTAGTATATGTTTTTCTCCAGGAGACTTCTACTCGGAAGTTCTCTGCTCTCTATGGCATGAAGCTTATATCACGGTTGGGACCGTAAGCTAAATGTGTCCTAATTTTGCTGGGATCCTGATTTCCTCAATGTGCCCTGGAAATACGGAAAAATTTGCGCGCTTGCACTTGTGTACGGTAGTGACTAAAACACAAAAACGTTTTTTAAAAACAGTCTAAATGTTTCGTGATTGTTTCGAAAACGTTTTTTGTTGAGTAACACGAAGGTTATGAGAAGGTTTCCATAACGTTTCACAAAACGTTTTGAAGAATCGTTTTGGCAACATTTCCAAACGTTTCGACGTGGTCTTAAAACGTTTTGGTGGCAAAAGATTTGGCGCCAAAACTGATTTAAGTTATGTTACTGTTGTCGAAGTATATTATATTATCGTTTTGTTTCCTAGGTTTGCTGTGACTCCTAAATTTGAAGTAAAATTGAAATGTTTCTAGAATATTTCCCCAAAACATTTTTGGGGTTGGTATGGAAACGTTTCCGTAACATTCGTGTTCTCAACATGAAACGTTTTCAAAAAACAAAACAAATTTGACCTGACCCCCAAGAGTGTATAGGGATCATGTACTTAGTATGGGAAACACACATACCATGGGCTTCATCCATACGATGAAGAACATCGTTGTTTTAACAAGACAAGGCGTCGCACACGCACACACACACCCATTCGCCGAACTACATTGATTCTTCGACTCTCGTCAATGAATCAGAAACACAAATTTCCGGGTGCTACACACCATCTGGTTCCGTTGCCTATTTTCTAACGGTTGCCAAATGGAATCGGCAGTAGCAGGTGAAACGGAATCAACTGTCTTTAGCTGCTATAATGAGTGAGGTGAAATAATTGTCACAATTTTAATTTCTGAGTGACTCATTTTATCGAATCTTCCAATCGCTTCCTTTATAAAAGAACTCCGAAGAACCCATACCTACAATTCACGAAGGAATGTGTACATTATTATATCCCCGCACCCTAGAAGTGGTCGGGGTTATTATGGTTTCGGGGCATGTCCGCTGTAGGTTTTACGGCCATTCTCATTCAACGTTTATCCTATGCTCTAGTAAATTTCGGATGGGCCTCGAAAGTGGGCATCACTGAATGTCTGATGCCTCTATTTTGCAGGTTTTTGACGGAAAAATAACAGATAATCATACGAAACTTGGTGGTGGGGACCAAAGTTGTTCCCAGAACATTAGCCGTGATTTTCGAGTACCGGTAATCGAGGGTCAAATTATTTTTCTTGGTGTTTTAAATTAAAATTGTTCCGGATTTGAAAGAACTTTGTAGAAGATGTGGACGTTGTCAAGAGCCTCAATCCGTTTCGAAAAGTGGGGGGACGAGGCTGATGCGATACACTATCTAAGTGGAGCCCCCTCCATTGGTTGGCGCGTAGCGTACCGCGAGAATTAGAGTATACCTCCCGATCGGCCGGAAATGGCACTTTGCCGGCCAAGTGCAACCATCTATGTGCAATTTTAGTGGAAAAAAATTGTGACGAGCTGCCACGCAATCTACGACCCTCTTTTTTTGTGTGAACAGAAAATGTCAGAAAGTGACTACAAACCAATACCAAGAACCCACTGGAGGTTTACAATTTGGGTAGCTTGGAACAGATCCTTGAGGAATTTTGAAGAAATAGGTCACTCAGATTGCGGGAAACGGTACTTCCGGTACGCGAAAGCTTCGGAATCCAGTGTCCGTAGCTATGATGCTTTTTCAGTGGGCGGGCCTGAGGCGGGGAGGGGGTGAGCTGGATGTTTTTTATGGGGTCCGTTACTATCTAAGCGGAGAGCCACAGCATCGTTGACGCGTGCGTACACGGGAATTTTTAGAACTTGATAAGGCCTCCTAGATACCAGCAAACTTCCCGTATTCCTATTTTACGGAGCTGTTGCAGTGGCGCAGCCATGGTATGTTGTAGAGGCTCAGGGCATTGGAATGGTGGGCTTGTCATATTTTTCACCAAAATTACCCAAATCTCATAAAGTTGCCTATAGTTTCATTGAAGTCATGTAGCCTACAGTCCCACAATTTTTTTCACACATTCTGGGGGCATTCAATGAAAATGTTGGCACTCAGTGAAGATTCGGGTGAACATTTCATTTCGCTCACCCGCTCGTATTTCTTCCATTCTTGCGGCCCCGAATTATGTTCACTTGCACTACTCGTGTTTTCGGGTTTACCCAACGTGATTTCACTATTCCACCTGCTGTACTGTCTGACCATATTTTTGGACACTGGGCAGGAACTTTGTCCCAATCCCAGGAAATGTTTACGCTTCCTGAATAAGATACTCCAAGGTTGTGTTAAAAAAGTTCACAGAATGCGATATACGGTGTACCAGCTAGGGCGAAAATGGGAAATCTTTGTAATGCCACAACCAGGCAAAAGAACTCGTTAGGGGCCAAGCACAACGTCACACGCGATTCATTAGTCTTCATACCTCATGGGGCGTTTTCCGCGCTGGTCAACATGGCCTCCACCCATAGCAAAGCGGGTTAATGTTACTTCCGACTATAATGAACGCCTTCCGCCGATTGGCAGGCCGGATTTTGATGAAGGATCAGACGGAATTTGTTGGAGAGAATTATAGAACCAAGTGGCGTAGGAACGTAATTTTGAAGGGGGGTGCTGACGGCTGATGACGATCGTTGGGGATGGGTCACTGCAAAAAAAAAATGCATTTTTCCATTGCCTTAGATGCTATTTGGTGCAATATATCACTTCTCAAACACTCACTGAAGTATTCCAAATATTAGATGGCGATTGCGCTCTAAATCTTGTGCTTTTTCTTTTTTTTTTCTCTGCCAAAATCAAATCGATGCAGTAAATTTTAGAAAGTCTAAATCTTCCCTTTTTCATGTCAGGGGACCGCTGAGCCCCCCTCCTCCACTTTAGAAAATGTTTGCATTTCGGTGGCCTTAGATGCAGCTGATGCAATAACATTCCTAAACACTTATTCGTTTCACAATCTCGCATATATACCGCATTTTCAAGTCCTTAGATGCGACTTGCTACTCAGGTTCTTGTTTATTTTTTTCTGACTGAGCTCCATGGGCAGTAAGTAGCCGCTCCTTTGGAGTTGGTTGTAATCTTACCGTAACACGGACCGGCTAAAATAGGCGTATGGAACCATTCCAATTTAGGGGTCCAATATTTTTGGGCCCTGAAATGTTAAGGTGGGTCATCGAAGACTGGTACGGCGCGGATTTTTTTCAGGCATTTTTTCATAAATCTGGCCAGTCAGCAGAAAATTTCGAAGATTCGGCCATTTGTTCTTTTCAACTTGCCTTTTTCGCTGCCCAAAATTTTGCATGAAAACTTTTGTCATGTTTGCCCCCGAATTTCCCTCTCAGAAAAATGTGTGCGGCAGTCTGTCAAATAGCCCCCTCCCACCTCGTAAAATAATTGCTCTGAATCCGGTGTTATTTTTTCTCTTTTCTGCCAAAAATGTTGCTGAGCACAAGGGCAAGTAGGTTCCTTCGTTGGGAGTGGTCGAAATCTCCACTTCTCAGGGACCGTTAGATCCCCATTAGTCCCATTCAAAGATACCCAGGTTATAATTTGTTTTTTAACACACAGTTTAAGTAACTTCGGAAAAAAAATTTTGGCAAAAAAATGATATTTTTTAATAGTAATCATGCTAGAATATCGTATGAATACACCATTTGGGCTCTGAGGGGTTCAGTTGCAAAATTCCAATGGGGAGGGGGACCCCTCCCCTTATACCCCTACCCCAGGATCATCTCCAACAGATCATAAAGAAACATCGATTGTCACCCGTTCGGGGACCCAGAGCACCCTCCACGGCCGCAGTGCGCGCCTCGGTACAATGGATAATAAGAATCGTCTCACGAAAATCTCGTCGATCTCACTATGATCACACCCCCCTGGAAATTGATGTCAAAGTAAGAAGTAGCAAACCGTGACCGGGGAAGGTTCGCATGCAAAACACGCCAAGATTTACACCAATTCATCTGGGCCTATATCGCTCTATGGGCCATTTCGTGACTCGCCGCGACTCTCACATTTTCAGAAGTAGGTCTGAATCGTTTTTGTTTCACACTGCCTAAGTGGTGATCAAAGATCTCCTTCAGGTAGAAGTCCGTCACCACATTGCAAATTCGGTCATAAATAATTCTAACGCCGAGTTTAAACAGAACTCCGAGCGTGTACGACGCCATGTTCAGACCTGCTAGTGCTAGTGATCGGCACTGTGTAATATCACACTACTTGAGTGGTGACCGGGAGCGCACGCTCGGCGAGTTGCAAGAAATATACATCGAAGAAGTGCTATCAGCCCCACACTGTGTTGTCGCTCTCATCAGCTTTGCTACATTTGTATGAGAACACTATTAAAATATGTAGGGCTGAAGGTTTAATTAATTTAAAGTTAATTTGACAGTTTACACTGATCGTGGAGGTATTATGTTCAAATTTCCATGTCGTTGCAATGATTGTTGTTTTTCATTAAGAAATTTTATTGCAAAACTATCACTATTCTTACATCTCAGGTGCGAGTGGCAACACTGATAGTGCTCCAAAAGTTTGGAAGGTAGTGGCCGTCTGGCACTGCGACTCACTGCAATTCTCGCCGCCACCATGCGCCCAGGCCCAGCAGTAATTTGATCTTTGTGATGAACGTTTCCAAGCCATTTACATAGCCCCGCCGTGCAACGCGCGGCTCCAACGTTCCCTGTTCTAGGCTACGAAAACTTTTAAACTTGTCGCGGGAGTAGTAGTTCCAGAGCTGGGGACTCGAGTCAAGTGACTTGGAATGAGTCCGACTCGAGTCCCGACTTTCGTGACTTGCGACTTGACTTGCGATTAACGTAAATTGAGCTTGGCTTGAATGGACTTGCAACCGTCTGACTGTGACTTGACGTGGACTTGCAATAAAAATGCACTTGGGCGCCATCGGCAAGTCGCAGCCAAAACTGTTACGATTTTTCACCGTGACAGAAATCACAGAATTTGCAAAACCGTCAGCAAGAGCGACACGGCCGACTACGGCGCGAGAAAAGGGAATATATTATCAATAAGAAATATAAATTATCTATTGTTAAATATATAGCCTATGCCAAATCAAGAAATATTTTCTGATTGTGGAAATATTTGTTCACAATGGAAAATATTGTTCCCCTCAAAAATTATTTCGGAAGCACAAATAGGTTTTCCGATGGAAAAATTGTTCGTAAAAGAAATAAGTTTGCCCAATGAAAAAATATATGTAGATATATTTCATTTGCAACAAATAAGTGTTTGCAACCAATATAGTTAGGCAACGAAAATTTGATTGCTAAAAATATATGTATCCTAGGAAAAAAAAATATTTTTGGCAAGAGTTACTCATGTTTTCCAGCGAAATATATATGTGCAAGGAAATAATTATATTGTTTTACAAAGTGTGTTTGTAACCAAAAATATATTTCCATTGCAGATATTGTCCATGACAAGAAACTGTTCCCAGCACGAATATTGTAGATATCAGAAAGAAAATGTTAAAAAACCAAAAATATATTTGGCTACAATTATTTGTTGCAACAAAAAATACGTTTTCTGTCGAAAATATGTTTGCACAACGAAAAAATATATATTATCAACGTAGCCTCATGGACAGCCGTTGCTTCTAATCGTCAGAGTACCGTTAGCCCGGAAATGCACGTAATCCACTGTACTGTACTGAGGGTACCTGAGTACTTCCGTCAAACCTGCACCCGCGGCTTTCCACTGTTCGTACTAATATCTATAACCGGTTTCAAGGCTTATATAGGAAGATACTGATTATGAGGAATCGCAAGAACCCAACCGACGGAGAACTATTTTTTTTAATGTGGTTTTCATATTGATGATGCATGCTTGGTAGAAATCGAGGGGTCCAGAATAGAAGAATGAAATGCATCGCAAGTGATTCCATTCCTTGGAGTTGTCGTCGTAAATTGTGGAAGTTTGAACACCGATGACCGGAGGCATGCTCGCGTAATTTTCTTCTCAGGATATTTGAGAGCAGGGCTCTAGAATGTCCCTGTTCAGCGGCTAATAATCATTGAAACCTTGATATTTCCGACTTTTTATTATTTCCCATTTTTACTATCACCATGCGTTCAACGGAAACTAGAACCGCGGCAACGGAGCAAGAACTTTGAGCCATATTACTCAATCCATTTTGCTCCGCAGAATTAAGATCCCAGAGCCCCGTCGCACACATCCACTTCAAGTTCCAAGTTGAAGGTCCTGTGGTAGCGTACGCTTGGTGCCATTGCAGCATGGCGTGGATCTTGCCAGTGAAAACGATGAATCAAAAAAAACTGAAACACTGAAACTAAGACGACGTTGATAACATATATTTTTCCGTTGATGCATATTAGTATGGTAAGCAAACAATTTCCGTGGCCAACCATTATTTTGTTGCAAACATATCAGGGTTGCAAAGACTCACTTACGTTGATAATATATCTTTTTTACGATGATATATAATTGAAGAGCAAACAAAATTTCAATGCCACAAATATTTAGTGTTGGTCAAAAAATTATTTGTTGCAAATGAATATATCTACATATATTTATCCTTGGGAAACTTCTTTTATGAATAATTTCTTTCTCCATCGCAACTATTTGTGCTTCCGGAATATTGATATGATTCTTCCGAAATATTTTCTCGAGGGAACAGTATGTTCCATTGTGAACAATATTTCAACAATCGAAAATAATATCTTGATTTGCAACTGACTATTTTTTTAAAATAGGGATAAACTACTTCCTCCCATCGCGTATATTTTAAAAATAGATATATATTATTCCTGTTATAATATCATTCCCTTTTCTCGCGCCATAGCCGACAAACCAATTTTTGGAATACCGTGTATACGTAGGCCTATGTCGTCCCCGGTCAGCGCGGCGCGCGTATCGTACAACACAAATAAGGCCTTGCCCCCTAGTCTGTCCCCGGCACCGTACCGTATTGGCAGAGAAGTCGGCGTACTGCATGGATAGCTCCGCTAGTCATGTCCTCGGATCCAAGTACACATGTAGAGAATCTATACAGCTACAGCGGGTTTGCCCCCCAAATTGGTCTAGATTTTTTGTTTTTAAAATGAGAACCCACTGCTATAAAACATCGATTACAGTCTCATGATGTAAGCTCGGTGTGACCATGGATAAGGACGGGACCATATTTTTTTTCTGATTTTTGCATATGGATGGACTAGGTTTGTTAGATTTTTTCTTTTTCAAGAACAAAGTGGACTGTTGTAATGGGGTTTTTGTTGTCCTAACAAGAGTACAAGTATATTACACCGATATGTAGTTGTTGAGAGGCAGTTGAGAGCCTGAAGTGATATAAAGGCAAACTGGGATGTTGTCATTCATATACCCAACTTCCTAGGTTTCCGACTTCCTCCTAATTCAACATATTGGCCTTTAGATCGACAGCCATGTACACCCACGATTTGTTATCCTGTAATTAATCCTATTGAAAATTGCCGGTTTACATGCTGATTAAATTTCACGATCCATAACAGGTTTGCTCATGATGGCACCATTTTCCGCATGCTGAGCTTGAATTTTGATGTGATTAAGGTAAAAGCGTTGACAACCCCTACACAAACCCATTTGGCAACCCAAGCTGTCACCAGTAGGTGGAGCATCAGCCTTCCGCCAAAGGAGGCCCATGTCGTATTCTTAGTGCTGGATACATTAAATGATTTTCTGCGGTAGAGGTCATGGTCAAATAATTAGGTGCCCCACATTGTGAGGATTATGAACTGAAAGGAATAAAACGGTATCTAAATGTGAGTGCAAGCTTCTCATTAATTACCAGGAAGAGTGCAGCATCGCCTTGATGACATCCTTTGCCCCGGACGGTATATGGAAGTGAAAATCTGAACTTAGTATCCTCTGGCATGGTTACGATGAATGTATGTAACTATGTAATGGTTTTCAAGTAGGAAACACCAGAATTTCAATTTCACACGAAGTAACTTGACGAATTGCAATGCATTTTATGATTTATATTCAAGCTCATGTTTCTAGTTTCTTCACGTTGATGTCGGCTGAAAACATGTTATTATTTCACTGAATCAATGTTATATAACATTAATTTTTTTCAGAGTTTCAGAAAGCTCTAGAGTGCAACAATTCCCATAAGAGCTCTGGTCAATAACCATCCTGGCACTTTGTTCATTGGCAATGTGGACTTCAATTGAGCAGCACAACAACATGTGGACACTGGGCACCAACTAAGCAAAGTAAATCCCTAGATTGGGGCGATTTAAGGCACTTCATTCAAAAGTGACTATTTGCAACTTTCAATGAGAGCCGGTAGTACCAAAACATTATCCAAAAAGAAAAATATCAATCTACTAGTTTTTTTTTTTTTAACCTCAATTTGGAGACTGGTTGATTATGTGAATATTTACAGCTTTATGGGTTCATACCTCGTGTGTTATTATTGCAATCATGACTCGGTTTCATATCTAGCACAATTCTGGCTGTGATCCGCAAACACTCAAAGCGCTTGAGTTAATTATCATTAATCTAGGCATTGCCACTGTGTGAATCGGTCACAGTTTTTGGTGCACTTCTGATCTTTATCGTCACCCATACCGTAGATGTACAGTTTGACGCTAACCAGGCCCCTCCGAGACTTCACTGACTGTGAACTTGGACTTGGACTTTGAATTTTTCCAATTGACTTGTGACTTGACTTGACTTGCTCCAGCTGACTTGCGACTTGCTTGACTTGAAGAAGTGACTTGTCACCACTCTGAGTAATTTCGGGAAATTAGAGCCAAGGGTAGGACAGGTTCATGATACAGAACAGTTTTCATCGATGAGTCACGGCCGCACGGACTGGCATACTCCCACATGTATGTGTATATTGGGTTTATAATTGGGTGTTAAGACGACGATCGAACAGGGAAAGTTTTTTTGTGACGGAAATGTAATCATTTGCAAGCAGAACAAGAAATTAAAAAATATTGAAAGTAAAATTAATGTTCGGAGCGGAATTAAATTTCGGAGCGGGCGGTGGAGGACTAACAAGCAAATTTTTTGAGGCCTGAGAAAAGCTACACACTGATTTCAAGATTTTTCAGACTTTGACCTATGGGTTGAACTCAGATGACCTCTGACCTAAACCCCAAAACAATCGTGGCTCATGTACTCGTTGTGGGGAACCCACATACCATGTATGGGCCCATCCATCCCAAGTGAGTTGAGATAATCATGTTACAATCCAAATTATTGACTATTCCCAAATTTTCAATCTTGGACCCAAATTCCCCCCGAACTAAACCACAAACATATGGTTCCTGTACTCCCTATATAAAAGCTACACACCAAAATTTCAACCGGCTCAACCGACCGACTCTTCTGTTGACAAGGTTTTCACACTTTGACCTCTGGTGACCTCAGACGACCTCGTGACCTGACCCCAAAACAATAGCGTTTCAGTCCTCATCATGGGGAACCACACACCAAGTATGAGCTTCATCCTCCAGGTGGGGGTCGAGGTTATCGTGTTACCAAATTTTTTCACAATATCACAATTTTTCCCCCGATCTGACCCCGAAATTACAAACCGAAACAATAGGAATTCTGTATCCTCATAAAAATCTGCATACCGAGTTCCACCCCGATCGGACCAGGCCATTCTGGACTTATCGTGTAAACAAGATTTTCAGAATTTGAACCTCTCTGACCTCAGATGACCTTTGACCTGACCCCAAGAAAATAGGGATTATGTACTCATTAATGGGGAACCCATATACCAAGTATGACACTCATCCATCGAATTGGGGTCGAGTAATCGTGTTAACGAGCTAAAATTGGCAAATATCAATTTTTCACAATTGTCCATGTTTGTCCCCACATCTGGACCCCTGCTTTACACCAAAACAATAGGGTTTCTGTACGCCTCAGAGAAAGCTGCATACCGAGTTTCAAACCGACGGACCAGGCATTCTGGCTATCGTGTTAACAAGATTTTTCAGACTTTGACTCTCTTACCTCAGATGACTTTGACCTGACCCCAAGACAATAGGGATTATGTACTATTATGGGGACCCCATATACCAGTAATGAAACTCGATCATCCAGGTGGGGTCTATTCATCGTGTTTACAAGCTTAAAATTGGCCAAATTAAATCAATTTTTCACAATTGTCCATTTTTTCCCCAAACTTGACCCCTGAACCTCGGACCCCTCCCTGCTTTTAAACACCAAACATAGGTTTCTGTACTCCGAATGAAAAGCTGCATAACCGAGTTTCACCGATCGGACCAGGCATTCTGGACTTATTAATCGTGTTAACAGATTTTTCAGACTTTTTGACCTCTCTTGACCCTCAGATTATCTTTGACCTGACCCCAAAACAATAGGGATCATGTACTCATGGGGGACCCAAACACAATATGGAACTTTATCCATCTACCGTGGGGTCGAGTTATCGTGTTAACGAGCCTAAATTGGCCAAATCAATCAATTTTTTCACAATTTCACATTTTTCCCAGAATCTGAGCATCCCCGATTTACATAAAAAACAATAGGGTTTTCTGTACTCCTCATGAGAAAGCGGCATACAAAATTTCAACCTGATCGAACCAAGGCATTCGGACTTAACAATGTTACCAAAAAAAATCAGACTTTGACCTCTCTTGGCTCAGATTACCCTTGACCTGAACCCAAACCATTGATATCATGTACTCATTAGGGGGAAACCATATACCAAGTATGACTTTATCCATCTAAGTGGGGTCGAGTTATCATGTTTAAATACTAAATTGGCCAACTTAATTATCAATTTTTCACGAATTTTTTCCCGAATCTGAATCTGAGACCCCCGGTTTATAACCAAACACAATAGGGTTTCCTTTACTCCTCATGAGAAAGCTGCATTCCGAGTTTCAACTCGATCGGACCAGCATCTGGACTTTTCATTTTAACAAGATTTTTTCAACTCTGACCTCTCTTGAACCTCAGATGAACCTTTGCCTGACCCCAAAACAATAGAGTTCCTATACTCATTTAGGGAACCCATATACCAGTAATGAAATTTATCCATCTAAGTGGGGTCGAGTTATCGTGTTAACGAGCTAAAATGGCCCAAATTATCAATTTTTCACAATTTTCCATTTTTTCCCCCAATCCGACCCCCGATTTACGAAAAAAAAAAAATAAAATAGGGTTCTGTACTCCCTCTAAGAAAGTAGCATACCGAATTTCAACCCGATCGGACCTAGGCATTCTCGACGTATCGAGTAAACAATATTTTCAACTTTGACCTCTCTTGACCTCAGATGATCTTTGACCTGACCCCAAAACAATAGGGATCATGTACTCATTATGGGGAACTGATATATAAAGTATGAACTTGATCATCCAAGCGGGGTTGACTTATCATGTTAACAAGGCTAGGCGTCACACACACACACCACACACACACACACACACACCACACACACACACACCACACACACACACACACGCACACACTGTCATGACTGCATAGATTCCTTTGACTTCGTCAAGGAATCAAAAATTAGTTTTTTGTCCATAAGTGACCTGGAATGACTTTTGATGACATGACAGATTTAAAGGAAAATGTTACTCTCGATGAGATACACGCAGTCTCACAAGCAGTATGTAGCCGCAAGTAAACTGCCGATGCTATTGCCAAAAGGTATCATAACCAACCTTGACCCCTTGTAACTTGAGAACCGAGAGCCCGATTGAAGCGGGTGTTTGTTTCGTCTATTCAGCACACAGAGCTCTGTCACATATTCAAAAATTGACAGTTTTGATTTTCTTCGCCCTGTTACTCTGAAAATAGGCACATCCATTCGACATTTGACCTTTGACCTTTTGACCTCAGTTTTAGGGGTAGTTTGACCTGCTAATTCTGAAAATCACCATGACAAATCACTATGAACATCCTAATTGCACTTAATTTCAAATGGAAAACTTTGACCTCTGATATCTTCACACACAAAGGTCACATGGAGTCAAATTATGGTCCATTTCGATCAGAGGGTACCTTTGAGATCCGAAAATGGCCACGAAAATTTGATTCGGCCAAAAACATGGTAAAGGTCAAATGAGGTCAAGGTCACACAAATGGAGGTCAACGAGTGGATCACAATGGTGCACCTCCCAACCTCGGCAGAATTTGGTTTCCATGTTATGGCCAAAAAACTAGTTTTTGACCGCGATTGACCTTGATGACCGTTTTTACGCTGAAAAATTAATCAGTTCATCTACCTTATATCCCGACATCTATGTGCCCAAATCAAGTCACAATAGCACTACGTTAATACGAATCTTGATCACGAGGCAAACAATAAATACATAAATAGGATATTACCTTACTTAATTAGTGAATTGTGTGGCCCAAAATCTAATCAGATCGTGTTCACCCAACCCCGATGCTACCCTGACAATTTTGTTGCAATTGCACTTCCGTTGAAAAGATATCCTGCTAACGAGAAAGTGTGACAAACACACACACAGGTTACACACGCACGCACACACACACAAACCACTACACACACACGCCATTAGTGAGTCCTAAGGCTCCTCCTGAATTTATTCAGGTGAGACAAAAAGGGGGCTTCAAACTAGAGAGTGGGAGACGGAAGGGTATCCGCCCCACATTTTCACTGGGAACTGGCGACCCTCCCACACCCCCCTCCAGCCCCGGTTCCACGCCCTTGGTAGCAACCGCGCCTGGTGAATTGGTTTCGGGGCAAAGGACACGGACGCTACGGTAATTTTGTGGAATTTAAAGGAACCAAATTCTTTAGAATTCTGACTTTGGAACTTCGAGAAGTTTACATATGTCAAGCAATGAACGATGAATAAAGACACACTTATAGGCTCTGCAGTTGCCCGGAAGGCTAGAATGATGCACTTAATCGATTAGGCGCCATTGCAAATTGTTGTTTTGGGTATAACTCATCTCGTCATTCGAAGATGTCGGTAAGTGTTATTAGTTAATCAAGTTTGGAAACGTGAGTAAAAAGCTGTTCAGATGGAGTTGGCTATAACTAAAGGTAATCTTCAGGAGATAATACCAACAAACTAAAATCATATGTTGTTTTTGATCGAGTTACTTATTGAATTGAGTTCTTTGTACGTTTTGAAGAATACCTAATCTATCGGAAACGGGTGAACAAACCATGCTCCATACATGGCATTCAATCGCAGAAAACCAGCTGCGCGCAAGCGCGCAAAAAAAATCTTCCCAGATTTTGTGCGCTTTGCAACACATCGCGAATTCTAAGCCGTCAAGGTCAGTTAGGGGTAACATTTTCATCCTAGAAAAATGTGGGACATTTTAAGGTTGCACCAAACATAGGGGTTACCCCACCCCTGTTACATGATATTTTATCCTAAATGCTTCATGAAGACTAAATACTGCACAAAGTTGGTTGATTATCACGTGTCATATTCAATTTTAGAATGGTTTTAGCTCAAAACTTGACTAATTTCGTATCAATTTTAGCATGAAAACGTAGATAATCCTGATAATCAGGACAGATGGTAACCCTAGGTACAGTGTGGATTAGAAGTGAATTTCTCCTGGGCTCAGCAGCTCATCGAAGGAAGTCAATTCAGCGTGTAATTCTGAGCAATGGGCGGCTAATTGTGGGGAGTCCTTCGCAATTCAGGGACTTAGATGTTGAATTTAGATCATTTCCCCTCCTCGAAAAGTAGGGGACGCGTCCCCCCGCACCCCCCCCCCCCCCCCTCAGGATTGACGCCATGACTGTTGTCAGCCCTAAACAACATAAAGGCCTTTTCAAGGTCACAGGAGGCCAAATTTGTAGGATTTAATGTGCTTTCTCTAAATGAGGTCCATAGAGGAATTCCTGCTGGGATTTACACGTCGGCGTTTTCCCCGCCTGCCTTTCTTAGTTCCGCTAAAAGTTGGGAGTTATCCGGAACACTCAATTCTAATCGGTCGTCACAGTTTTACAACCGTGCCATTTTACCACCCATGATCGACTCGAGTGGACCTAAATGCAGCGTTAATGTTTGCGACTCGGGCTGAATCACCACCCGGCGAGTCAATGTACTACTTCAAATTTAATTGAAGTGATTCGAGTGATTTCGTTATTGCAGGTAGTGAGTGACCCGATTCGCAAATCACAGCAGGTCTGTCTCATGGGAACCACGCTGGTTCATGTGTATGATGGAAAAACAACCTTACCTTTATTTGCTTTCCATAGAAGGACCACAAAATTGCTGTATAAGCACTAACACAGTCAGCATCAAGGCAGTCACCGGAAAGACACATCAAATGAATATTTATGAAATAGGTGTTTCTCTCTTCTCGAGCAGTCGAATAGCAAGAAGCAAGTATTTCGGCAGTACGGTACTTGAAGTGCGGCTGTCAAGTGTATCCAGATTTATCACGCTGGTTCGTCCTGGAGCACATACGGAACACGTTTTTTTTCACCTGTTGTGCTTTCGTCCTACATGAACGCCGCGGCGCAGACTAGCCCAGGCTGGTAACAGGCCTCTATATTCGAGCAATCCAGATGTCCTTAAAGCGAAATTGAAATGAAAAGAACTATTTCGATGAGGTTCAAAATTATTAAACTTAGATCCAGATTATATGTCAGGAATGTTTTACAGAATATAGCATTTATTTTCTTGCAATCGTCATTTACTTTGTGGCACGAGAAGAATTGATCGATTGCATAATCACCGTTAACTTTCGCATTTCGCAGTTGAGAAATCTAATTCCTTTGCGGTATTCGAATATTATAGTAATATTCCTGTACGGGATGGCCATGTAATCTACTTCTGGGAAGTAAAGAACCCATGTTGACAAGGGTCAACAAAGCTCACATTACGTATTTTTGTTTCACTCTACATCTTATTCATGCAAGACCGTCTCGAAGTAACTTTGAGTACCTCGGATTTGCAATTGTGACAACGGCTAGCGACAAGTGCAACTAATTCCCTAATGGGTGCACTGACGAGACACAGCAACAGGGCAATAAAAGTCCATGATTGTACTGGGTCCGGAACCTCTCTCCTCCGTCACCATGAATGAACAGGGATCGTTTCAAATGAATGTCGTTGTTTGTATCCTATCTGGACAAATCGCTACGTTTCATGTTCCCGGGCGCTGCGATTTGATTTGACATAAAATTTAAGGCCACCCCCCCCCTTCCCGCCCGAAAAAAGTTCGCAACGGATAAAAAGTAAATTCACCCCTCCCAATATTACAACTAACTCATCCCCGGTACGGGGTTCGGTGGGTCCCCTCTGCCCCAGCCCCCCCCCCACCGCGTCCATGAATTAACGTTTATCTCGAATGCCGCTTCCAGTTTTTCCCTTTTGTTTGTCGCGCGTCTAGCCGGCAGTTGTCTAGCAACGGAGCCGTAAACAATAGATGGCGAGATACAACCGTCTGTTTCTGGATTCTCCAGTTGGAACTGCTGAATCACTATTCCTGAAAAAAAACATCTGGAGGATTATTACGGTCGATATAAAATTGGGTCCATCCCGGACTGATCACTCATCGAGAGACTGATTCGCCGAACGCCGCCAAGGTATTTTCTCAACAATTTTGAGAAACGTTAGAAAAATCGGGCGAGACCGACAAGTAAATTTCGACGTGAAGAGAGGACAGCCAAGTGAACCGAAGGAGTGGCTCGTTTTTTCCGATTGGGGTATCAATTAACTGTGTTGGGCATGGATTTTCGACAAGTTTCGGAATTCAACCAGCGGCAACCGGTGCGGGGGATAATCACTGTATGGAAACGAGAATCACCACAGCTATGGAGTTGGTTGTACCGGAAGTCAGCACAGTCAAGAAGGACATCGAAAGCCGCACGCGCCGCGTATAAGTTATCTTAATGTTAAGATTTGCGAACACCGGATATGTTATTTTTGTAAATCTATATGATTAAATTCCGGATCGCTATTCTGAAATTTTTTCAGAGAGCAAATATTGTTAATATAAACCAGTTATCACCTGTTTTAAACTTTCAGAAACCTCTCATTAGTTCTCTTGGCTGTTCATCAGCAGGTGATTACGACCTTGTGTGGGAGCCTAAGAAAAGGTGTCCTAGTAATCAAATGCACATGCTGTGAACAGCGTCTAACTGCGGGCGTCTAATGATCCCGACAACGTTGGCTCCGAGCCGCCCCCGCCCCCCCCCCCCTCCCATGCTGTGAATGTCCAGCCGACGGGCCATGCTGCCTAACAACAGTTTCCTTCCAAGTTCTACAGTCTCTTTGTGCTGAGCGCCCCAGCGAGATGGCAACATGTATCATTATTAAATTCTTTGGTAGGCGTCGACCGGTATTCGAACCCCGACCTCCCGGAAGGGGCCGACGCTCTACCAATTGGTCGCCACTTCGGTCACTAATTCCACCCCAGCTCCTAGTCCGCGCATTACTGTTTTCCTTTTCCCCATAACCCCCTGCACTGGAGGAGATATTTTTTAAACTAGCTCCAGAAATTAGCCTATGCCTATACAATATCGGCCTTGCATTTCCAATCAGAACAAGCCGTCTATCCAGACTGCAGTGCGAATGCCCATTCGGAGACCGGCGGGGTGTGATGTCCCGGGCAGGGTGTTGATGTATTACTCTAACGTTATATCGTCAACATGACAATTTTGGGCGCATAACTTCTGGATGGAAGCCGCTCGAGAACGCCCCTCTTTTATAACTCGCCCGACATGGTCTATGGAGGGCGGCGAGAGGCTGCTCAGTTATTTGAGTGGATTGACTCAGTTCCAGTCACTTGTCATTGCGACGACAGCTATGTACACATGTACATGCTTTAGATATACCCTCACCTGTCCGGGTTTCGCAAGCCTAGAGGGCGCCGATATGACCTAAAATATGACCACATTTTTTTTTTTTTTCGGGGGAAAGCGCGCGAACTTTCAGTTTTATTACTGAATTTTCCGCTATATAGAAGGTTGGAAATATTTAATGCCGGGCAGTAGGCTCTCGTCGGGGTGGGTAAATTTTGGCGTACCCACTCGGACTCCCCGCAGTAACTGGGAAAATTTCCCGACGGGTGGGGGGAGCAGCCCCCCCCCCCCTCCGCTTGGCCACCCTTGAAGATCGGTATATACGGCGAATAACCACAGAGGCGATTTTCATCATACTATATTTCCCATTAATTCTACCTTCTCTGACGGAGTTGAATTAGGGTCCATCGATCAAGCGCCCCTTATTCTTGTGCGAGAAGCATCATTGATCTATCACAAGATGGTATGAAAGTACAAATTCATGGGCTCAATTACTACTGAGATAATTTACGTTAATGTTACTGGTGCCTATATTCAGAAGCTTTCCTGTCTCCTCCCACGTGAAATTGTGCACTGATCAAGTCATGACGCAGTTGCAACCTCGGTTCTAGCCTAGATAACGTGAGTTTGAATCAATATCTCCTCTGAAGCAGAACTGTATCGCGATTGCTTGGGTTTGGCCAGTTGGCAATGGAAAGAAATGATTCACTATTCCTGTTGTGTCTTTTCCCACGCTCGTGGACGAATTAGGTACCAGTGTTTTGGTATTAATCCCTCCGAAAACTGCAGTCGTCAGACGATCACGAGGTACCTCAATTGCCCAATTGTTTTTCAGTTTCAGTTAATCTGGTACAATAGAAACAGGTCTCGCCTGGTTGCGCGATCAGTGTTTCCATCAAGAGTCACCAGCAAACAATTACAAGGCATTTAATGTGTTGCTTAAGATTTTGGTATTAGCATTAACACCCGACTAATCAGTGATCCATTTCAATTTGTAAGGACTGATTATTGACATGTCTACTACAAAGAAAGTATAAGTTTTTGTGTGTAAATGTGCTAAGATGGCCTAAATTGTGCAAATTAGACACAATATTCAACCTTCCTATTGACCCTTTGCTCACCACATATCTCGGGGACCACCTCTTAAATTTCATCATGGGAATTTCACAAACTTGAACATTTGCATGAATGAAGCAATTTAATACAACACTGCTAACCCCCATTGACTCGATGTCGATGTTAACATTTGGGGGGACTAAAGTAGACCATCCAATCAAGCTTCAGGAAAATCGAAACACAGGCGAAAAAGACACACTGAATGACCTCCAGCCTATGTGAATAATACAACAATTTTATATGGTGGTGATTAACCACAGGAGTGCTCTATTCACAGAATGAGTGGTGATGGAATGAAAAAAATGAATAAAGCAAAGTGATTGGAACTTGTGTACAACGTAAATGTAGCTTCAATACCTCTTAAATATTTAAACATCCATTGCCATCATTGACTAATCATCCCCTTAAAACATAGGCACCATACCAGCAGACTGGGTCATCAGCACGATCCTACCTACCCCGGACTCTCTGGTTATAAACCAATTACTGAGTTTGATAAAACAAACCGAGGTCAGCCCATTAACCTTGACCTGCTGGCGCTTTTTATGATCGCTCTGCCTCACATACAGTTCCTCGTCATCCAAAATGTCCACAAAATGTCGACATTCATACCTCACCTCGTATCCACGCGCCGATATGGAAATTCCGTAACTCAACGAGTTCGATAAAGAAGTAATGTTGTCTGGTCATCAGGCGTCTATACATAAAATTCCAGGGGGGGGTGGTGAATCATTTTTGAGACCGGAACAAGTTTTTCGTGAGACCGACTCTTATATTATTCGGTTTTATCCAGACGGCGCCGTGCGGTCGTGGAGGGTGCTCTGGATCCCTGACTGGGTGGCCACTGCGTCCCCCCTCCCCTTGGAAATTTTTGAAACCTTGAGACCCCTCAGACGCAAAATGGTGCCTATTCTAGGACGATATTCTATCATGAGTTTAACTGTTAAAAAATTGATCTTCTTTTTGCCAAGTTCATATTTTTTCCCGACTAGTAAACTGGTAGTTGAAAATGTGTGTCAAAACGGTTCTGTAACCTAGCTACATGAAAACCGTGCACTCTTAGTGGGTTAGCTATAAAGATTACTAGATTGCTTTACGCTGGATATGAGGTTATGACCCGTGACTTTTCGAGTGCTTGGACCTAAATTTACATAATGATGACTGGTACTGGAAGAATGAGGAGGAATCGCATGCACTCATGGTCTTGCAAGCCCATCAGAGCTGATACCGATATTTAATAATGTCCGATGGGGCTGAAACTTGGCACACATGTCCATCAGAGTTAAATCAATTTCCAACACCAGTGGCGTCACCAGACTTTTCAAACTAGGGAGGCATAAGGGGGGACACAGGCATTTGTGTGTGGGGGGCACGAGAATAATTATCTGAGCGTAGCGCCACCATAGGTTTGGAGCGATAGTACAAGAAATTTTTTGGGTGCGCAAGCCCCCAGATGGCCGGAAAGACTTCCCCGAGCGCACCCCCACCCCTTGAGGCTGCAGTACCAAGCTAAAAATCTCCATTTTGTGTGTCACAAATTCTATAATTCTAGATACGAAATTTTTTATATTTTGTAAGACCCTCGGTCTTATTGATGCCCGAATTTTTGGCCAGAACGTTCAACATTTGTTTTCTGCTCGACACTACTGGTCACCAGTGTGCGCGAAGCGCGCCACAAGTTTTTGTGGGTTTTCCGGAATTAGGAGAACAGGATCTTCACCAAAAATGAGACATTTCAGCTGAATCTTCAGCTATACTTCCAACCATGATATCGAAGTCAGTAGCAGTTTACCTGGAGAAAAACCTGCGTTGAAAATTGAAGGCAGTCTGCGTAGCCTAAGCTACTGCAAGTTTCAATATCGCGGTGGTCGAGGAGGAGAAACGGGCCGGAGGATAGGTTCAGTGTTGTCGTCGAGGCAGTGCACCGAGGCAAAGGGGCCGAGGCCGAGGCCGAGGCAGCAGCACCCGAGGCCGAGGCGAGGCTGCGCACCCTCGAGGCCGAGGCCGAGGCCGAGGCACACCTTCCGAGGCCGAGGCCGTGGCCGAGGCTCCGGGCAAAATATAACAGCATAAAATTTAAATACCAGTGTGTTAAATACATAAGTTAATTTTGTTTTGTCTTCCCAGGGACTACAGTAGTCAGATGATGATTATATGGAGACAAGGAATGTTTGAAGTCCGAAAATGGAGATTGAACAAGCACAAGTTGATATGCAAAAATTGTATTTTGAACGACGGTACTCAGAAATTCAGAATGAAAAAAATATGAAGCAGTTGTGAAAAGTGGAAGGCTTGTGAGATTGGCTTAGGTTAACCATACCATCACATTAAATACACTCTTCAATATGACTTTCATAAGTGCAGGGACGGTAATAGTTAGATGTAAGGACACTGCCACTGCATTTTGGAAAACATCATATTCCAGCATCTGTGGAGAAAGCAGAGTCTTGATTCTGGCGGCACCATCGGGCTTCCAAAGGGCTGTGGATTTCACTCAGCAAGATGACCTGCCCATCCAATCTATGTGTGTACGACAATTTTTTTTTGATCTATAAAAGTTAATTTTAAATCCATCTGGCTAGCAATGCATTTCACTCAATATCAATCCAACATATGCAGTGACTCAAACCTACAAAAAAACAAAACCAGAGAGCAAAGAGGCTAGTGATACCCTGACTGCCCTGAAGTTTGTTGACTCAGATTTTTTGGGGGAAACCTTTGGCCTGACCGAAAACAATAGGGTTCTTGTACTCATTATGGGGAACCCACATCCAAGTATGAGCTTTGATCCATCCAAAGTGGGGTCGATTATCGTGTTAACAATCCAGGCGGCACACACACACACACACACACACAACACCACACACAACAACACGCAACAACACACACGCACACACCACACACACACACACACACCACACACACACACACACACACACACAACTGCCAGACTGCATAAATTCCTTTGACTAAAGTCAATCATAAACAACCACACGCTCGGAGGAGGAAAACCAGCAAACGTACATCAGGGGTCAGGAGAAGAGACAATGCGATCTAATTCGATACTACTGAGATTGGTGGGGTCCCATGAGGATAACACGAAAGCTAGTCTTAAAACGATCGCCATGTTCCAAAACACGCAATCAGCGATAAAAAAGTAACGTCAAAAATCCAGGTTGCCCGCCCTCGTGGTAGGGGCCGGGATGCGCCCCATTTTTGAACTCATCCGAGATTTAATTCGATAAAAATGTGTGCAAAGTTTCAAGTCAACCCGACAATGCGTTGGAGAGTTTATCCGCGCTAACATGAAAATTCTCCGTCGACGGCGGCAGCGCTGGCAAAGACCGAATATATCCCCATGAAGGAATCAAAATATTTTGGTGTGATATTATCATGTACACACTTACAAACTCACAGGTCAGTATAATAAAATATAAAGTTATATTGAATAAATAAATACATTCACGATCTGCAGAACAGCGGACCACATTCTTCGTATTTTAATGGTCCAGGCTTATGCACTGTTATGCATGGAGACTAGAATTTCATCTCGCAAACTCTACTACGACATAAGGGGGGCGATCATATGAGTGAGTGTTCACACGTGGTTCGCCGCCAGTGCAGGATTCGCTGTTTTGTTCACAAAGCTATACATTATGCCGAGGTGTGACGTTGCAAGTGCAGTGCATTCAGTACTGTAAGATTTCTATGGCCAGCGAGCTCGCTAGGCAGCCCGTACTCTACACTGCACTTGGGGAATTGCACGCGGGACGAGCGCAGCGCCAGTAAATTTTATGGCATGTCTTTGGGTGATAACGAGTATTGCTTACTTTAGTTCAAATTGTAAGCGAAATTCAAACAAAATCAGAAGCCCATTTGTGAAACAAATTTTCAATTGTTCTTTATTTTATAGCACAAACACATATGCCGGCCTCGACCCGGCCTCGGGCCCAAATCCGAGCCGGAACTCCGAGGCCGAGCCGAGCCGCCGGCCTCCGAGGCCAAGGCCGAGAGCCCGAGGCCGCCAAAAAACTGGCCTCGAGGCCGGCCTCGAGGCCGAGGCCGGCCTCGGAGACCATACCAACACTGAAGTGTTTAGTATAAAAAGAGGTGGACTGTAGTTTTCAAGGTCAATGAAAATGTTGTTGTATAATTCCAGTATTTCACCTCACAGATATGTTGAGTAGGGGGCCAAGGAAGTAGAAATTCCCATAGAGTGATGCGGAGCAGGACGGGAAAGCGACGGAACAAACTCCACCACTAGTACACGCTCGAAGCGCGAATTTTTCCACTTTTTTTATCGCATTCGAGGCGAATTTGGCACAATTACTCCCTTTCTTGTGATATCTTTGTTTTGTTGCCGAGATCTTATTTCGAAACTGGTAGTCAAAAATACTGACTACAGATTTTTTATTATATAGTAGGTCATGGCTATAATTCAATCAATTTTTCACCTAACTCGAGTCGAGACCGACTTTTCGTCGCGATGAGGACCGACTTCTGATTTGCACAGGGGGGGCACCCACCCCCCCCCCCCCCCCCCCCGTATTTAACCGACTCCCCTGTGGCTGGTAGTAACTGATGACAAGATCATTCCAGACGAATTACGATATATCGTCACTATTAATGCCAATTAGTATTGATTTATATATACCGTGGACGGTTTCCCTTCGGAACGTCATATCAAGGGCGTAACCACCATTCGTATCGCTACGAGATTATTATGAATCTTTTTTTATGGAGAAAAGTGCTATAATTACGTTTTCATGTTACTTAAGCGAAATATAATCCCATGAAGGCATGCATTCCATTTCATTGTGAATTTTTAGGGCGACTTGAGTCTTTGGCTGCCATAAGATGGATACCTCTAAACGAGAAGCAGAACAATACACCTATCCCAGTGTTCGAATCACACGTTTTGAATAGAGTCGCACCTCCAGTGAAATCACGGAAAACGTTTGAAACAAGATTTTAGACGTTCTACAAACTCTAACGCACTAAACAGACGAACGCACACCGTTCTGGTCGTTCCTATATTAATCTCTTGCCACCCCTACTACTGTCGTTCAAATTGTGTACCATTATCGAATCTTCTTCCACACATGCTGATTTTTGCGTTGTACAGTTTTAGAACATCCGCTCCAAGAACAACAATTAAACTACAATGCCATTCCCTACATGTATTCTTATAGTTTAGTTAATTTTAGTTGGTAGGAACGGTCCGGGAGGACGTAGTCCTCATTAACGACCATGAAACCATAACAACCCAAAGAGAACACAACAGACGAAAGAATTCGCCACAATTCCTGAAAAACAGTCAAGATTGTTCTTGGAGACAATAACACTACCAGACCAAACAAACATCTGCAAGGGGCTATTCCACGCATTAAACAACTCTTTGTCAAAGAGATACTTCCGAATATTTAATCTGCCACGTTTACCAGGAATTAAGCTTGACTGATGGCCCCTATTATTGGTAACAATGAAAAATTCACAAAAACAAGGTCGAGGGAACACGCATTCTAGTCGTGTTTACAAAAAATTCATATTTTTTACATCTGTTGACCTCAGATGACCTGACCCCCAACAATAGAGTGCGGATAACATACAAGGCAATAATAATGATTACAAGGGAGAAGGTAATAGCAGTAAAACTGTGAGGTCAACAGACAGTACGAGAAACAGTGCCCCATCCGATTACATGGCCAAACATCTTGGCACGCTTCCCCCAAACTTTGTTAGAACCTATGGTTGCACTTACACTTAAAAATTTTACAACAGTTTTTTTTACAACAGCTTTACTTTTTCCATTAGTAAAGCCAAGCATTTTTAGACCAGGAACAGCCCGATCATGCACACATCCATACTACGATGACATAACGACCGTTTTACAGGAGTAAGGTGATCCAGCGTAATTAAATTGTTGAGCAGTTTAATTTTTGAAACTTTGATTAAAAGGTTTGATTTAGGAAGGCAAAAACCGTTTTTTTTCTTTTTTTCTGGTAATCCGATCCACAATCCAGAGGGCTGGCTTTCTGTGTGGACCGCAATGAGTTTGAATCAACACGAAGCTGATCACCATACATAGTAGTAATCCTATTACTGAAAATCTCGACCGCTGAGTTGTGCTTCAATAATTTCATTTCATCCCTTATAAAGGTCCTATCGTGTCTGGCAATATAGATATTGCGAAACACTATGCACCCATTTAAATATGAGGACCAGTGTCACAGGGGCTATACAAAGTGTCACGACATTGGGAAGGTATCGGGGAAATATGTATGGAGAAGGAATTGCACTCCAACAGTTGCATGCGGGATTTAAGGATGAATCGGATTAAATCATCAGCCAGGGCCAGGTTGGATAAATATACAGAAGACAGGGCTTGGTGCAGATGGTTTTAGCTAATTCTGCCCTGTGAACGCAGATTATGCAGGCCTCAGGAGTATGGCTGCCGCCGTGGGCCTCTCCTTGATATAAGTTGAGAGACCAGTGTACACTGAAAGACCATTTGAATACCATCCTCATATGTATGTGTGGATTTTGACCATGATTGCGTCAAATTCAATGGATGTGGACTCAAGTTGGGAATCTGGAGCTTTACCATCCAAAACATCTGGTGAATATGGGGAGCGTCGTAATGAGGACGGCTGTTCTCCCGCCAATATAAAGACAGACATACATACATCATACATACATAATACATACATACATACATACATACAAAATACAAATACTACATACATCTTTCTTCAATTGGTGTATGACACCTGCGCAACATAGCCGGCCAGACCAGTCAGTTGTCTTCATGGCTGAATCTTAACCGCGATCACTTCAAGTATTCCCAACGTTATTGGACATAGATTAGAAAGACGATGTCCTGAGGCTCAATATTAGGCCTCTAAGCCATAATCCAAGAACATATAACGACCTTAATACCGTCCGACGAATTTCATCCTTTTCATTTTTTCTTCTTGATGGTGAACTCGAGGAAGCGATTCCGTCCCGTAAGGTTATTCATCGGTCGTCGATGGACCCTAAACATGAATGGGACAACCTTATTCCGCATCCGCCGAAAGTCCCTCATGGTCCATCGGCCACCCTTCTCGAATACCTCTGTGACCCTTGGAAGGAGGTCCTTACCGGAGGGGCCACCTTCGGCTCCACCCTCTTTCGACTGACCCGTAACGGCGAGATTGCCTGGCTCGAAGGTATTCTAACTCTACGACCATACTCTGCTGGCCCATGACTAGGGATTCCGGAAGGTAGGCGGACTTCTTCGCGACGGCGAAGTGATGGTCCTCCTCGCTGTGAAGGATGTCAGTCTCCTTCAGACCCCTGACGCTGTTATGGAGGGAATACCATTGGGTGGTCTCAGTGATCACCACTGCCATCGGGTTCTCTGGATTCACCAAGTCCCTGTAGTTATCGAGGAGACGGGATATCCCAGCGGTGTCCGTGAAGCACGCCGAGAAGAAGATGCGATCAAACTTGTCGTTACCGACGAATTGCCGGATCGAGGAGTCGCTCTGTTAGCGCGGGATGTTAATCTTGGCCACCAGCCGATCATCGGAAAACAACTTCTGGCTACGAGAAATCATCTTGGTGATAAACCTGGAAACGAGCTCGACAGCAGACACCGGGGTCTCAGCAAACGATCCTGCCATGGTGGTGTAGTCGAATACCTTAAACGGCAGCCAGTCACATCGCAGCGCAAACCTGCTTCCCTTGAGTTATTGTACCAACTTGTTCAGGACGTTAAGATCATCAGGTCCCATGGACGTCAAGTACGGTCGTTGATTCGGTTGTTTGGTAATAGCGGGTTGTAGTGCGTGAAGACCTCGCGAGACTGCTCACTGGGAAGAAAGAAGTTACCGTTGGCGAACCATTGATCAACAGAGGGATGTGAGTTCCGGGAGGAACTCTCTGTATTCTTCAATTCCTTGAGAGTTCTTGGAGAAGTGAGGAGTCCTTCCGCTCCTTGTCCAGAGCCATGGAATCCTTACAGTCTATCAGACAGATCACGTCACGCCACTGCACCCATACTTGCGCAGCTCTTGAAGTGCCTGGCCTTGAGCACGATATGACCTCGGGTTTCGAGGTGAATGGTTTCAAATCCATCCCAGCGAGTTCGGGGATGATCCGGAATTGAGGAATTCCGCAACTTCCGCGCTGAGTCGAAAGGAGAAACCAGATTACTCGGGATGATGTCCGGGATAGGCCTCCAAGAGTTCGGTTTGTTACATGGAAGACAGGTAGCGGCACATCCATGGCTATGCCGCGGGGAAGCTCCCTTCGATGATGAGCGAGAACATGACCTCTGTGCGAAATAATCGGGTAGAGAGACCCGGAAACGAGAAAAGTCCGCTAGGAAGTTCCGGTGAGGGTCAGGACCTTGTACGGATGGATTTTGTGGGTACTGAGGAACATCTAATTCTGTGGTGGTGAGTGAGGAGATCCAAGGCGAAATGGAAGGCAGTCGAAATCACGCCGGAGTCGCTAGATACATCCTTGAGGCTTCGTTGGAAAAAAAGTAGTACGGCTTTCTTTTAAAGTTCAGACACGTTAGGATTATTAGGCCATCTGGTGGGTATAAGAATCTTGTGGTCTTCACAATTTTCTGCTTGTGCTCGAGTTTCCAGTGCTTTCGTTGGCATTCTTTGCTGCAATACCCAAGATTCGCTTGCACCAAGAACACTGTAGGTTGGAGGAGTAAAAATATACGAGAACTCATGTTATTTCAGTAATGAGAGGAAAAAGCCGTGGACTAACTAGTGATTAAATTTCAAACAAGTCTAAGAAAATTATACCGTTAATTAACCGACCTAGGTCAATATTATAAGGTTAACTATTAACAAAACAAAAAAACGGTATCGGTAAATTACAAGGAACAATACCTGGGTGCCATGAAAATGCTTCCATGAACTCCAGACTGTCAAACAGGATCTCAGGTACTGGGACGTAGAGAAAGCTTATAGCGTAATTCACACGACCTAGGTCAATATTATAAGTTAACTGTCAACAAAACAAAAAACGGTTATCGGTGGTAAATACAAGACAATAACATGAGGCCTATGAAAATGTTCCTGAACTCCAGAAACGTGGTTTGAAAGGTCATTTCTATTTGCTGGGGCTATGACAAGGACTGAACGTTGAATTCAAATGAGTCCATCTGAAAAGTTGTCTTCCCGGATTGTTCGAGGGAGGGAAATGATAGGATGCCAACCAGAAGGAAAAACACTCGAACTCATGGGATGAAACTCTGAAAAGTTAGCTGCCGTTTTTAATCGCCCGGCCTCCTTCGAACAGCGACAAGGCCTGAGCGGGACCCAAACTAACGCCATGAAAGATAAACCGCGAATCTGAGCTACCGAAAGCTTCTGTCGGGCGGTTGGCCCCACCAAACCGGCTCCCGTTCGCAACTAAACGTGGGTAGTTCCCTGGGTAAACGCTCTCGGAGCGCAGTGACCGCCGCGGAGCAGCAACAGACATTGATGTGCCAAGCCCATCTTTTGCACACATATCCTTAGTGTTCCTGGCAGATCTGATCTGTATTATGTGTGATGGTGTCGTTCCTGGCTTCCTACTGAATCCTAGTAGGGGAGTCGGGCTGAGTGTACGCTAGATGCCCTCCAACAGTTTCGCAAAACCTGTATGGACTGGATTATGGGATGGTGGCCAGGTGGGCACTAGGTTGTCCAGTTCTGGTGAAGTGGGGTTTCTGCGGCTGCTTACCCTGTATGGTATACTTGCCGAGCAGAGGATCGTTCCTATTCAAGGGCCCTGCAAGGGTGCAGACCTGGTATACTGCACTATTGTCATTGCGAATCCTCACAAGGACACGGAATAAGGCAATACCTTCTGGTGGTATTGGTGGGGGTGGTGGGGGTGGGGGGGGGGTATTAACAAGCAGCGGCAACTTGAAAGTTGCCCACCCCTTGTTTGTTCCCGGCTCCAATCCCTTGTGCTGATGGTCCAGCGAGGAGGCAATAAGTACCATTTTTAAAATCTTGTAAATATTCTCGGTATGACCCCGACCGGGATATCGAACCCAGGTCACCCGGGGGAAGGCCCGACGCTCTACCGTTAAACTGTTGCAAACTATGCTTGCCGATCTCGGAGGAGGTACTCTGGTGGACGATGTGAGGCACTACTTCGACGAGAGAGGCTTAATCTGTCAGGCCCTAGGTGATCATGGACTTGGACAAGAAGACCTCGTCAACTGTTCATTGAATAATCGAACGCGGCTACAGGCACATTAATACTCCACCGCGTCCTGCGGGTATAACGAACCCGGTTGGTGGGGCCGCCCGGGACAGCTACCTAGCTCAGTGTGGCCGCAGCCTCGGCAGAGGTACCCAGGGAGTTATATACCTCAGACCGGAACCAGCCAGAATATGCACATAATCCCATAGCCATAACGACCGTTTTACAGGGAGTACGGGTATCTAGCGAATGATATTGCTGAAGGCAGTTGATATTTCTGAACTCGTTATAGGTTTGATTTATGAAGCGTCGCAAAGGACAGGAAATTTCGACCAAACGATTTTTCCAAAAACTCGTCTGTTTGAGCGAAAACTTGGTAAAAAAAACAAAGTTAAAGGTCATTATTTAAGGCCGTTTGTGGCGGTCAAAAATTCGCATAATTTATGTGATTTTGTTCAATGGATTTACAACCAAAAAACTTGGTGGTTGGATATGAAGGCTATCTTAGTTTATGACCGAAATGAACTAGTCTTTATGGGGGTGTTAGGATACTTCTTTTCCAATGATTGCTCGCGAAAGCGGGATGTACAGAGATGCGGTTAGCGGTTACCCCGCCTACACCTGTCTAGTTGGTCATTGCCATCAGTGGCGAGTGTCGATTTGCGATCACTGCCACAAGAGACAAAGAGCCAGTTGGGAGGTAAAATACGTTAGTAATTCAAGGTCGTTACTTTGCTTGAGTTAGCTTTAAGTTTGCTGGATTGCTATCAAACGTTGCGATCCACCGTTGGTATTGAGATATTTCAAATTAGAGGAATAGGTCAAAGGTCACTGGAAGTCAAGTAATGTGTCCTAATTGCAGGGTTTCCTCGATGAGCCTTACTTGGTTCCTGAACCCGTGGAAATCAATGAACAAGCGTGCCGGTCTGAGGCTTGCATCGTGACTAACATCTACACCGATTAGTTTTTATTGCAAACAGAAGGCCAATATAATTAAATACCAGGAATGAGGTTTTACAGGACTCTATAAGGCGGGAGGAAACTGACCAACTTACACAAGGGGTGTCATCAACGTGCTTGTCACAGTAGTCGCAGAGAGTTTATGAGCGATCATGAGACATTCTCTGGTCACGTGACACCCAGGCCGTCAACTTCCCGGCATTCATTTAGAACAATAGAGGGCGGTCTCACATTTGGAGCACCTCTCTGGACACGTGACCACGCCGTCACATCGCCAACAAAACCCGTCGTCCACTCAATGCGATTTGTCATGTGAATCTGAGAAACGGATGGTGTGGGTTTTTCCTTTTATTTAGTATTCAATTCAGACCGGCGATTGAGATCTTCACATATTAAAAAATGGTACATAAGAATGCAGGAGATGAGAGAAGCAGTGAATAATTAATACCTTGTCAAATATGGGCAAAGAACCTGCCAACTGGATGACATAGTAAAATGTTCGTAATTCGGTAAATATGGTCTCAGATTATTCGAACAAGGTGCATTACGTCATCAAGTGTAGACTTACGATGATGTGAAAAACCGTCATGTCACTTAGACGGGCAAAGTCCATTATAGGCAACCCCAGATCCGAGATACGCGCAAAATGCCTAAGGCACAATAGCGAAATAACACCCACTGACATCAACTAGGTGGAAACAGGAGCTAAAACCCTGTACATCAAACTATCCGTAGTTCCTTGTAATTTCTCCAGAAATACGAATACCTTGCAAATAGTAGATCAATATTCTGTACCTGTGCAAACTTGACAACACGCGGGTACCGGTACAAGAAATTGACATGCAAAGTTTAGGATAGGCCCTTCAACGTGTATCGAATAACGTTAGGCCACTGTACTTACACGCATGAGTAACGGCGAATCCATGAGGGCTTTTAGAAGGACATGTGTCTTGCATCACACAGCACTAATTAGGACTTTGCGCCAAAACTAATCAGATCGTGTTCACCGAAACCCGATATACATTCGGAAGAAAACTAAACCTGCTAACGAGAAGTGGGACACACACAACATACATACATAAATGACACCAAACACACACCCACACAGCCAAACAAACAAACGCACGCACGCACACCAACACACTACTTTACATTCACACGCGCGCCCACACACAACCACACACCCACACACGCCACACACGCACACACCACACCACGCACCACACGCAACACACACACACACGCACACGCACACACACATACAAAAACAAAACACAATCACATGCACACACACACGCACGGACTAGGGACGCTAACCAACGAGTTACCCGATCGAGTTCATCCACCAATCAATACAAATCAGCGTACCCTCCAGAGGAATTCCGTTAACGGGCGAGTGGGACCTAGAATAGCGCGCGCACAGATACGACAGATGATCGATAGTATCGATATTAGCATTCTGCTGAAATTCGTGATTCGCAACTTACCCCGGCGAGCCGCGCGCCCTCCCCAGTCTGAACTGAACAGAACTGCAAAGAATCTGCAAGTTGGCTACCTTATGAGATGCAGTCTCCACGGAATACCCAAACAATCACAGAGGAAGGAGGAAATGGACATCGGATAAAGGAGCCCTGGTGGTTCTACAGTACGAGCAGTCAAGCACGAATAGAACGTATAGTCACGTAATGTCGACTAGTCAGTTTGAGCGATTGAAATCTATTTTCTGTTTCGGGGCTTTCCATGCCGTTATGCGTAATAGAGTAGGGGCCTAACAACACGTGAATAATAAATGGGAGAAAATGCAAACAATACATGTCGGGTCTCGTCTAGTGATCAAGTAAGGGACGTGTCATAGGCGGTGAGGATTGTATGCACCAACGAGGGAGCGGGGGGTTGGGTGGGCGAACCGCCCCCCCCCCCCATTCCACGGGAATTTCTCAAATTCGATCAGGGAACCCACGTGGGGCGGCCTACGCCTTACTATGCGACGTCCATGCTACGTAGGCACGATAGGTTGCATGGTCCGATCGATTATTCGGAACTTGGGTT